>SKCR01012875.1:0-222764 GCA_019454045.1 Zanthoxylum bungeanum
GGTAATTAGTTATGATTTCTCGAATTTTAATTGAAAATTAACAATAATTAGTAAAAGAAAATAATAAAAAGAATTATAATTTAATAAACGAATCAATGAGCTTAAATTCGTATTTGATTCGTTTAAAAAACGAAACGAATCGAATCGAATTAGCCCATTTATTAAACGAATCAATTTTTTCAAACTCGTATTCACTTTAAAGCGAATCGAATCGAACAAATAAACGAATCATAACTCAAATTAGCACCCCTAGCATTTATTGCTTTACCAGGTGGGCTGGGCACGTTGGAAGAAATATTTACAGTTGCGTCATGGGAAAATTTGAACATTCACCGAAAACCCATTGCAGGGCTAAGCACCGGTTTCGGTTCCATCCGAAATCAGTTGGAATCGGACCGGTTCTGGTTCCAAAATGGAATAACCGAATTTAAATGGTCTGGTTCCGATTCTGTCATGGACGAAACTATAACCAGACTATTTAACCGATTTCTAGAACCAAATTTAGAACCGGTTCTGGAGCCTAATGAGAACCGAATTAATAACAAATTTTATACCTGATTTGATACCCAAATTTAAAACATCGTTGTTTTAATTTCTCAGTATATAAATTAGTAGCTTTAGCACATGGTTCCGATTTTTCAACACTAGCAAGTGTTTCTCCCATTCTCTCTCGGCTCGCCACAACTCTCTCACTCTTCAGTCTCAGTGGCTCACATCTCTCTCATCGCATCGTCCTCTCTCAATCTTTCTCTCTTTGTATCGTGCCTCTCTCTCTCGTCGCAATGTCTACTCATTCAAAGGATCTCATGGTATACTTTAGCAATTTTAATTTCGATTTAGAGAGCAATCATTGTTTTATTGATTATTGACCCTAGCGTCGTTGTGGTTGTGAAAGACCTTGAGAGATGGTTAAAGTTTTATTCCGATTTAAAGTATAATTAGTATGTTTTTTAGCATGTTTTTTAACACATCAATTATGAGCGTGTTTATTGTGTTGTTGCTGTTTTTCAGGTTTACTGTGTTGCAATTATTTTTATTACTATAATAGAGTTTGAAAATTCGGGGTTATCCTAGGTTCTGACCCTATGCGAAATTACAAACAATAAGCATGACAAGTCATGTTACTGCTACTATGGATAAATTAACAGGCAACCACAATAACAATCAAATAAAATTAAGGTGCAAAATATTAAAACAATAACATGAATTAAAGCAGCAAAATAAATCAAACCACGCAAAATTCAACACAATGATTTTGGTGACGAAGTGGAAAATTCTTGCGAGTAAAAAACCACTCCGGGTATAGGCTACCACCCGAATCCACTATGTAGAGAAAAACTAACAGCGATGGTCAAGACCTATGGTGGCAACTCCACCGACTCAAGTACCTCAATACTGCAAGAACTCAAGGCAACTCCTCAAGCCCGCGATCTACGGTTTTCTTCAGAATATCTGAAATCTCTGAGTAGATTATATCACCAATGACGCCGAAACTCCGACTACCAAACTTCCTCCTAAATAACTCTAAAGGTTTAGGGAATTTAGGTTAATTTGTGTTGAAGGTTTATCAAAGAAACATTCACACCATCAATGAAGAAGACAAGGAGATAAGAAGTCTTCAACGGTGGAATCAAATAGAGTTGAAAGCTTTGAGAGATTTTGACTCAAGGGAAATATGCTTCAACTAACGAGAATGGCGGCTAAGGGTTATATTTATATGTATGGTGAAAAACTAGGGTTTTGCAGGCCAAAAACGCGTTCAGATCGCAGTCGCGTTCAAACGCTTACTAGAACGCTCCACGAATGCGTGCCCACTAGAAAAACTCGTTCGAATGCCACTCGAATGCACAACGAACGGATGCTCTATGGAATAATCTCGTTCGAACCCACCAAGAACGTGACTCCAACATTTGCTCTCTGGAATGCTCCCGTTCGAACCCAATAAAGAACGTGCCACTAACGCCACACGTTCGAACACTGCAACGAACGCACCACGAACGCATGTCTGATGCACAGCAGCCAGAAACTAGTCCAATTGCACAAAGATCTTCACGACACATTACAACTCAATTGAACTTGTTTTGTCACGGACACATGCCAATAAAAATGGAACTAACATAGTTTTGTATTATACTATTATTTTTGCTGCTGGAATGGAGTATTGTGTGAATGTGTGTTGTTGTTTTTTTTTTGTTTGCTGGAATGGAATATATTGTTTTATAATTTTATTATACTGTTTTTTTATTGTGTGTTGTGTGCTTGATGTGTTGATCTCTTCAATGTGCATGTCTATGTGTAGATATGTCCATGTGAATTTTATAGTTTTTTGTTCTTTGTATTATTTTTGAATGCTTCATTTGACATTTATCACATTTGCTAACATTGGTTGATGTTAATTTTTCCACATCAATCAAAGATGGATGCTAACTATGGCAGTCATGCTATTTCAAAGTTATCTCGAATTCGCAAAAATACGTCCAATATATGAGACCATTATAAATGTTTGACTAAGCAAGATATCGGGACATGTGAACATACAAAATACAATTATTGCGGAAATATTTTATCATACAAATTGATATCAGGTACTTATTCGATGAAAAAACATCTTAAAATACATTTGTTATCCACACAATGTAGATAAGAAGCAAAAATAACTTTCAAGCAAGTTGTGTGGTACCAATTAACCTAATACTCATACAACATGAAAATTTGATCATGTGTTTTGTAGAATTATGCTTGCTAGGTGTATTATAAAAGATGAGTTGCCTTTTATTATAGTAAAGATGGTTTTAGAGAGTTTGTGCATGTTTTACAACCTCAGTTTAAATTTGTGTCTCGCTTTACTATTGCTAGAGATTACATTAAAGTGTATGTTAGTGAGAAGACTGGTTTGTGAGAATACTTAAAATCCATAAATTCAAGAATCGCTTTAACAAAGGATATTTGGACTTTTGTACAAACTCTAAGTTATTTATGTCTCACAGCTCATTTTATTGATAATGATTGTAAGTTGTACAAAAGAATTTTGAGTTTTGTTGAAATGCATAATCATTGTTAGATAATGAAATAAAGTCTTGAATTCACTCTGTATGAATTTACAATGGTAGAGACCTTTATATAGGCTACATAGAAAACCAAAATAGAAAATGAATCATATAGAAATGAACAATAATAATGAATATAGGAAATATGCATCTAATAGGGAAATATAATAAAACCATGAATCCTAATGGTACTAGGAATTCTATTTTGGATATTGATTCCATATTCCTTAACAATCACAAAGAGAAAGATATAGGAGAAATGGTAGAAGCATGCATTCAAGAATGGGGTATCGATGACAAATTGTCTACGGTTATGGTAGACAATGCTAGTTCTAATGATGTCGCAATTACATATTTGAAAGATATTCGATGACAAAGTGTCTACGAAAAAACCGACCCAAATCGCACCGCGAACCCCTACTGCTGCCTGTTGTTGTTGCTGCTAACTGCTTGAATATGTTGTTGCTACTGTTGCATGTTGCTTGTTGCTAGAATATGTTGCTGCTGCATGTTGCTGGAATGTGATGTTGCTCCATATTGCTGGAATACGCTGCTAGAATGTGTTGTTGTTGTATGCTCATTGCTGCTGGAACTAAAATATGTTGCTTGTTAGAAATTTTATTTATATATAGAAAATTGTCAATAATATTATGTAATATTTATTCAAGTGTGAGAAATAATTGCATTTTCAAAGTTTAACAATAATATATAAATAGGGTAAATCAGAAACGGACCGGAACCGAATTGAAACTGATTAATAGGGCACCTTATTTAATTTGATAGGTTCCAATTCCACTTAGTTAGTGATAGAATTTTTTTCGGATAGGTTCTGATTCCATGTGAAACCAAAATTGAAATAGATTTTTCTCACCTTTAACCCATTGGACTACTTAATGTTGATCATTTTTTCGATTTTCTTTTAGAATTTCTAGATAATGTTAAAAGACTCGGGTTCATTTCAAAACCGACAAAAGATATTGTTTTTACTACAATAAAAACTGTTGAATTAGCCGACCAACTGTTAACTTTCGAACCAAGAATCGACCCAATTTTTTCCAAATTGGACTGATCAGATAACGATCGTGGCAAGAAGCGTAGAGTGGACTTAAATCTTAATTTGTAATTTTTTGGGTTAAATAGTAGTGTTTTTGATTCATTTATATTTTTCACATTAACCAGGTGATGTCTTCTAAACTATACTTCTTCTTATTCAAATACTGTGGACAATGTCTCAATTTGATTGAAATGAGAAGATAATTGACTATATAGTTTTCATTTTTGTGTTGAAATGATGAGATAATTGACTAGATAATTTTCATTTTCGTAAAAAAAATAATTTATTTTTTTGTTGTTATTTAAAAAAAATATTTTTATGTTTTTTTGTGTGTAAAAAAAATATTTTTTTGTTGATTTTCTTTTTTTTTTTGAAAAAAACTACACACAAACCAACAACAAATTTTTGACCAACAAAGTGAAATTATTGTTTAAAGATGGCAGTGTAACAAGTTATTTTTGTGACATATGATCGTGGGTTGTAATTGAGAGTTTGGAACTCTAGATTAAAGCTTAGAGTTGTGGCTACCATTCTATAATCACTTGACCACCTTTGAGTGACCTAGAATTGTTCACGAGATATTTCTTATTTGGATTCTTGTGTATTGGATTCAAAATTTACGCAAATACGTATTTAGAATAAATTTATGTTTTTGTAAAAATATTTAATATTTTGAAAAACTTGGTTTTTATTAATATGTGTTAAAATTGGTTTTGAAATTAAAAATTAATTTTGGGTGTTTTTGAAGTGTTTAGGGAAGACCATAAGCTATTAGGGTAATAGACCCTAATTGTTTAAGCTCTCTGGAAAATTTCCAGCTTTGTTTGAAAACAAAGCAATAAAAAAAAAAACAATGAAATCATACATGTGCGCTACAGTGCGCGCATGTTACACGCGCGTCACGTGCTTGGCGCCCACAATTTTTATTTTGCTTCGTTCTAGAGCTTCCGGACTCCGATTCAGTCCCGATTTTTTCTATACACTCTTAATGGAATATAGTATTTCATTAACTAATTTAAAATTACACCCATATTTGATATCCATGAGTTAGACCCATTTCCGATGCCCATGACACCGATCCGACCCTAGGGGTTTCACAACTGCCCCAAAAGAATGGTATCAATAGCAAAGGCTTAACTACACAACACATGTTTTTGAATCTATATCATAGTAATTTTAATTTAATTATGCATAAGACATATTTGATATGTATTGCATGTTTTAAATTAAAAATTTGACATAATTAAGTTAATGACTTGATTGTCATAAATCTCATGTGATTAGGTGATTACTTTAATTAAGTAATAGTATTAATAATGTTGGAGCATTATTTGATGGTCCCTCTTGTCAATACGGAGATGAATGAGTTCTTACTATTTATATCCAATATCGTCATTAGAGTGAGGGAATAAGTGCTCGAAACTTATATCGCTCCGGTAAAATATTAGATGTAGCGTGATGAGTTAACGTAGTCACCCAATTTCATCATCAGTGTGAGGGTGTACATACGAAGCTCATTAGTGCACATTGACAAGTATACGCCTAGAACACGTCTTAATCCAATATCGTCATTAGTGTGAGGATAAGAAACAGTTCAGGATCAAAACAGAAGTCACATGAAGTGATTGACCTTGAAGGTCAACCTAATGAGTTTACAAAGACCAATATCGTCATTAGTGTGAGGCTGAAGTAAATGTCATGGGATCCACTTCCCGCTATGAAATTTTGATAGTCAAATTTATAATTTTCTGTTAAGGGATATCACAGAATTACGTAAAGTAGTGGGAGAGTACTAATAGATTTAAAATTTCATAGTCAATTAGTGTTATCACTTTTAAAATGAAAACTGTTATGCTGCTACTCAAAAATGTTGTCTTGTAGATGGCTGCCACTAATCCATTGATGAAACTTTTGGATTCCAATAAGCTAAAAGGAGTCGAGAACTATTTCGAATGGGACATGAACATGCGCCTTGTATTGGAGTATGGAAAGTTGACTTATGTCACGATCAATCTACTGTCTGTTGATATCGATCCCGACTCCACTCCAGAAGAGCGATAAACTTTTGATAAATGGAATGATGATAACCTGAAGGTGAAATCCTACATCTTGGGATCGATGGTTCCAGATTTGTTGAGACATTAGATTGAAGTATCAGATGCTTGGAGCATCATGCGAACACTCAAAGATTTGTTCGAGGCAAATCAATAGATGGAACTTTATCGAAGGTCTAAGGAATTGTTTTGTGCTAAACTCAAGGAATGAGGAGCTGTCAGTACTCATATTTTGAAATGATCGACCATATTCGATATCTGGAACAACATGACATTGTGTTTGATGAACGGTTGGGTCGTAATTTGATTATGTCTTTTTTGTATGGTTCTTATGCTGGCTTTGTATTGAATTTTCATATGCATTCGATGCAAGCCACATACGAAAAACTTCATAACATGCTACACACGGCGGAACAAGATTTGAAGAAAGGCAACCCTACACTGTATCTCCATGGTGGAGCTGGCTCTTCAAAAACTTTTGGGAAGTCAAAGAAAATAAAGATGGGGAAGAATAAATAATAAAAAATTATAAAGATATTTTAATATTATAATTTAATAATAAATAAGAGATTCTATTTTTATATTGCAATAATTTTTTTAATTTATTAATTTATTATTTAATTTTAAAATAAAAAATTAATTTTAGAGATATTTTAATTTTATAATTTAATAAAAATATTATTGTGGAGATTAGGTGACACGTATTAAATTAATAGATTTATTATTTTAATAGGAGATTATTATTTTTTATTTTATTATAGGTTTTTAATTTTAATTTTAATAATAAAATTAATTTTAGAGTATTTTAATATTACAATTTAATATACTTTTATTATAATAAATTTTTTATTTAATATAATTTAATATTGAGCCGCCCCGTAGCGCGATAGAGATAGATAAATAATTTGATTTTGTTCACTATGATGCAACAGCATAATGGCAGGCGTGGATAATTAAAAGTGAACGAGTCAATTTTCATTAGGGTCTTTCATCACATACCCTAAATAACTTTTGAATCATTTTGACATTTGACGATTTGTGGGTCTAATTAGAATGTTCAAACTGTCGGTATAAGAAGTTTGAGGTGCATTCACAATATATATATATATATATATTATATATATATATATATATATATATAATTGGAAGGTTTAAAGAGATTTGAGAAAGGTACAAATAGCCCAAATGTGGCCTATCAAAAGCCCAAATAATATGGGCTGTGATAACAATTCAGATACTTGGCCCAACATAGGCCTATATAATATGGGCTGTGTAATGTCCTCTTATGACAAATCTGGTACAAGTAGGATTTCAACAAACACCCTCTGCTGTTGTGTAAGACAACCCACATGCATAATTTAATTGATAAAAACTTCCTTATAATTTCTTAAAAATTCAAGTAGACGATTATTATGCACAATCAATCAATTTAATCATCCAAAGTTTTCTTTTTTGTCTCTTAGGTCAACATAAGTTTAATTTGACTATTTTGTCGTGTAACATAAAAGAATAAAATTTGATATGAAAGGAGTTTTATTATGTAATAATATGTTACCTCCAAAATGATAGCTAAGGTGGTTTTGTTTTGTTTTGTTTTGTTTTTGTTTTTTTTTTGTTTTTTGTTTTTTTTTTTTGGAATTGTTGGAAACTCTGCCATCAAATCACCCATTTCGAGCTTAAGCGGAGCAAGTAAAATCTCCGACTATCCCAAACTCTTATAAGAATCGTATTATCTGAATTCGAATCCAGGATCTCAATCCTGAGTAGAAATAAGAAATCATGAGTTCGAATATAAAGAAATGTGTTTAATTTAAGGTGAGAAGGTTTAGCTCTATACCTCCTCGTAAGGCCAACAAAACTCAATGTTATGATAGTTCCAATTAGCTAGTTTAATTAAATATTAATATGAGATTATTTTGACGAACACACTCTTTTGTTAGTTTAATTAAAGATTAACAACAATCTCAGTTAACTTATATAGATAAATGTTAGATGGACTAAAAAGACAAATTATATATATATATTCATTGCTGATTTTAGTTCCAGGGATAAATCAGGAAAACTCACTCCTCGAACAATCCTCCCTCAATTGTCAATTTGTTTGGTTTGGGGATAAAATGCAAACTTAGCAAAAAGACAAGAAAACACACATAATAGACAGAGAGTTTAACGTGGTTCGGCGGAATGGATTCAACCTACGTTCACGGGCACAAGAGAAAAATGAAGTTTTTATAACGTGGTCGGGTATGCCCAACATGTCTATCTCTCAAGCTTGGCTGACCGACCTCTTAAAAGCTCACTTTTATACTTAAGTTTTTTACTCTCTATTACAAGTTATGCGTGACTAAATTTGGCTAACCCATTACAATGAATTCTCAACTCCTTTTTATACTAGGGCAAAATCTATTGTTACGTTATCCTCGTGACTTCAGCCACATCAATATGCCATCAATGTGATGGCTCTCTTTGCCAATTGCTCTGCCGAAAGTAACTCTGCCACCTGACATCTTTTTAAACCAAGCTATTATATCATCTGCTACACGTTACCTCCAGCATGTAATCTGTCATGTCAGACCTCTTTGAAAGATGTAAGTTCCCATGTAGGACTTACTTCATTTGATCATGATCATACCATTACTACCACTTCGGCCTGCCCTACCAAGTCGGGAGATAGAAGCAACAACTGTCTTGGCCTATTGCGTCATCAGGTCGGGTCGGCAGTCATGGACTACCTCGGGTCGGACATGAAATACAAACAAGTCTGGTATCTTTGTAGAGTCGGATGCCTCTGCCATATGGGCTTGTGCCCTTTATCTAGGGAGTGAAAATCCATTTATACATTTCATCGAGGTTCTGACTTATTGGGGACCGAAAACGACCATCAATATTTGTCACAAAGTTCTCGGCATCAACAAGTAACGAGTTGGTGCCGGGAACTATAAAAAGATGGTGGTGCATGAAGCCATAGACTGACTTGGCGTCCTCGGGTTAATACATGCTCTTGATACGCTATCATTCCAAAGACATATGATCTGCGAGGATCTGTAAAAAATAGAAAACAGGCCACGAATCATTAGAGCAATAAAGCCTTGGAGGATAAACTCTGACCCCGAGCAATCCCAAGTCAATTGGTAGAAAGGGAATGAACCCTCCTTGCGCCATCACACAATAATAGGACCTCGGCGGGACGTAACACAGATCCGAACCGATGGAATAACTTGGACACAAGGGAAAGATCCATTTTTGTGCCACTCAACATTTGGCAATGATGAAGAAACGTTGACCCCATGACAACAAAAATAAGAAGGTTTTGGTGGGACGTAAACTGATCCCGAGCCAAAAATAAACTTTTACATAGCCAATGCTACATAATGAGATGGCAGACGCCACATGGGCATTCTCCCTCCCTGAGGTCGGCATACCATATGGTACATAATGAGATGGACAGACGCCACGTGAGTATTCTCCCTCTCCGAGGTCGGCATATGATGTGATCCAGAATGAGCTCTGTTTGTTGGGCCAAGTTAACTTAAAGTTGTGGCTGATTGCATGGCTTGGTCAAATTGGTGTATTTGGGCCATTTTGGTGGATTTGGAAGATTCCTTGGGTTCTGGAGTTTGTTCCATGCATGAGACATTATGTGAAGGCTTTATTATGTCTAAAGCAATATTGGAATGAGTCTAGGACGTGCATGGGCTGCCTTGATTGATTTTGAGATTTATTTCCGAATGGTGCATTAGCAGTGGCGGGATTTACGCAGTCTTCGTATTTTGGACGTAACTTTCTCGTCCTATATCCGATTTTGGTGATTCAAGTTGCATTGAAAAGAGAACTCGTAGCTCTACAACTTTGAAGTTTTCATCAAAGTCCAGTTCAGATTCCTTCATGGTCTAAATGAGGACGTAATGTATCCCTATAGTTTTTATATTTTATATTTTTTTAAGTTATGTGTTGTTTAAGTGTTGGGCTGAACATTAATTAAATTAAAAAGCCCATGGACGAAATTTTCAAGTATTTTATTAGGGTTTTATTATATTTTGGTAGAATTAGGATTAGCCACCTATTTAAAGGGGCATTATTCATTGTAATGGATAATTAACTAAGAATATATCTCTTTACAAAACAAATTGACTGGTGTCATCTTGAAGGAGTGGATTCTTCCTTGGTTTTACGGAACAAAAGCTTATCAACGTGTGGCAAGCGTTGTGGCGCTGTATCGCTGTTCAGGATTCTCCAAAGAAATAAAGAAAGGTTTTTAAGGGCAATGTTCCTTAAGGGTTCGACTTGATCTTGGAAGGATTTTGTTCTTACAAAAATCAAGATTCGCGGTTCTTGGGGCTTAGAACACGTGGAGAGGTTTGCTTGGCTTTGTTCCAGGCAGGTTTCTATCATTTGGTATCAGGAGCTCAGGGTTCCAAGGTCAAGATTTTCTCTATCTTTATCGTTTTATGAAGTTTTAATATTCTTTTTTTTTTCTCCTGTTTTTTTTTTTTTTTTTTGTCTCTTCTCATCTCAATTTTTTTTTCTTATTTCCTTTGTGTTTTTCATGTTTATGACCGATTCTTGGATGTTATTATAATGGTCTTTCATGGTAATAGCATATAGGATTCAGTTCTTAGAGTTTTGAGTCAATTAAAGTCGAATTTATCTTTAATTTTCGGATCAGTTCGGTCAGAATTTTTCAGTCGCGCACTGATTTTCAAACTACTGTAACTTTTGATCTAGAAAGAGTTACGGGACCCATAATATATCGATTTATAAGTACTCAAGGAGACGAATTCATTAGTCATTGGCCGTACTCAATCCGCTTAAGTTTCGAGTCTCAAAATACCTTTCAAAGTTACGAATTCTGTCCAGTTTCAGTTCAGTTTGTCTTCTTATTTTACTTTGGTTTATTTTTTTATTTTTTAGTCAGTTTCTTTGTGTTTGTTTTCATATTTTTTTGGTGATTCTTTGAGTCTTTCCTCATTATTGGCGTCTTTCGAGTAAGGGTTGATTTATATAAATAATTTGATGGATAAAAGGGTATTTATCTTTCGCACGAGATGCTCTATCAATAGTAAAGTGTGTAGCATGATTATTAATAGAGGGAATCACACAAATTTAGCTAGCACTACCCTTGTGGAAAAATTGGGATTACCATTGATACCTCTTGATAGACCTTATAAGTGGATGAGTGATTTCGGAGAGTTCGAGATTGCTAAGCAGGTTGTGGTAAATTTTGCAATTGGGAAGTATGTTGACCAAATAGTTTGTGACGTGGTTCCTATGTATCATACACATGTTTTATTGGGTAAGCCTTGGTATAAATTCAATAAAGTAGTTTATGATATGGATAGGAATATCTACAAATTTAGGTGTGGTGAAAAGATTATCAAGCTTGCTCCTTTAACCCTACAAGAGGTCGATGAGGATGAGTTGTACATGCAGAGGAGTGAAGAAGAGTGGGCTAAAAAGAAAAGTGCAATTGCACTTGGAATGTTACTAGGAGATCTTCCAGAGTTGACAGAGAAAAATACATTAGCAAAATATGAAGTAAAGCAGGATACGAGCGTAGCCTTGAGTAATGAAATGAAACATGTTGATGTTTCAATAAATAAGAGTAAGGTGGTTGATGGTGTTGATGATAGTGATGATATTGATGTGAGCGATAACATTAGTGATCATGATTTGGTTGTTCATGATTCCAATGAGGTGCTTGATGTTACTGTTAATGGTGACTATAATATGGAGCAATCTGATGTTGGTTGTGAGGACATGAGTTATGATGTGCAAAAAGTACATGTGGCTGAATATGTAGAGTGTGGTCAGATCGTGGATGAGAGTGTTGATTGTTTGAGAAAGCGACATGGGCATGTTGAGTTTGTTTTAAATGAGATTTCAAATGTGAATCCATGTCGGAATCTCTTTGCTGTTGCAAGTGGCGTTAAGAATGAGAGTAGCAATGGAGAGATTGAGAGTGGAAAAGTATTGCCAAAAAGTCATTCATTCGCCTTATTGACTTTTGCTCACCTTAACCATTTTTTTCCATGTGATTTTCTGTTATTCCAGGATTCTCGTCCCATTGATCTTGTCATTTTTATCTATGACCCGGGTTCGGATTCGAGGTCGAATCCTTTTCAAGAGAGGGAGAATGATGTGATCCAGAATGAGCTCTGTTTGTTGGGCCAAGTTAACTTAAAGTTGTGGCTGATTGCATGGCTTGGTCAAATTGGTGTATTTGGGCCATTTTGGTGGATTTGGAAGATTCCTTGGGTTCTGGAGTTTGTTCCATGCATGAGACATTATGTGAAGGCTTTATTATGTCTAAAGCAATATTGGAATGAGTCTAGGACGTGCATGGGCTGCCTTGATTGATTTTGAGATTTATTTCCGAATGGTGCATTAGCAGTGGCGGGATTTACGCAGTCTTCGTATTTTGGACGTAACTTTCTCGTCCTATATCCGATTTTGGTGATTCAAGTTGCATTGAAAAGAGAACTCGTAGCTCTACAACTTTGAAGTTTTCATCAAAGTCCAGTTCAGATTCCTTCATGGTCTAAATGAGGACGTAATGTATCCCTATAGTTTTTATATTTTATATTTTTTTAAGTTATGTGTTGTTTAAGTGTTGGGCTGAACATTAATTAAATTAAAAAGCCCATGGACGAAATTTTCAAGTATTTTATTAGGGTTTTATTATATTTTGGTAGAATTAGGATTAGCCACCTATTTAAAGGGGCATTATTCATTGTAATGGATAATTAACTAAGAATATATCTCTTTACAAAACAAATTGACTGGTGTCATCTTGAAGGAGTGGATTCTTCCTTGGTTTTACGGAACAAAAGCTTATCAACGTGTGGCAAGCGTTGTGGCGCTGTATCGCTGTTCAGGATTCTCCAAAGAAATAAAGAAAGGTTTTTAAGGGCAATGTTCCTTAAGGGTTCGACTTGATCTTGGAAGGATTTTGTTCTTACAAAAATCAAGATTCGCGGTTCTTGGGGCTTAGAACACGTGGAGAGGTTTGCTTGGCTTTGTTCCAGGCAGGTTTCTATCAGCATATCTGATGGTAGAGAATGGGATGGCCAGATACCACATGGGCATTCTCCCACCCCGAGGTCAGCATACCTGATGATATAGAATACTGAGGCTTTAGAGATACAAACGCAGACCCGAGCCTTTAAACACACACAATAAACAAACATGGATAAATAAATTTTTATCTGAGAATAGAAGAATTTTACTTATAGTCTTGGGATCTATTGTCCATCTTACAACTCTTTTCGGGTCATTTTAAGAGAGACTCTATCGAAAATATCCCCTTAGCACCTCAGCATTCCAAATACCCAACCTGACGGTATTCACTATCAGGGCTGGTCGGCCTCCATAGCCACTTGGTATATGTACTCTCTCAGATAACCCTTTTTTTACCAAGCCTTTCACATGCTCTCGTAGGTCTCTACATTCGCTCTGTGGTGTGCCTCATTGCATTATGGTGCATACAATAAGATCGGTTGTCTTTCTTCTCATTTGGAAACTTCCTCGGTTCGGGCTCTGTCAAAGGGCATTTATCTTGGACCTCTTGAACTATCTGGGCCAAGGGTCTGTTGAGGAGGGTGTACATTGTTCCTCCGGCAACGGGGTTGACCTGGGCATGCGACATTTTCTCCTATACTTGATTACTCGGAGGTACTGGCCTGAACTTCTTCCGCCTCAAGATCGGTCTCCTCATGTCTCTAACCATATCTCGCAGACTTTCTGGCCTGAGTATCTTGGTCCTCTGGGTGCCTCCTCATCGGGCAATCTTCTCATCTTCCTCCATTAACACAAACTTTCTTGCATGTTCCAAAACTGCAGCATAATTCAGTATCTCTTGGATCCTCAGGTATGATCACAATCTCCCGATCCTTGGAGCTTCCTTAAAAATTTTCAAGTCCTCTGTGGACTCATACGGCCCAAACCTCTAAAACCAGGTCATGATATCGATTGACAAAGCTCTTTAAAGACTCGTCGTCTCTTTGTCTCATCAACCTCAACGACCTCATCGTCTTCCTTAGTACACAAGCCCCATTTGAAATACCGTATAAATGATCTCTTTAACTGCTCGAAGTTATTGACACTCCTTGAGGCTAAATTCATGAACCACAGGCTGGCTAAACCGCCCAAGGTCAAATGGAACAACTTACAGATGGCTTCTCCGACCATTCAATGAATTTCCATCAACAAAACGAACTTCTCAAAATGAGACTTGGGGTCCGAGTCACATTTATAAATATCCATGAAGAGAATGGTGAATCTCCTTGGAAAATCCATCGCCATAATTTTCTTCGTGAAATGGGACACTATATCCATGTTCTGGTCACCCATTGATCGGTCTTTCATACTTTCCTCCCACTTCCTCATCTCCTTCTGAAACTAGCTCTTAATCTGGCTCTCGGAGCTGCCATGCTCTCGACCTCGAGCTTCCTGACATCTTCCACCCCGGGCATGGTGTCCTCCGTAACATGGGACTTCATTCCATTCCCCCAGATATCGTCCCAAGTCGCTCTCCGCGAAGTATGGGCTGTTGCTAGAGGATTCCGGAGTTTGCCTGCCTTTCTCTTCTTCCCACAACTCTCCCACTGGCGTGGCTCTGGCAATGACTACAAATCTCACCCCATGAGTATTTCTCTTCCTATTATCATCATCTCCATCTGTTCTAGCGATCTTTTTCCCTTTATTATCTCTTCTTTTCTTTGACTGGGGCTCGTTCCCCCTCTTTTACCATTTTTCTCTTCCAACTTCTCCAGCATGGATTTCATGAAGACCTGAGTTGATTCTCTCTCCTTCTAAGCTTCTTCCCTTTCTTTTCGCACATCTTCTCTCTCATTTTGTATGGTTTCTTCCATTTTCTCCATTTACTCCGTCGTCGAAGCCTTTGAAGATCTATGGTTCTCGTTTCCTGCCATAGTCTCAACGTGTTTGCTGCTTTTAGTATTGGTCCCCATAGACGGTGTCAACTGTTGACGGCTGATTTTAGTTCCAGGGGTAAATCGGGAAAAATACTCCTCAAACAATCATCTCTCAACTATGAGTTTATTTGGTTTGCGGACCAAAGATAAATTTAGCAAAAAGACAAGAAAACACACATAATAGATAGAGGGTTTAACGTGGTTCGGCGGAATGGATCCAACCTACGTCCACGGCCACAAGGGAAAAATGAAGTTTTTATAACGTGATCAGGTATGTCCGACCTGCCTATCTCTCAAGCTCGGCTGACCGACATCTTACAATCTCACTCTAACACTTAAGCTTTTTGCTTTCTATTACAAGTTGTGCGTGACTGAATTTGGCTAACCCTCCGAAAGTAACTGTGCCACCTGACATCTCTTTAAACCTAGCTATTATATCCTCTGCTACACGTTACCTCAAGCCTGTAATCTGTCATGTTAGACCTCTTTGAAATGTGCAAGTTCTCATGTAGGGCTTACGTCATTTGATCTTGATCATACCATTATTACCACTTCGGCTTGTCCTACCAGGTCGGGAGACAGAAGCAACAGTTGTCCTGGCCTACTGAGTCATCAGGTCAGGTCGGCAGTCATGGACCACCTTGGGTTAGCCTTCACAGATACTCACACTGTCGAATCTGATATCTTCTCATCAAGTCGGGTCGGCAGTCATGGACCACCTTGGGTCGGACATGAAAAGCAAATAAGTTTAGTCTATTTGTTGGGTCGGACACCTCTGCTACCTAGGCCTGGGCCTCTTATCTAGGAAGTAGGAAGTAAAAACACATTTTATATCATTCCTCGAGGTTTTGACTTATTGGGGACCGAAAACCACCATCAACCATATATATATATATATATTGGAATCATTGGAAACTTTGTCTCCAAACCACCCATTCCGAGTTTAAGCGAAGCATGGTAAAACCTCCGGCTGTCATAGGCTCTTACAAGAAACACACTCTCTGGATTCGAACCCATGATTTCAAGATGAGATCCTGAACTATACGTCATCAAACCACGCTCATTGGGGACAATAGATTACATATTACAATAGAACTTTATCTATTAAAAACAAAAATAATAGCGATATATATCGATAAGTGTACATATTTATTGAAACCTTTTATTATAAGGTTATAGATGGATTGGGAACAACTATAGTGACAAAAAATAAATAATTAAAGATATTTTATTGATTGTGCAATAAATTAATTTATTTGAAGTCTTAAACAATGTAAGAGGTTTATTATAATTTATTATATTCAAATAAATGCTCATTGCAGAGCCTAAGGGGGTGTATTCAATTAGGATTTTAAAAGACTTTTTTGGGTTAAATAAATCTTGTGGTATTTAATTAAGATTTTTAAAAAATCCAATAAGTCTTATGGTATTCCATTAAGATTATTGAGATTTTTTAAAGAGAGTATCTAAATCTAGTGGTATTCAATCAAAACTTTAAACAAATAATAAAAAGTCTTATGATATTGAAAAACTTACTTATTTTGAAGGATTTCTTTATATGTGTGATTATGTGGGACTTTTTAGTGAAAAATATAAATATCAAACCCTAAAGCAATCTCACACTAACCCATGAGACTTTTGAGATGAGATTTTTTTTGTCTGCTAGTGTGACACATTAAGTGGTCCTATAATTTGAATTAAACTTTATTTTCCAAATTGATGCTCATTTTAAAATAAGTGTGACATAGAATAAAAAGACGTTTTGCCAAGATGAAATTTTTATTTATTTATTTATTTTATATATAAGAATCCAAGATTAGTAATTTGTCAATATTTTCTTTCATGTATAGATGATCTTTTTATGCTTGTCTACAAGGCTACATTAATTGGTATCCCTACATCACAACTTTTTTTTTTGAATTAACATTTCTTGGATTAATGCTTTTCTTTTATGAGAAATGGAATCATAAATTATTATTTTACCAAGAGAAGTTTCTGAAGTTCTTTTTGTAAAAATGATTTGTCAATAATTTTTAAGAGTTTGAAAGAAATTATAAAATTATTGGGTTGTCTTGTTTTCATGTTTTGAAAAACTCTTCTTAATATAAGCGTATAATCTTTATTTTGACGTGTCTAGTATTATTCTTTTATTAAATTTATGATTTTTTTCACTCATGTTTAAAATACATCAAAATCTCAAGAGACGTGATCGAATAATTTTCAAGTAATTATATTTAACTAGTTATCTAGGACATAAAAAGATAAAAATTAAATTTAGACTTTACCCAAACCTTACCTAAAAAGTAAAAACTTTGTATCAATCATAAGTTAGGTAATTTACTTTTTGACCTAAAAAGAGAAAAAGAATGGTGGGTCATTTAACCCAACATGCTTATTGCTTGCTTGCATTTACTGATACTATGATGATTACTGTACTCTTTTAGACATTTGCAACAATTAATATCCATGATTCATGTTCATGGCCTACAAACCCACTTGTCACGGAGCCAAAACTAGTGCCTTCAATCATATTTCTTTTCAAAAATTTACCAGCAACAATGGCAATGAGTAAAAAAGAATATATGAACATGGCAGTGGTCCACTCTTACTCTGCCGTGACTCATGGCCTAAATTGAAACCCTTCTGTCAACTTTAAAACTTGAGTTTTTGCCCCCCTCACATAAATAGGCTTCTTCATTGGAAACTTGGGTCTTGAGACTCTACTTCACCATTCCAAGTTCCACTTCAATGGCTAAACCAGCAAATAATAAGCCTCAGTTATTCTTGTTGATCAGTATCTTTTCATGTTTCTTCACCGGCAAGTCATCCCAGTTTGGCATATATAACAATGAGGTTTGGCTCAATGAAGAAGATAGTGATGTTAACATGGTTCAAACACGACGTGATTCATCAAAGTATTGTGATTTTACTTCTGGTAAATGGGTTTATGATCCATCTTATCCTCTTTATGATTCTAATTGCCCTTATCTTAGTACTGCTGTAAGCTGCCAGAAAAATGGAAGGCCAGATTCTGATTATCAGAAGTGGAAATGGGTGCCTCATGCTTGTTCAATTCCAAGGTACTTAAGGAAAAATATCTTAATAATGTTAGCAGTATTAGATGTGCATGTATGTATGCACTGAAATGAAAAGATATCTAAAAAGGCCAATGAAAATTTTGTGGTTCAGGTTTGATGCATTGAAGTTTCTTGCAAAGATGAGAAGAAAAAGAATAATGTTGGTTGGTGATTCTATAATAAGGAATCAGTGGGAGTCTCTGGTTTGCTTAGTGCAGGGAGTCATTCCAATGGGTCGAAAGAAAGTGACTTACAATGGTCTTTCCATGGCCTTCCATGCCTTGGTGTGTTCTTGAATCGTGTATCGGAACCTGATAACTGTTTCTTTTTCATCTTGATTCTATCAGTTGTTTATATGTGTGTGATGTTAGCAGGATTTTGAGACATCAATTGAGTTTTCTTGGGCTCCGCTCCTCGTTGAACTGAAGAAAGAACCCGGAAACAAGAGGATACTACATTTGGATTTGATTGAAGACAATGCAAGATATTGGAGAGGAGCTGACATTCTCGTGTTTGATTCAGCTCACTGGTGGACTCACTCTGAAAAATGGAGTTCGTAAGACAATGTTTTCTTGGGCTTACTGTTGAATTCTCTATATACTTTGTAATTTCAATTACATTTACTTGATTTCACAATCCTAATTGGAATGAAACCTATGAATAATTTCAGGTGGGACTATTACATGGAGGGACAGTCTCTATTTAAAAGTATGAATCCGATGATTGCTTATCAGAAAGGACTCACAACGTGGGCAAAATGGATAGATCTGAATGTTGATCCTCGTAGAACTAGAGTCATTTTCCGAAGCATGTCACCTAGGCACAACAGGTATTAATGTCATTTGTTATGCAAATACAAACTGTGTTTTCCTTTTTTTAATTATGTCATTTAAGTAATATCTATCTATGTTTTCATTTGACAGGCAAAATGGTTGGAAATGTTACAAGCAGAAGACACCTCTGGCCTTTTTCAGCCACCAACATGTTCCTGAGCAGCTACTAGTACTTAAAGAGGTGCTGCGAAGAATGAGATTTCCGGTATATTTGCAAGATATTACAACAATGTCAGCTCTTCGAAGAGACGGGCATCCTTCTGTTTACAGAAGGTCTATGGATCAAGAAGAAAGGCAGCACAGTAAAGACTTCTCCTCGGACTGTAGCCACTGGTGTCTCCCTGGGGTGCCCGATGCCTGGAATGAAATGTTAAGTGCGTTGCTCTAAGTGAAAATTACCAAGGGTACCAAGTAGAATAACTATTCTACAAAACTTAAAAAGACTTTGGTCACCCTAGAGTCTGTATTATAAGTCATTGTACTTAATGTTTCAGTTGTTTTCGAAAAGATTTGATTGCTTGTGTCGCTGGTCACTTTTACTTTCACAAGTTGCAGGCTGAACTGATGTTGAGTTTCTATTTCATTTCATATGAAGTTGGGACTTGAGATTTCAAAAGCAATGTAAGATAACATGGGTTTGATTTTCTATGTACTGAATTTGAGCAGGAATGGAAGGGGAGATACTTGAATCCCAAGGCACCTAACCTTCCACTGATGAATTAGACACACGTGGAGACCATCATTATATGGCTCCCACTTCTTTCATCATGTCTTTTAAGCATGCGAATTGTTGTATCAGAGCATTGCTTCATCAAAATAATGATAAAGATTCTGCATCATTATCATCTCTGAAAAAACAAGCACATTGTTCTGCTATTGAATTATGTAGAAGTTAGATTTGCTTTCATACTGAAGCTTATATGCCTTGGATTCAAGATGATTCAATCTTGGACAATATTAATGAAATTAATGTACTTGAACCCTTTAGGCTTGAACCAGCCAAGTGCCCAAAAAGGGAATAAAAAAATAACACACTGCTTGAAATAATCAGTAAATGGGACTAAATTATGAAAAAAAAATTACCCCACATCTTATTTACTCAGCTTTGTCATGATGCATTTCATTTGTATTATCCATCAATACATAGTGAAATTGGTTTGATTCATAGTTTCTACATACTGCCTAAGAATCAACAGCATATGGTTGCTCATCTGAAATGACAAATGGCATTCATCTAATGGGGTGCAAACCTCTTCCTTAAATGAGCAATTTCCTTGGCAGTCAATCCAAAAGCCTTCTCCAAAAGCTGTTCCTTAATGTCTGAACCAAATATTGCAGATGGAATTTTTTGCAATCCAGGGTTTTGGCTGTCGAAACTCCCAAGAATAGTCGCCCGTGTGCCTCCAACATTCATTTGGAAGTGTACTAGACCCCTTGGAAACACCATAACCTCACCTTTTTCAATCACTTTAGCGAAAATCCTGTTTTGTGTATCGACAAATCCTGAGTAGATCTTCCCCTCTAGCACAACCGCTATCTCAGTAGCTCTTGGATGGAAATGCGGAACATTAACACCACCAACATCAAAATCAGCGCGTACCATGGACATGCCTAGAGTGTTCAAGCCTGGAAAGACATTCACATTAACTGGAATCGATGCTAACCCAGTTTCACTGAACTTCCCAGGAAATTTTATCCCCGAAAATATAAAATCTTCGACAGTCGCAAGTGATGAGTTTTTGCATGAAGGAAAAGTAATTGCAGAACTTGTGTTGAGTATGCAGAAGTCATTGACTGGATCAGGGTCAGAAGCCAAGGAGATATAGTTCTGGAACAGACCAAGAAACAGAACCGTCAATGTTAATGACATTGCTTTCAACACAAGAATTGGTTAATGGATGGATGCTGATAGTTCTTGCCATATTTATAGTCCCATTGATTTTGTTTCATTAGTATCTTGCTTGAGAGGAAAGCCAATTGAACAAGGCAATATCTATCAATGCTTTTGGCTTGTTATTGGTGGCAAATTTGTCAAGGCAAAGCTGAGATGTGTTTATGGTTTTGATTATTGAATAATGCGTAGTTTCAAAGATTAAAAAGGAATGCTACCTAATACTTCACCTAAACTCTTGAATCCAACTGCTGCAATAAGCAAAGTGGATCTTATCATATTCTTTTTTTTCTTTTTCTTTTTTTAAATTAAGAATGCCAAACTTCTTGTTGCAGTTTCCTTTTGTAATATTACTCGTAAATACATTATTACAAAATTTGGTCAAGCCACACGAAGGAATTGGAAATGGATTCTAGAAAAAAATTTGATTCAATAATATTTCTTAAAAATACCTTCCACTTCCAGCAATTTTTTTTTTTTTTTGGATTTGACTCTTTTGACTTAAATTTTATATAAGAACTAGCGTGGGCACACTCTTTGCATAGATTAAATAAAATTTAAATATTATTATTTTTATAATAATAAAAGATTTAAGGAGGAATCTAATTATAAATAGGATTTTTATTTTTTAAATAGGAAAAAAAACATATGTGGTATTTTAAGAAGAAAAACATTATTCTTATGTAAGGTTTTAAGAAGAAAATTACTAAATATATATATACATATAAAGATTTTAACTCAAATTTTGAATTTTTATCTCATTCAATTTAATAATAAATACTAAGTCTAATGAGCATAATATTCCACGACATAAACTATTAATAAAAGGGACCCTTATAAAAGGCATGCATCACCAATAAAATTGTTAATCCATCGGTTTTATTTGATAGGTTGATTTATTTTTCACACTAATTAATGTTATGTTTGGTGTTGTGGTTTGACATGTGATAAATTATGTTTTGATTAAAATATAATTATAAATATTTAGTTAATATTGATGATAAAAAATTATGATTATTAATCATGAATTCTTTTAAAAATTGAGTTTTGTAAAAAAAATAAAATTTTTAACTTTTCTCCACCATCAAAATATTAGAAAAGTACACCATAATTATTTTTTAACATAAAATAAAATTATATACTACCAATTATAAATCATCATTTATTTACCATATTTTTTAATCGCAACTCCAAACAGAATCTAAGAAAGTTTAATTAACGTGATTTAAGTAATAAATTTAATCATTATTTTCCTAATATGTCCTCCATTAAAACTATTTCATTCACACATCATTATAGCTAGATTCTAATATGTCATTTGCACATTAAGGATTCGTTTGTTTCACGGTAAAACGATTTTATTTTTCTATGAAAATCATTTTTTAAAAAGAAAAATATTCTTCGATATTTGGCTATCGCTTAAAAATATTTTTCGAAAAACATTTTCAGATATTTGACATATTTAAGGATGACAAAAAGATCTAGATCCGATTAAGATGGGGAAAAAATAACCGTAGTTAAAACTTGAAAGTGAGCTATGAAAAATTTAGAGATAATAAAAAAAAATGTTTAAAAAAAATTGGCTAAACCTTTCTATTGGCTGGAAATTAATTTATGTTAATCAAGTTTTGTCTCAAACGTCAAAAATTGAGAAAAACATTTTTTGGAAAAAAAAAATGACCGCAAAACAAACGGACACTAAACGAAGACATATTAATAAGGCCTGGAGGCTACCATTTCAATTTGTGACTACTAAAAATAGAAAATCAGCCCATCAAATAAGGACAAAGGGAGTAATATTTTTTCATTCACTTTGAATTATTTATATTTAACTCAGTTTCAAAACAAGAGTGCCAAGTATTTTGTCACAGAAAACATTCGAGGTTGTAATTAAGACGACGAAATCGGATTCTTCAGCATACAATTTCAATAGAGAGCTCACAGAGTACAGTACACTACAGGGTACAAGAACTTTCACTTTATAGCAAAATAGGTAATCTTCTGATTATTAGTAACTGTCGATATCTGTTTCTGGCCTTCGCAGGTAGTAACGCAGACAGTTCACTAACACCTGTAGGTTTAAAGGTAAAAAAAAATCACAGAGAGAGTATGAGCAAGGTCAAATTACAACAATGGCTTGATCACCGAGAGAATCATACACGGCGCTGTGATTAGAAAACAATGAAGTAAACTCGGAAAAGGGGGATTTATTGTTTACCATGTTGACATATAAGCAATTACCTGAGACAAGGAACTGTTTAACGCCGCACCTCTGTAGCTGACATGAAATTTGTCTTTGGCTACGAGTCCCTGTTGGAAGACGGATGAAAAATCAGTAAGAATACAGAACCCTGCCTGTGTGCATGTGTGGAGAAAATGAAAGAAAGGAAAAAAAATAAGAAATGAGAAACAAAGAATACTTCTGTTTCAATCTCAGCAGATTCAACATCGATATTGATATCAGCAATGATTTTCATTATCTCTACAAGTAATCCAGGTCGATCTGCTGTTTCTATATAAAGCAAGCTGGTAAAATACATAATGAATGATTAAGTAAGTGACATACCAAATACCTCTCTGCAGGGCGGTAAAAATCATTATTTCTTTTAAATCCTCATGCAGCAGTTAAACAGGGGGAAAAAATAATGGATTGCATGTGAATTATGATGCTAAAAGGCATTTCAATCAAATATTGAGAATATGAAAACCTTCTCTTAGGTCCATCCTCCTTGACATGTATACGAGTGGCAATATCAACATCAAGCTGCCATTAACAAAGTAACTAATTCAGTTTAAAGTTTGTAGAAAACGAAGAAATAATCTGATTAAAAGTTTGAGATATTAAACAGAATGAGAAAAAAAAAACACTTTTCGAAACTAATACCAACCAAAGAAAACAAAGAACTGCATGGAAATGGAAATTAAGGCAATATTGCTAACCTAATAATTGAAAAAATAATAGCAGGCTGCTTTTATTGGTAGTGAGAGTTATCTCTTCAGTTCAAGGTTCTAAAATTTCAACTGACAAGAAACGCCTAATAGGTAGCCAATAGAGACATTAATTTATGAATTTATCTTTTTTACTTCAATTTCTACCATAGAATGCCCAGTGCTGACGTATCATGCTTCAGCCAGAGGATCAAGAATTGTTTACCCTCTGCAGCAGAAAATAATAGTTCTATGATACACTTCACTACAGTTGGCTGGCAATGTAGACATTCACAATGTTAGTGCAGTTAGAACATTTGCAATAAAAACAGTATCTAACACCAAAAAAATAAAATTCACCAGTGAACTAATTAAAGCAAATTATAACAGAAACTTTTTGTTGAGAATCATTAAGTAGATCACCTTTTTCTCTGGAGCTTTTATCCCAAAAGCCTCACCCATGGCAAGTTGCACACTAGATTCCTAGCATCAGAGGGGAAACATATTAGTAAACTTGAAGAAAACAAGCCTACCGTAAGAATTCATTGAGAGCCTGATGTAGAGAAAGAAATAAAAATTGATATACAGGTAAAATCAATGTCTGAATCTGATTGACATGTTTGTTTTTCTTCTAAATATCTTAATGTTGGTGGTAAGTTTTTTTTTTTCCTCGACTGAAAAAGTCTGAAAAATTACAAATTTTAAATGGTAATCAAGTAATAAAATTACTATAAAAATAAATAAAATAACATTTTTTTATACTTATTAATATAAATCATAAAAAAAATTATATACAAGTAAAATCAATGTTGTAGAGATTAAATGGATAGGAATGTAAATAAAATAATTTGCTACGAATACTTTAGAGAATAGGATTTAATGATCCCCATTCAAACTTTTTACATTAAGCAAAAAGCTAAAAAAAAATTGGCTTATTGTATTAAGATTAAGAGTGACAATAATATGAAAATCTTCATTAAGACATAAAAACAAACACCCCCTTAGTCTTTCTAATATAAGTTTTCTTATTTGGATAGATTTTACATTACTTATTAGGAGTAGAATTCCTTCCATATTAAAAGTTTATTTTATTTTATTTTATCTTGAAATTTAGGTCTTGATTACTAAAAATCGGGCCTCATTTTTCTGTTCTAAGTCAAACATGATGTTATTAATGGAATATAGGATAAAAAATTTTGGTTTCTCCCCATGTTTCTTCAATTATTGAACCCGTTTCTTAGATTTTTCTCGCATTTCCTCCTCTGTTACCCCCCCAAACACACAATTACTTACTTCAATTATTTCACCTTTGTTCTTTCATTTTTTTGCCATTATTCCTATTTATTTTATTTGATAATATTCCTAGTAGAGAAGTTTCCTTGCATTCATCCAAGTTCCCAAAAACATGCACAAACAACAGACATGTAAGGACAAGTATCAAGGGTATCAACTCAGCATACATACTGGATGATACTTCAAAAGATTGTTAATGATGGTAAGTCGAATTCTCTCTAGCAAGTCAGGATCTTCAACTTTGCGCCCAGTGTCTCTAGCATAACAAAAATAAATCTCGCAGAGCTAAGAACTTGCAAAGCATAACAGTCATAAACTGAGCCCACTCAAAGTACGATCATGTCCTCGTATATACATGGGACAAGTGTCGGTTATTAGCAAATAGGAAAATTTCCAAGTTATCATACATTAACATCTAACATAAATGCAAAA
This sequence comes from Zanthoxylum bungeanum, assembly GCA_019454045.1. Lineage (NCBI taxonomy): Eukaryota > Viridiplantae > Streptophyta > Magnoliopsida > Sapindales > Rutaceae > Zanthoxylum > Zanthoxylum bungeanum. The sequence continues at coordinate 25,543 of SKCR01012875.1, forward strand.
AATCTAATAATTCATGAACTATAATGACACAAACTGAATGTCGATTCACTGTAGAAAACAAACCAATTTATGGGTATCTCGACATGAACCACCACAATAAGTTGAAACATAATTGTTATTAACACACAATCATGTAAATGCACCATGGTAGGTGTCACAAGGCTCTTTTTATCAATGGTCTTACAGTAGGCTCATATACCTTTTTCACATTGAAACAAAAAGGTACTGTAGAGTAAATAATTTGCAACATATGTATGCCAGCCAGCAAAGAGAGTATACCACAGTGCAAATCAAGAGCACAAACATTTATCTAGTAAAAAAAATTTTACGCAAGCAGTCATCATTATTCTACAAAAACAACGGCAGTGGGAGGTTGACAGCAGTTGAACTGACTCGTAAAAAATGATCATCAGATGAAAGATGACAAAATATTCCAGTTCGAAAACCACAAAAACATTCTATTACAGTTCAAGAAATACTTACAATCGTGTTATGAAAAATTTTGTTTGTTTGACTGATCCTTCAGTATTAACAGTTCCCTTAGCCACGTCCAATCCCAAGTCTTTCAGCGCATTCATCTGCCCAAGCATGATCACAATAAATATAATTTATGTTCTTGGAGGATACAAAATCAGATATAATCCATATTAAATTAAGAAACTAGATGAGCTCCAAAGTCTATGCACAGACACGTTTTACCCGGAATAATACCAGCCATAAGAAACAGTGGTTAGAACAGCGCAATTTGACACCTGAAACTCTCATATTCCCACCAAGCATCATGAACAAATTTGCTCTATTTCTGATGATTATGTTCATAGCTGCATTTATACAACTATGACATCACAACTTGTTGGATTCCAACAAATTGAAAGTGTCGTCTAGAAATTGAGCTAGCAGATTGATTTACATATAAAAAGTGAGACAAACTCCTTCCATGGTTCCTCATAGTCGAAGTAACAACAGAAGTATAAAAGGAAAACAAAAATGATATATATCATGCCTTTCCAGCAAAGTAATGTTGCCCCCTTTAAATAGAAGAGTTTGGGTAAATTGTACAATGAGCAGGGAACCATGATGGGTGAAAAGTGAAAACTGTCCCTTTTTTAATAACCCAGTGGTACTCGATGATGACTGCAGGTACCATAACAATTTTCAAAGGAAAAAAAGGAGTAAGTCGCAAATAAACTCCTCACCGTGTCAATGAGAGCTCCCAGACGATCTCCAAAACTGAGTTGTACAATTGTTGCGTCAGAATCTGAATCCTGGTCTATCAGAACAAATGGCATCGGAACATAATCAGCATCTTTCTCTGAATTCTGCAATTAAAACAATCATGCCCGTATCATGACATCATGCCATCAATACCATAAAAGCTGTTCTCTGCTACAATGAGAATGAATATTGCTAGCGAAGAAAGGGAAACAGTGACATCACAAAACGATCCTTCTTGTCAACTATCGATATTTAAGTGATTGTGCTCGTCAAAGTGATCAGGTAATAATACTAATACAAAACAAAAATGGATCATATATTTATTTATATCGCAACATATTTTAATTCTCTAGAAATTAAAAGAAAAAATAATGAAAAATTGGTGGTAGGAACAGGTCACTGACCAGGGGGGTTGAACTCACAGCATTCATACCATTGGGGGAAGCAAACAAAATGTTCCTGCGTAATAATAATATTAAGCAACCAAAAACAAGGTCATTGTGGCTAATCCAAGCAAACAAAACAATATCACAATCCACATAAACCAACAGCAAATTTGCATTAAAGCACGATACAAACGAATATTGAACAAGTACACCAGTGAATGGAAGTCGCAAAACTGCAAATACAATATCAAATAACAAGTATGATATGCTAAAATGAGAAATGACCATCATTCCGGGAGAATTATATAAACAGAGGATTCCACCCACTTCTTATATTTGGAAGAGAAATCGAAAAGCACCATAAGTTATTTTTCACATTCTGATCTTCTACAAGATCGTCTAAGTCTAAGCTTAAATGATCAAATTCAAGTAAGATTTCAATACCTGCTGATCAAGCTATCAATTTTGGTTAATCTCCAATTTGTACAACCTTTTCGATATTCTCATAAATCATTTTAATTTCATTTTTATGCTTAAATGAAAAATTAAAATTAAAATTACACAAAAACTTAGTTAAGTAATGGTCTGATTAACTTTTAAATTTTAATTGACTCAATTCTTTTTTTCATAAATAAAAAATCTAAAGATATTTTTATTAGCTGAAAAAGAATCTACAAAGTGCTTCTCGAAAAAGCACTAGTAAAAGTGCCTTTTGATCCCCAAGAGGAAAAAAATAATAATCACCATCACTTTTGTCTATACAAATAAGTCAAACAGTAGATGAGATAATAGAAGCAAAAGCACTTTTGATTAATTGAAAGAGCTTAATCCAGGTTCCAAAAAGCACTCCAAACCGCACTATTAGCTAATGCAATCAAATTACAAATAAAATCAAGCCATAAATAAATAGATAAACACACGAAGAAATTAAATAAGAATAAAATATAATCGTGAAATGTATTTACTTACTTTTTTCCTGCAAGAAAAATTCCTTGTTCGGAAAGTCTGCGGGAAAAATTAAGATGAGATGAATCATGAGAAAACAGAGGGGTAAAATCGGAATCGATGAGTTTAGATCGATGGAGAGCAATCGGAGAAGACGACGAACAAGAATAAGAAGAAGAAAAGAGACCGGCGTTAAAAGCCATTGAATTAAAGAAGATGATGAACAGATGTTTGGCTTTTGGCCTGTCTGGTAGTATCTGGAGAGAGCAACCGGCTGCCTGATTTTGGAAACAGAATCAAATGAGTGCTGCTTATTATTGGACAGCTTACCATTTAGCCCCCTCAATTTTCTATATTTTGTTGAAGAAATCCATGTTGTTAATTTTGTTACTTTTTAGTAACTTAATTGTTAACAAGTACAAAATACAAATTAATTTAGTAACTTAATAGTTAATAATTAACATGTATAAAATACAAATTAATTTTGTTATTATTATATTTTTAACCCTTTTATATCCTTTTTTGTTATACCAGTTCTTTTTATATCACCGAATAATCATCTCCACTATTTTTATCGTCACCATCACCACCGCACCAAAAGATCTGCCACCACCATACTCCTTGATCTCAACTTTTATATCTATCCATATCATATTTTTTCGTTCACCATCAACGAAAAACAGCCGACACCTTAGTCATCTATTAAACCGTCGACAATTGCTTTTCACCGAGCCATTTTTAGCTCCCATTAATAGGCAAGATGAAGTCTTCTACTGAAGAGGGGATGTCCTTCTCAATTGGCATGTATTTTTTTCATTTACATATATTATTGTACTTTTAATTTTTTTTGTTGTTTCTAGTTTTATTGGGGTGGTTTGTTATTTGCTGAGGTTGGTTGGTGTGGTTCCTGGTGGTGTTGCGGTGATGTTTTAATTGTTCTGGATGATAGTGACAATATTTGTGTTACTCTACATTGGGATTTATATGGTGATCTCTTGATGGTATAATTCCAAAATTTCTTAACGGAAAGATACTCTCATAACTAAGGGCGATAATTGTTAATGTAACATTACGAGTGAATCATAGGCAGAGATGTTGACATTTATTATTTTCCCATTATTTTATGGTAGTTTATTTAATGTATTAGTATGTGTGTAGTTTTATCATGTTATTGTTCATATCGTTACTCATTGTACGTTATTTATCTTCATATTAAAAGTTGATATTCACCCATTTTAGATTGAGGTGAGTTATTAGGATTGCTATGATATTTCTTTGTGAATCCAAATTTTTTATTTTTATTTTTACAAAGAATCTTTATTGGGAATATAATTTTATTGTTTTATGTTGTTATTTTATCATTAAGTGTAGTCCTAACTAAGCTTAGTATTTGGTTTCATTTCATGAAATTTCAAAGTTGTCGGAATTTGGCCAATTTTGCGTAATATTGGCCATTATGGTATTTTAAGGGATATATATATATATATATATTAAAGTTTGTTATAAAATAATTTATTTATTTTCGCCACATAAGTTAGGTTTTGTATAAATTTTTAAATATAATTTTTCAAGTAAAAAGTTTTAATTGTTTAGTTTTCAATGAGAGATTTTATTATAAGTTGTAAAAATACTTTAATAGATAATTTTTTTTCAAAGTTTTGTTATAAAATTAATAAAATAACGATATTATTTTATAGAATTTAACTTTTAGAAGCCAAAAAAACAAATATAATCTATACTTCAAAAAACTTAAAATCCTAGAAGGCTCAACTATCTACTCCGGACTTTCACATATCCCTCGCGGATTTATTCCTTGAGAAAGCCTCATTTTATTGGAATGAGACTTGAACCCTTACACACGGAGTCCATGTAGGTGTTTTGAACTCACTTTTGATACCATTAAATTTTTATGAAGGGGATGTAGTTCCCCTTAAATGAGGCTCAATTGTATGTTATGAATTTCCACTTGTCCTGTCAACATTTATTGTATAATGAATCATTTGTTTATTTAGGGTGAGATTCAAATTATGTCACAATAAGTGTTTTGAGCTCACTCCAAATATCGCCAATCTATATAACCCCAATAAAATGAGGTTTTTTGAGAAAATAAATCCATGTGAGACATGTGCAAGCCCAAACAAATAATCATACCTAATTTAAGTGAGATTAATATTCCTTTATTCATCTAGAGGCCAAACAATTATTTTTAATCTCCAAAAAATCTACTCAAAGTATAATCAAACATGACAAAAATTATATAAAATCTAACATTTATTATTTTTCCGTTAGTTGATAGTTTATTGATCTTAATGTTTAAATGTAACGATCGACTAATATTATGACGAAAAATAATAAAATATTAATTTATCACATAATTAGTAAAGAAATATAATATCTCAATATTCATAATACCAAATTATTATTTTCCCATGAAATTAGTAATAAAATGTAAATAATCCCATGATATTATTATAATGGGTACTTATTTGATTTAATATGATAAGTTCTGTTCATATGTAAAAATGTATAAAGTATAAGGATCTAATACTAATATTTTATGCTATTTATGGGTGGGGTTTTACGTCAAGAAGAGCGGTACTTAAAGTGGTTGTGTGCCGCATCAGACCGCGTAATGTACGGGGAGCTGATAAGATATTATTCTATTGGTTAGTGGATCTAGGGTGATGTTTTAATTGTTCGGGGTGATGGTGTCAATATTTGTGTTACTCTACATTGAGATTTATATGGTGATCTCTTGATGGTATCATTTCAAAATTTTTGATCGGAAAGATACTCTGATGACTAAGGGCAAGAATTGTTAATGTAGACACTACGAGTAAATCATGGACAGAGATGTTGACATTTATTGTTTTCCCATTATTTTATGGTAGTTTATTTAATGGATTAGTATGTGTGTAGTTTTATCATGTTATTGTGTTCATATCGTTACTCCATATTGTAGTATTGTACGTTATTTATCTTCATATTAAAAGTTAATATTCACCAATTTTAGATTGAGGTGTTATTAGGATTGCCATAATATTTCTTCATGTACCTTTAGTATGAACTTAAGGTGTGAATCCAAATTTTTATTTTATTATTATTATTTTTTTTTACAAAGAATCTTTATTGGAAATATAATTTTATTGTTTTATGTTGTTATTTTATCATTAAGTGTAGTCCTAACTAAGATTAGTATTTGGTTTCATTTCATGAAATTTCAAAGTTGTCGGAATTTGGCCCATGTTGTAATATAGGCCATTATGGTATTTTAAGGGATATATATATTTTAAAATTTGTTATAAAATAATTTATTTTCGCCACATAAGTTAGGTTTTGTATAGATTTTTAAATATAATTTTTCAAGTAAAAAGTTTTTAATTGTTTAGTTTTCAATGAGAGATTTTATTATAAGTTGTAAAAATACTTTAATAGATAATTTTTTTTTCAAAGTTTTGTTATAAAATTAATAAAATAATGATATTATTTTATAGAATTTAACTTTTAGAAGCCAAAAAAACAAATATAATCTATATTTCAAAAAACTTAAAATCCTAGAAGGCTCAACTATATACTCTTCACATATCCCTCACAGATTTATTCCTTGAGAAAGCTTCATTTTATTGGGATGAGACTTGAACCCTTACACACGGAGTCCATGTAGGTGTTTTAAACTCACTTTTGATACCATTAAATTTTTATGAAGGGGATGTAGTTCCCACATGGCTCATGTAAAGTCAACATATGACCTTCATCTGGTCTAGAAAAATTTGAAGACTTCTCTGGTCATTGACCAATAGTATGGAGATTGTCATGACCTTCATCTGGTTCAGTGGACTGGGGACATTCCCCATGGCTCATGCAGAGTCAACACATGACCTTAATCTGGTATATAAAATTTTGAAGACTCACATTGTCCTTGATCAGTAGTATGGAGATTATCCTGACCTTCATATGGTTCAGTCGACTGGGGACATCCCTATAGACTCATGTCGAGTCAAATGAAGAGATGAACTTGCTACAGTCCATACGACAATGTAGTGTGAAAAACTCATGAACCTTCATCTGGTCCAGTCGATCGGGGACATCCCTCTTAGACTCATGTCGAATCAAGTACAGTCCATACGACACAATGTCGTGTAAAATATACATTGAACCTTCAGCATGATCAATCGACTAGGGACATCTCTCATAGCTCATGTCGAGTCAAGTTCATAACATTGACAACATTTTGACCGGGTACTATTGCATATCATGTTTAATACGACATGCATAAAATACTCTTCAAATCAATGACTTATTGACTTAGAGAGTATGAGACAAACTGTATGGGCCAAATTTGGGCCAAGGGAAAAATCGTCCTTTCACTTCGAACTCAATACCAGGTGAAGCCCAAAGCGATAACCCAGCCCATTAAACTCTAAACCATTTAAAAAAACAAAAGGACAAACTCCTTTAATTATTCACCAACCGTTTATCTCTTTTCCCCAACAAATAATATATTTCCACATGTAAATTATCTTCCCACCGAAAGCAGAAACAATAAGCATGTGAGAGGCCCCATTGCCAGAAATCACAGCACGTTGTGGGTCTCATATACAGATCATCTGACAACTACAAGGATGATTCCTTCAAATCTATAAAAAAAATACGTAACTCAGCATACAAGGCATGTAAACTTCTCTACATTAATCCAAGCTTCATTTCTCTCTTACAAGCTTCTGCTCTATGACACAAGATCTTTGAGCACCCCACTCCCTCAAACACTTATCACTGCCATCACGGCAACCCAAAGAGTTCAAGGTAACATCAAACCTTGCTTTCACATTTTACATATTTACTGCTCATTTCATACTACTGACTTGAGCGTCGGAGTGCCCCCGGCACCCACCACACCGGTGGGTAGTCTACTCCTGCTCACTCTACCTTTGTTTTGCAGGATCACTAGTGCCCTCAACCTACAAATTCTCGATTGTGGACCTCGGCCAAAATCCAGCATCCATAATTTGACGCCCATCGTGGGGCCTTAGCGATTCATAGCAAGTAAAGATCACTCAGTCTACAATCCTTACAAACATAACTATCAATAACTTCGATCAACAAACAAATGTCAGACCATGTGGTGGCATAATTATCCACTCTACAAAACAGTTACGATCAATGGAAGATGAAAATTGAGTCATGTAAAACTCCAATACTAATCTCCAATAGTATCTGGAACATAATTTTTTCTTCAGCCACCCAAAGGCGTGAGGCTACAAGTCATTTCAACTATCTTATCAACCTAATATTTGTTAGCAAGTTGTTCATAACTAAAGTCATACGATGCTTAAAATATTCTCCATTAAGCTTCACATGGTTGCAACCACTCGACATCTAGTTTATTCGCTAATTGGTGGACGAAGTCCATCATTTACTCCAAACAATTTAGTTTCACGAGCACATGTGTAGTATCATGCCATATTGAGTAATCGACATATAGTTTATTCGACGGAACCCTATACGACAAGTATGGGTATTCTCCCCTTAACTGCTAATCATATTGGTGATCCTAGCCCTGAGCGGTCCCATTCGACACAAGAATACCAAGGTTTAGCTCGAGAAGGCGTGTGACATCTTCTGCTAATGGCATATTCTTCATGCACACGAACACGCAAGCAGAAGCCAGCACCCAAGCCTCCAAAGTAGGCCAAAGAATGATGATTGGCCCACTCACAAGCCGCATTGAGAAGCACGTAATGAAATAACCTTTAAGGCCACTGAATTCCCACATCGCCTGGGAAGCTCCACATGCAGGGTGCGAAAAGAAACCTGACAAGCTAGAAAGTTACAAATTTATATAAAAAAAAGGATTGTGCAAAGTACAAGAAGAGCATCAGAAAATCCAATAGCTAAGGCCAATGAATCAAGCACCATCGAACAAGCCCAAAAAAGAACATTTTAAAGCCCAACCGACCAAAACATAAATTCTAAACACACAGCTTTGAGACTTATCAACTAAATAATATCCCACATCGATTACTTTCCAGAAGAGTAGCCAAAAGCTAACAACAAAACTCAACCTACATCAACTGGTGCTAGAAGCGAACATGAGGCTAACATCAAAACACATCCCACATCGCCTGATTTAGACAAGCATCATCCAAGCCCAAAGCCAGCTGAAGAGCCCCCACTCCATGTGCAACCATCACTCGACATGTGCAAATCTGCCACACGCTAGTCTACACGCCTGTAGGCACTGCATTTTTGCATATAAGGCCCGATGATGAGTTTCATATGGAGACACTACCTCTTTAGTTGTGGAAGCCGCGAGAAACGGACGTTGGAAGGGTAAAGCTGGAAATTAGCATTTTGTCAGATTTAACTCGCTTGTTTCGCTTCGGGTTCGCTTGTTGGACCTCTGTTTTTAAACACACCAAACCCAATCCAAAATAATTAAAACATTTAAAACACATCTCACAAATTAAATAATTAAAACATTTAAAATACACGTCACAAATTAAACTTAAATTAAATTAAAACACATGTCACAAATTAAATTAAATTAAAATCAAATTAAAACCAATTAAAACCAATTAAATTAAATTAAAATCTAAATAAATTCTAATTCCAAAATTAAATAGATGAGAATCATAAACCTAGCTCACCACTATATAAAGGAACCCTAAAGCCTCTCTCCTCGCTCAACACTCTAACTCACGGCACAAAACAAATACAACAACAATCCTAACCATAAAAGAAGACACAACTCGGCCAATCCCCACGGCACAAACAAAAAATAAAATAAAATAAAGAAACCCTAATACAAACACCCAGCCCCTTCCTTCATCTCTCGGCCCCCTCTCACCTCTCTCCTCATTCAAGTAGCAACCCAAACTGCCCCTGCGCATAAGACAAATACACACACGCCATTCACTTCACACACTAATAAACGAACACTTAGCACCCATCGAAGCCTGCCATTCACCACAAACCAGCCATGCAATAAACAAACACGCCTTCTGCCGCTTCAACAAAACAAGCCACACGTACCAAAGCCGCTTCAACAAAGCAAACACAACCCTCACACCATCTGGCCGCTTCATCAACCCATTCAACGCCTAGCCTGCCAACAAACGCCCACTACACTGACCAGCTGCACCCACGCAACAACCTTCATAGCCGCATAATATCCCCTGGCCTTCTTCACGCATACAGCCCATCAAAACTAGTCCAAACCTGCCGCAAACAGCTCTATTTACTGCCCAGAAAACTCGTGTGAGTGTGTTTTAGTTTCAACAATGGCATTCAAGGATCATTCCAAGAACGTGTACGATGTCAAATTGAAACCTCGGATGCTCAGAGGTTTGATAGAAGAGCATTTTCCTGAAGAAAATCGACCCACTAGAATCCGATATGAGCTGTCAAAAATTGTCTATTTTATAAGAACTCACAAATTGTTATCGGAATCTGTCAATGATTTGACGGAGAAGAAGGTTTCTGATAGCTGGAAATCAGCTGTTGATGAATGGGTCGATAGAGTTTCACGTCTTGTTTCATCTACTATGGTAAACATCAATACTTTGTCTCAATTTCTACACAAAATTAATTTTTTTATTGCGTCATAATTATTTGTTAGGGTGAGAAAATGAGAAATTGCATTTTGAAGTTTAAAAATGGGACAATGCATCTGGTAGTGTATTTGAAGTACACGTTTTTAGTCTTAGAATGCAATACCAATTACAACATTGATTTTATTGCACATTGCACAATTATTTATTTATTTATTTAATTGCATCATAATTATTTTTTAGGATGAACAATGAGAAATTGCTTTTTGTAGTTTTAAGATGGGATAATGCATCGATAATTTTTCTTTTGAAACACGAGTTTTTGTTGTTCAAATTCTGTTTTACAAATGCAATACCACATTGGTTTTCACTTTGTAAGCTCTGTTTGGATGGGAGGGATCTGTGAGTTAGTTAACTGAACCACTGACTATTGGATAACAAGGAAGAAAAGTCCAGCAATTAGTAGTCATGGGGAGAGATATACACTGTTAAGAATAATTTTGTAATTTCCATTTAGCATTTGAACTGGGATTGTGGGAAGACATTCAATTATATAAAAAACATTTTTGGAGTTGCACCAGGGAACTTATTTTGAATTTAATATTATTTAAATGCAACCTGAATGTGTTTTGGGAATAAAGGATAAAATTTCCATCTCTTCAAATCTTCTGTTGAATGCTCATTTGTACTCCTTTCTAGCCTGATAAATGTTGGACTGGAATCTGTTTGCTGGGGGTGACTTGTCAAGAATGCAACTATGATCGTTTCTTGGCATCGTACTCAGTTTGGTTTAACAAGCTTTACTCACATATCCAGGTAAGCTAAATAATGTTTTTATTGTGCCTAATAATTGATTTTCTTTCATATATGGTGATTAACTCTTTCCCATTAAGACTCTCATGTTCTCCGCATAAGTTCACACCTACCTTACGTTGACTGAAAATACTTAGCAATTTACATTTGATAGGACCAAATTTCTCTATTTGATTTGTGTTGACTTGATTTAGTTAAAGAAATATAATTTCACCAAAATTGTTTTTCCTCTTTCTGTAAAGTTTGCAACAACTAGATTATATTGACTTTACAACATATTTATTGGAGGCAAATGATACTGGTTCCTCTGGCCTTTTATAGTACACATATTTCACATTTAAATTTATGTATATGGTATATGTATGAAGTGATAACGTATCATGAGATTATATAGTTCTAGACTCGTAACAGTGCAAGCCTAGGCCACAGTTGACAGGGGCACTAATTTCTAAAATACTTTGTGCAAATGTACAATATTAACCATTGGCCAGTTATTAACTCCAGCCTTTTTATTTTATGTACCATACTGGTCTGTAAACCTCTTATTTAATCTTTTGCACAAGTCCAATGCTTCTTCTATTAGTACTTATGATCAGGTTGATATTGGACTTTGGAGTTAAGTAAACCAAAGGGGATATAGGTGGTATGATAGGTGGGCCAAGTTAAGCCTACAAATGAATTTTTCATTTTCTCACACTTATGCTAGATGTAACAATTTGGACTTTATTTATAAGACCAATTCATTTATGAGAAATTGATGTGTCTTTGGATGTTTTAAAGAATGATTGTTATGTCAATTCTAATCTTTAACTCTTAACTGGCATTTGATGTCTTTTGTCTTAATCAGCAACCATCAGAATCTCTATTTGTGAAGGTGGCTTCTTGTAATTCTATATCAGATCTTTTTACAAGGTTAGATCACCTTTGTTCTTAACAATGCATTCACACACAAATATTGCATTTTACATGGCATCTCTTTGTGCTTTTTTTCAAAGTATTTCAAGATCTTTCCTTCAGCCATCTTGGTAAGTTAGCTTACAATTCATTGATTATTATAATTTGATTAGTCCGATAGGGAGATTCAATTACTAGACCATTGGGTCTAACTGGCTCTGACAATTTACCATAAACCCAAAAGTTAAAGCTCATAGGTGAGGATTCTGCATTAGCTTTTAAACTTGTGGATGTCAAATGAGGTTTGAAGCCATAATGGTTCTCTTCAAAGTCACTTTGGATGCAAAGGCATTGGATGTTCTTTTACGTACTGCACAGATAAATACGGAAGCTGGGTATCAGAAAAGTTTATTACAGCAGCTAAGAATGTTTTAGTGATATAGAGATCTTGACACATTCAGCTGGGGCTGATTTTGTTTTGTTTGTGAACACCAGGTTCACAGTCCACTCTCGTTTTTGCTTCATTTTGAATATAACTTCTGCTTCCTATCAAAAAAATTACAACTTGCAATGCTCAACTTTTCCTTCTAATATGTTAAGTCTGTTTTCATCTGTTACATCTCAAGTTCCTGACTTCTGAGATTATTTTCACTCCTGATATAGACTGGACAAATTACCAAACTCAAAGAAAGATGGGAGTTCTCTTGCTGGGAAACTGATTCAACCACTTTTGAAGCTGTTAAATGAGGATACTTCAGAAGCTGTATGGGTAATTTCCTTATTTGTTGATAGTATTTTTCATTAGGATTCTATTGTTTATTTATTGCTCGGGCTATCGAGCTATGCTTGAAGGACACTGTGGAAATTCATAACTTTACTAATTTTCAATATATTCAATTGAGAATCTGTTGTATGATGATTTGTATATCATTCACATTATAGATTGCCATGTTGTCAGGACATCTTTTGCATGACGTCTGGACGCTTGGGGCTAAAGTACTATGTTAGGGTATCTAAATGTTGAAGTTGTTCCTAGAAGTTTGTGTTTTCCTGGTTTTGTGTATTTTTACTTGGTCATTTTTAGTTTGATTGGTCTTATCTGCTATTACTTAGGAAAAATCTTATAGTAGATGATAGTTTCCGGCTGCTGCAAATGGATCGATGAATTTTTGTTGGAAGGGTTGTAATTTTAAAGGGTGGATTCATTTTCAATCAATGCTTTTATTCACTTGCTTTCAATGCTGTGAAAATGAAATTGTACGAATCAATTGCCATGCTCTCTTTTTCTCTGAAACACATACAAACAGAGACAATCACACGTGTGTGAATGCACATTTGGTGTCAACTTTGCACATTTGACTACTCATGTGTCTTCTTTTAACTTGGTGGTGTTTGGAGATATGCGTTATCCTACAGAATATGGAAGGGTTTGTTAATCAGTAGTATCATACAAAGTTTACTGTGTCATACACTTGGTAGTCGATAATTTTCCTCCATTGATGTCCCAAATAATATGAACTTTTTTCGCTGTAGTTGTTGCTCTGTGTATCTCTTTTGTTTCTAGTTTACTGCCTCATAGTCATAGATACACTTACTAATTCATGTTTTGGACATGCAGGAAGGAGCAGTTCATTTATTTTGCACCATTTTAAGTTCTTTTCCAGCATCAGTTCGTCAGTATCTTGACAGTGTAAGACAAGAAAATACTTTATGATACTTAGCTCTCACATGCAAACAAATGATTCATGGATTCTCCACACTTGATGGATTATTTTTATGCACCTTACTCCTTTATAAAAGTAGAAATCTTTAATGAAGTAAGCCACTAAAAAAAGTAGCCTCATATGTTATATACAAGGCCATTCTGCACAGAAAGTAAAATTTGTTGGAGTATCTTATCATTGTAGATGAAAATGGAGATCATCAAAATTGAACGCTTAATATTAATGACGGTTTCCTCACTTTCCTGGACATAATATTTCATATATATTCCATCAGGGGCATATTTGACAACGCTGAATGCCTGAATTTTGTTTCACTGCGGCTCTATGAGAAAAAGCCTAACAAAGTGCCTAAAAGGATTTTGCTTTTTTGCTTGACTGGACACTTTTTCTAGAGAAATTCGATTGGTTGGCTACTTTGTTTTTAATTTATGACAAAAGCATCTTATTCACAGGCTGAAGCTACCATTGCTTCAAAACTTTTATCAGGAAAATGCAGTGAAAATATGATGAAGGTATCAGTTTCATCTTCTTTTGGTATAGCTTTCTTTGGCATATGACTAAATAAGTGAATGACATGGTTATGAACCTTTTCTGAATTTATCATGTCTCCTGCTTGGTGTTTGATTGTCAGAACCTTGTTTATTGCCTTGCGTTACTTCCAAAAGCCAAAGGAGATGAGGAAAGCTGGTGGTTGATGATGCAGAAAATCTTGTTATTAATAAACAGTAACCTGAATGATAGGTTCCAAGGTTTAGAAGAAGGTACATGGTAGTTGCAAATTGGTTTTGGGGGTCCTGATCTTATTGACTCCATCTTGCATTTTGCTAATTGTGTAATGTATTAACATGATATCTCTCTGTCATTACATTTTGGCATTTCACTCTATTGCTATGTATCACCTTTTATTTTATTTCTTTTTGAGTTTTATCACAGTTTTGGTGCATGAATTTCTGATGTTTATGCATAATTTGGTCACTGACAAACCAAGCTCCTGTTTTCTTTACTCTTTGCTTCCATTAGTGTTATGCCACTGGTACTTATATTTCTTTTTATTATGCTTAATCACAAGAGAATTCATTTATTACTGGAAATTGCTCGTGTATGATTGTACTCTCACTATTAAATTGCTTTTTATGTTAATTAGTTAATAAATTATTTTGTTTACATTCCTTTCGCCCTTAAATTATGTGATATAAATTGATGTTTTTTATATACTTAATAATGACGAAGGATCTAATTATAGTATTCCGTCATTCTATCATTTATGATGTTTTCAGGTTGAAAGCATAAGATTCATGAATTGATATTTTGAAAGTTTTATTTATTATTTATTTATTATTATTATTATTTACTTTTTTCTTACAGAAAACAGAAACTTTATTATAATTGTAAAGTTTTATTCAATATTTCATGATTTTGTCACAACTTTTTGACAGTTATCTAAATCATTCCGAACTTTGTTTGCATTTTCATTCATCTTTTTATCTCACTTTGAGCCTCATCCTTGAAATGAATTCCAATATGCAAATCTTTATCTTTATCCGTCTTACGTGGAAGAAGTTCCAGGCTAGTGTTTGTTCTGGGCCTGTTTTAGTGGGGATTATCTTAAATTTTCTAATATGAACTGAAATTTTTTGTTTGTTTTCTGTAACTTTTGATACGCACTTTTAGGGATACTTTCTAGTAATTTGGTCCTCCGTTTTACTTTCATTTCTTTTAATCAGCATTCATCTACAGTTCTTATGAAGGGGAAAAAAGAAAAAAAATTAGAAACTATGTTTGTGTTTCTTGCAGAAAATAAAGGTACTGAAGCTGTTCAAGCATTGATCCCACCTGGTGAAGATCCTCCACCTCCCTTGGGAGGTCATACGTTGCAAGGAGAATCTGTAGATGATGCAGCAAAGAGGTCTGAGCGATTGACAATGTTCAGTATCTCCATGCTCATATTTTGCTGTTCCACAATGCTTACAAGTTCGTATCCTGTTCGGGTAATGACTGATGTTTTCAAATAAATGAGACGTTCTTGTTAATTTATTTTTGTTAATATAAAATTCCCAAACTTTTCTTTCTTGTATTTTTTGAAATATCTAGAATGTGAAAGAATCTAATATTTCTCTGAAATATTATGTGGTCTAACTAATAGGTGAATGTTCCTATTCGCCCATTATTAGGCCTTGTTGAAAGGGTATTGATGGTTGATGGTTCTGTGCCTCGTGCCATGTCACCCTTTATGACCGCAATGCAACAACAATCTGTTTGTGTAGAACTTCCAGTTTTACACTTGCACTGTTTGGAGTTACTGGCTGCAATTGTAGAGGGTATGCGCTGGTAAGTTATAGCATGAGTCCATAGCTATGTATTTGTTTTTCATCGATTCTCATTGTTTCTATGCGGAAGCTTGTCCTTATTGCATATATGGATCTGGATTCTTTTATTCTGAGACTGTCTAAAAGCACTGTCCTTGATCAATTTTTCCTAAACCTTGTTCTAATTTGACACTTCTGACTTCAGTATTGTAGCTTTATACTTCATTTCTGCTAGTTGAATGTGTTCCCAATAGCATTTATAGTACATTTCTCGTTTACCAATTTACTCAAACAAAGAACTTTGTGAACATTGGTTTAAATGATGTATATAACAATGGATAATCTGAACTATATTGATACTGGTTATTGATCATTGATTAATCCTATATATTTCACTTCTGTTTCTTAATTTGCTGAAATAGTTTGGTAGTTCACCTTCTCCCAATATCCTTACTTTTGCAGTCAACTATCACCACATGGTGCTTTTATCCTCCGACTTGTCAAACAATATTTTAAGAGATGTGCATTGCCAGAGCTGAGGAGAAAGCTATACTCAATCACAAAATCATTGCTGTTATTCATGGGTGCTGGTATGTAAGCATCTCTTTGTATCTTTTCAATGGTTTCCTAATAAGTGCTCTATTACTTTTCACACGCAGCTAATATAAACCTAACACTTCTTAGACCGTAAATCTTGGTCTTTTTTGTATCAAACATAAATATATCATAACATATAAATAACATATATTTACATCATGAAATGTTAATGTTTGGAGAGTTTCTAAGTTCTAACCATAAAAAAGTCAAGAGTCATTTTTAACTTAAATATTGATTTCGAAGCTTTTTCTTCTATGGATTTGACAAATGGGCACTGATTAACTGAACAAATACCAAGTTTTCAAGACATCAATGAATCAAAAATAATTTGTTCATACATGTCAAACGAAATGGATGTTTGATTAACCTAAGTGAATTTTCGGCACGTTGAACCAAATGTTGTCAATTGGAAAATGGTGTGTGTAGACATTGCATTTTTACACATAGCCTGATGATGAGTCTCATATGGGGACACCTTCTGAATGTTTGGAAAATTACAATGATGAATGCTGGAAAGGAAAGGACCCCAGGAAATATAATCGAAAGCCACCTAGATATCATCTATGACCAGCCTATCATCTCTCCTACCAGAATACCTGGTCGAATATACCCTGAAAACCTTAAATCCGACCAGACTTTATACAACTGTCATTAAATAAGATGATTGTTAGTTACAGAAGTTACGAGATCCGATTATATCCAGCCGGACATTCAATTCAAATTTAATAGCCGGCCGGATATATAATTCAAAATACATGTCCAGCCAGACATGTAACGAGCTGTCATCAAGTGTGCAGATCTCCCGTTACTGGAGTCATGGGCATCATAATTACTGAGTATGTCCGGCCGGATATAGATCTCAAGATGTACCTCCGGTCGGATGTGTATCAAGGTGTAACTGACGACAAACAGGAGAGAGGGAAGTGATTTTGTTTCCCCATTTCCATTTCGAGGCCCTTCCCTTTTGTTATAAAAAGCCAAGAGTGCTTTTTTCTCTTACAATAGGACCTGAAAATTTTACTAGAAAACACCTACATTCTGCAACACTGAAAATCTATGAAGAGAGAAAGAAAACAACCGTAAGAAGTTCTTGGAGTTCCCCCTCTTTGAGCAAGCATCCAAGCAAGAACCTAGGTATTTAGAGACTTCTTGTTGAGCCAAACTACATAGAAAATGTATGACATGAGGTCACTCTTTGTCAATTAAACGCATATTTGAGATTCTATATTTGACACAGTATCTCCGACACACATCCTGCCAATGATAGACATATCAAGTCGTGTTCACTGCCTTGATCAATTTCAATATTTTGCTTTTTCAAGCTTACTTTACTATTATTTTATGCTTGCGTTTACTCTATTGTTGCTTTATTAGTGAAACGCATATGCTGTTAATTTATTGATATTTATGCACGCCTTCTTTATGTTTTTGCATTTACAATTATTTATCTATCGTCCTGTTATGACTATGCATGATTCTGTTATTCTTAGTTTCTGATTTAAGCATGTCATGATTTATCGCTATCATATCTGTTACTTGCATTCTTCTGCGATTTTGATCCACGCAGTACCCCCGGCTGGACTTATATCAAGTCCGACCAGACATTGATGGACATATCCGAACCTTTGAACATATCTGAACCTTAAGTATTCTTGTTTTTTTTTTTTTTTTAAATTCTTGTTTTGTCATTACTGTAATAATGTAGGAATATTTATCCGTTCTATTATTCATGATTGCGCACTTGTATGCCTTCAAATTGTTTTTGTGTGTGATATTGCATTGTAAGATATGAGGATACCTCATTTTATCGTAAATATTATACTGACATCAGTAAGAGACCATTCTGAACCCAAATGAGTTTAAAATCTGACCTTGCAAGGTGTGTAGTGCGGCCTTAAATCATTCTCAGTGTCTCATACTGGGTGACGACTCCTTTATTCTCCGGATAGTCCCCTTGTGGGGCTATCTGTATTCTCTACGGTCTGCGAGTCCAACAGTGTAGTAGTCGCCGACCTTATAGGCATAGCGGTAAACCTCGCTTCGCTCCTACAATGTGTTTATTCATTTTACTCATAGCTATTACTTGTAACCCACTTGTTTATGACTGGGTCTATATGAATTCATGTAGATATCTATTTCTTTATGCTACATCCGAAAAATAGGGTCTGGGCAGCCTCTGCTGAAGTTGGTGGCTATGCATTTTGTAAATGAGTTTTTTGGCCAATTGAGTTATTGCTACACTGCTTGTTATTTTTCATTCTTGCTCTTGAAAACAAATATATTTGACTGTTTTCTTATTCCTTCACCTATAGTATGCTGTATGGTTCTTCATATCTTATGGTTTCATTCTTAAGCTTTGCTTCCTATTCTAGCATTTTGAATTTGAGCATTGTATTACTTTCCCAAGTTATTCCTTATATCTGTAGGTACCTTTCTCATGCAAATTAGAGCTGTCGGTCTTACTAATCCATTCATATTCTGATCAGGCATGGCTCTACACCTTGCAGAGGAGGTTGTGGATAATGCATGTGTTGATTTGAATCCCGCTGCTGATGAGAATGGCTGCACAACTTCTAGTCCAACCTTGAAAGCTGCTGCTTTGGTACCCATGCAATCTTGTCATAGGAAAAGGAAGCACGGTGCTACTACTGGTTCTTCTGTGGGGCAACATGAAATAACTGGTTCGAGCATGGAAGCACCAATAAAACATCTAGCATCTCCAACATCCTTGAAGATAGTTGCTCTCGAGCAGAGTAGAAACTCTTCTGACTGTGGTATGTATACAGTAGGCATAGTTATGGAGAATTTATTGCCATTGAGTACCAATTTTGCTTGTGATTTAAGCTTTCCTCTTCTTATCCCAAAATAATGATAGTGATAATAAAAAAAGAATTAAAAAAAAAAAGAAAGAATTCTCAGATTTAATGAGAGTTGCATATGATTTGATTTTATTCGTCATTAATACTGGTTCCAAGTATGCGTTCAAGCTGCCTTACATTTTGTGATGAGTGATGATCATTGAATTGAGCCCAGCTCAATAATAAACTCATCCAAAAGTTAGGTTCCTCTGATCTGTGAGATTGGAGGCCTACCTCAGTGTGTTCGAGGGTTGACAACTTGGTTAGGTGCATTTTCATGTTCTCCTGGAAAGACTGTTAAATTGCACCTAACCACTTTCCTTTACTCATATACTTGGAACAATAATGTAGTATTTTATTGTATCACTTTTGTCCTTAATTGACTTTGCATGTTGCTTCGTGTTTTTGACCTAAGATAAGTATTGAGTAGTTTAAGAACTCTAATGTTTCTCAGGCTGGTGATTTGGGATCAGCATCCTGGCGACCAATTGTTGATCTTCTTTTGATTACCTTAGCAATAGATTATTGTAAAGAGGGGTGGGGCAATGAGGAGAATAGTTCATCCTTACCCGATGATCCAACTGTAAGTTTAGCAAATTTGCAGCTTGCAGCATTGCGTGCACTTTTGGCATCCCTCCTTTCCTCAGCTCGTATGCGTCCCCCATATTTTGGCAAAGCGCTTGAACTTTTCGGCAGAGGTATCATTTTCTGGAAATTTGTATATTTCACCTCATCATCATATGAACAACAATGGCTACTTATACATTCTCTTGAACTTACTGCATGCAATTTAGTTTTCTTAGCACATAATGTACATAATTGGCTTATGCAGGCAAGCAACAAGCTGGTAGAGTGCTTGCTGGATTTTGTGCCGGTGCTCTACTAGCCTTGGAGGTGCTTATCCATCCTAGGTTCCTTCCACTGGAACGATTTCCCACTGCAGATTACAATTCCTTTGACAAAGCTACTCGCAAATTTCCAGAAAACGTACACTCAGGTGGTCAGAAGCAAAGCACTTCACATTTTAGTGGCATGCAGGGAACAAGACAGAGCGCTCCTGATTCATTTGACGATGACTTGTATGAGACATGGTTTGATGATGGCAGTCCCAATGACGGCCCTGGCGAGAATGTGGACATTACAAAGCCTTCAGAAACTTTGAGAGTACAACAGAGAGAAAAGCTATTTGTGGCGGGTTCATCTGATACAAAAGTTTCGAAGAGAAACGAGGAGCAAGCAGACGTGGGAATGAGAGAAAATGACGATGAAGTTATGGTCTGGCAAGATTATACAGTTATTACGGATGATCTAAAACTCAATGAAGAAAGGGAAACTGAGGTTGCTGCACCAGATGGCAATTTAGATGATGAGAAACATGAAATAGAATCTGATGAAGATTACTTGGCAGAAAAGCGAGATGGAAATGCTCCGACAATATCGTATGAGAAAGGAAAAACAACTGTTTTTGATTTGGATGACGAGTCATCGATGGATTCATTTCCTGCTATCGTGGATGTGGATCCAGATTCTGATGCCGAGAAATCAGCATGATTTTTTTTTTTGTGATCCAAACTCTTAATAGATGTTGAAACTTGCAAGGCATGTTTATTATAGTGTAGTGTAACAGTACTGAATCTATGTAGTTTTTTGAGTTTTCATATCGTATATTGTTAGTTTAAATTATTAATAAGATAATAATTTTAGATGGAGTACGATAATATCAAAAAAAATCAATAATAAATATTTTTATTTGATTTAATCTTATTTTTCCACGTTTATTTTCTCAACATGAATTGTTTTTTTTTATCATTCGGTAAATTATATTTTCAATTATATTTTCTGATATTATTATCCTAAGTTGGTATATCTTATGATTTATTTAACTCTACTCATCAACCTCATTTGTTCCTTCCACGTCAACACATCGCATTCTTGATTTTCCTTACACCAATACCAACTCTTCTTTTATAAAAACCAAAAAGATACGACTATAAACTAAAGTTGTAATATTTTGACTATATATAATAATAATATTGGGTCAAGTTATTACTTTTAGTATTTTTTATGCTGCTTCTTTCTTCTTTTTTTTTTTTTTAATAATTACAACCAACAAGTCTCATTCATGATTGTAATCGAGAATATGTGAATGTATTAAAAGGATTTATTTCCAATAAAAAGGTATTTTTTTTCCGGATTTTATGTAAAATATTACAGTAAACTTTTGATTATTTTGTCAAATTTAAGATCAAATTACTAAATTTCTACATTTGTAATTAACGAAATGGATGATTTGGTGGTGAAGTTTTCAACGATTTCAAAAAATTATATATTTTTTATTTATTTTATTTATTTTCCCTCAAGGGGTGTATGGTAAAATGTTTAAGACTTGATTGACACATCATATGTTCGAGTTCATGATGTGCAATTCTTATGAGAGCCTGAGATAACCGGATATTTTACCTACTCGAGTCGAGTGATTTGACCGTAGAATTTTCAATATTTACCAAAAAAAAAAAAAACTAAATATTTTATGGGCTTGAAACAAACTTGACTTGGATTAATTTTTAGTTACAGGTGGAGGAACACGATGCCCCATCTTGTGCTTGATTTTGGATTTAGTATGTAATATATAATTATTATTTTATTCTTATTAATTGCTTAACGTCTCAAAAAATTGTTGTTTTTTTTTTCAAACTAATCCAATTGGGCATTGGCTGCTTGCCCCAAGTGTTCCAAATTGGAGCATCAAATTAATTTATAATATTTATTTATTTTTACTTTGACAGAAATGAGCATCTTCACAATCTTAACATATCTTCTTCTTATTTTTTATTATTTTTTTTTTAAATGAAAAATTCTTCATATATTTTCTACGCTCGCCCATATTACTTGATAAAGTAAAATCTCTTATTGGAAAGTCTCATTTTATTTAGTTAATGATCAAAATAAAAGACGAAATAATATAAATTTCAATTTATTGTGTGTCTTTTAGTATATTATTTTTTTTTGTCATTTTATTTTGTTATTAACTTAATAAAATGAGGAATTCATCATTATACCGTGATGATGATGATGATAATAATAATAATAATAATGTGGGATATTTTTAATTTATTAAGTTTATGGTCATATTAAATCACAATACATATAAGAAATTAGGAAGTAAGAAATATGTATAAAAAATTAATAAAAAATGTTATATTCAATTATATATCTATTTGTCATATCTTAATTTATGAATAGTTTTTTTGTCAAAAAAAGTGAAATGATAATACCCAAAAAATAGCAAATTTTTGTAATAATATTTTATCACATTTTAATTTTTTTATAATTTTATTCTTATCTTGCCAACTTTATAAAACTCACTTTACCAATTATACAAAATCTATAATTATTTGTCCACAAAAATAAAAAAGAGGTCTCACTATTGAATGCGTTAATATATAAACTACTAAATTAACACAAATTGCCAAATAAAAATTTCATAATTAAGGATGATGAAGGTTTATGGGGGATGAATATAATTTGATACAATGGATTATTGAACAAGTCCCCGTATAAATATTGAATTTATATATAAGCAAAAAGAAAAAATCCCACGTGTAAATTAGGATACCAATATTAGATAATGACAAAAATACCCCGATTTGGCAGAACTCAATTAAGTCACAATTCGGATACAAATTCGTCAATGAAAAGATCCATCAGGTCAGGCGATTCTGACAAAGCAAAATTCAGTCCACGTGGGTGGCAAGGAGCCAGCTCCATTCTCTCTCTCTCTCTCTTTTTTCTATTTAAACACACACACACACTCAGAACCCCAAAAGAAACGAAACGTAACGTGTGTTTTTTTTTTTTTTTTTTTTGAAAATTCGGTAGTCGTTTTTGTTTACGTTTCGGAATAATTGAAACGATGGAGGCGGAGAAATGGGTGATGATGGTGACGGCACAGACGCCGACGAACATAGCGGTGATTAAGTACTGGGGGAAGAGAGACGAAACCCTAATTTTACCTGTCAATGATAGTATTAGCGTCACCCTTGATCCCAATCACCTCTGTACTACCACCACTGTTGCTGTCAGTCCAAGCTTTCACCAAGATCGTATGTGGCTCAATGGCAAGGTACTTTTTTTTTTTTTTTGCCTTTTAACGCAAATTTACAATTTTTAAAATATTAATTTTATTGAGTTTTGTGATGCGGAATGATATCGTCATTTAGAGGGATTATAATCTAATCAGCACCATAGGCTTAAAAATATGATTTTTTTTTTAAAAAAAAAAAATTAAAGTTTATTTTATTTTATTTTATTTTTTTAATTCAGAGGGTGTGTCTGGGTGTCATTTGGGGTGTAATTGTTGTAATCTAATATAAGGAGCAAAAATTACAGTAGGTCTTTAATTACTTGGAAAATGTAAAAAATCTATTTATTTTATTGTCCTCAGTAACTTAACAGTTCTTTAATTTTTGTTAATACTATGATTCTTTTTCTGTTTGGCTGATTCATGGCATGCTATGGTGATTGCTTGTTAGTGTAGGAAATTTCGCTTTCTGGGGGAAGGTACCAGAGTTGTTTGAGGGAAATCCGGAGTCGAGCTTGTGATGTTGAGGACAAGGAGAAAGGGATTAAGATTGAGAAGAAGGATTGGGAGAAATTACATTTACACATTGCTTCATATAACAATTTCCCTACGGCAGCTGGATTGGCTTCCTCTGCTGCCGGTTTCGCCTGCCTTGGTAATTTTATAAAAAAAAGTATTAGGGATTCTTGGTTTGTATTTTAGTTTTGGACCAGAAAGGATTCAGCTTGATTTTGTTCATTTTATGCAGTTTTTTCCCTGGCTAAGCTGATGAATTTGAAAGAAAATCAGAGCCAGCTTTCCGCTATAGCTAGGTATGTCTTTTTTAATTACCTTGCTTTTCAACTCTGGAGTCCTCTGTTGCTTGATTTGAAAAGATGCGGGTCTTTGATCTTCTATCACAGCTCATTACTTCTATAGTTCTGTTTACTTTTAAAATGTTTTTCTTTGTATTGCCTTCTTTTAATTTTTGTTGTACATATAACAGAGAACCAAGTATACTGGCAATTCATATATATAAATATTTTTTGATCATAGGCAAGGTTCAGGGAGTGCTTGTCGTAGTCTGTTTGGTGGATTTGTCAAGTGGATAATGGGAAAAGTAAGATATATATCGAGAGTTATCTTCAGCCCGCCTTTGAGTTTTTTTATTTTTTATTTTTATTTTTTCAAGTAGCTAGTGTTTATGCTTTCTCAACATCTCCAGGAAGAAAATGGAAGTGACAGCCTTGCTGTGCAACTTGTAGATGAAGAGCACTGGAATGATCTTGTTATTATTATTGCTGTGGTATATACTTTCTTTTATATTGTTTTTCCATTTGGCATTCTGTAATTTGAATGATTTACCTGTTGCTTTGAGTGGTAATTTTGTATATTTTTTTGGAAGTATGCGCAGCCATAATATTTTTCAGTAGTTTTGGTATGTTCTGTTCACCTCTTCAAATTGTTTTTTCCATTGCATCCTATTGTGTTTAGTAGATTCACTAATTGTAAAATTTTGAATTTATCATATAGATCGTCCAGCAATAGAATAATTTTCTTTTCATAGTCATAGAGCTGAGACACTGGCTGTAACGGACCCTTGAATGTATATTATGTGGAACATAATATCACATGTTGGACCAGCACAGGAACTGACCATGATCCGAGATAGTTATGTTCAGTTCATTTAATATGCGATTTCTGTTCTGTTGTGTGCTATTTAATTGGTGAGGTTGCTATGTATTTCTTGCAAATACAGCTTCAAATATAATATGTACGAAATATTTACTGTTGTAATTCATAATAATCTGTTCATGGCAAACCTTTTCTGTTATGGTTCTTCTGCACCTCTTGTCCTCTCATTTTTTATTTTGTTCATTTAAGGTGAGTTCACGGCAGAAGGAAACAAGTAGTACCTCAGGAATGCGTGAGAGTGTTGAAACAAGTTTGCTTTTACAGCATAGAGCAAAGGTACAATTTCTCTTCTTAAGTGATAGTCTTGAAGTTATGGCTGGTTGTTACAATAACTAAACTATTTGGTTTTAAAAAACGTTGGGTTCATTTTTTGCAATCATTCTAGATAATGATATATGAATTTTTGTTGGTGTTCTTTGTGGTATAGTTTTCTGTAAATTATTTTTATTTCTATAATTTCGTTCTTCGCAATTTTCTGGTCTCTTTTCTTTAAATTTCATTAATCATCAAACTTTTAAGTTTGTTTCAAGAGGGTTTTATTGTTTTGTTTTGGACTCTATTAGGAAGTTGTGCCAAAACGCATAATAAAAATGGAAGAAGCTATCCATGATCGTGGTTTTTCGTCTTTTGCACAATTGACCTGTGCTGATAGTAATCAATTTCATGCTGTTTGCTTGGATACATCTCCCCCTATATTTTACATGAATGATACATCCCACAGGTAAGCCCTCTTTTTTAAATAAAAATTTATTTGTTATTCATCGTCTTCACCATTACTTTGCTTAAATGTGGACATATAAACTCATTTCAGGATTATCAGCTATGTTGAAAAATGGAATCGTTCCGAGGGATCACCTCAGGTTTGTTCATTTTTGCTGCCTTATTTGGGAGATGGCATTTATTTCTGTTCTTCACAATTTTTAGTGCCTCTGCCAGAGTGAATTCTTTATATATCCTTTCCCTGAAAATTCCTTCATGTGGTTCTGTCTGTTTATCTCAATCTGTTTTTTCACTAATGAATTTGTACCTCTGCGCCAAATACCTTTCCCACTAGCCAACCGAAAGAGAAGATAGAAAATTGATGGTAAATTATAAAATCATGAGTTGAGTGATAATCCCCGTTGGTACCCATTAAGAAGTCAAGGATTTATTCCCCCTTGGGCTACCTACTCCAGATATAAATATCATATCCCATTAATGTCATGGCTAGTGAGACTGTAGGATCTGTCAAATAGCCCTCAATCTCAAACTTGGTCTACCAAGAAAGGTTAAGGGTCTTGAGGTTGAAAGAAAAAACGAGTTGAGCCTGCTCATAAGTCTTGTCAATGTCAACATAATGTTACTCTACTATCTTTAATATCATTTTTCAATTTGTTTCTGCTTTATAGATATGTAGTTAGTTATAGTTATATGGAAATCCAGAAGCAGTGCAGGAATGTTGTTAATTGTTCGAAGTTATTATGCTGGTTATTGCAATATTTGACTTGGACAAAAAAAATCTTACAGGTGGCATATACTTTTGATGCTGGCCCGAATGCTGTTCTGATCGCTCGTAATAGAAAGGTTGCTACCCAATTGCTTCAGAGGCTACTTTTCTTTTTCCCTCCGAAGTCTGATACAGCCTTGAACAGGTAGGGTGATATTTGGTTGTTCAAGGGCTTGAGAGAATATAACACTTAGAGAGAATATAACACTGTTCTTCAGCAGTACAAGATGTATCAAAGGGATTTAGGTGCATAATCTTTTTGGATAAGTGTTTTAGCTGTATTTTCTTCTAATCATTTTTGTTGTATCTAGTTATGTTCTTGGTGATAAGTCAATCCTACATGATGCCGGCCTCGAGGGGATGAAAGATGTGGAAGCTTTGCCACCACCTCCGGAAATTAACAACATACCTGCCCAGAAGTATACAGGGGATGTCAATTATTTTATCTGTACAAGACCAGGAAGAGGTCCTGTTTTGCTTTCTGATGACAGTAAGGCTCTTCTCAACCCTGAAACTGGTCTGCCTAAGAACGCTTAGAGTAGATTATTTTTTCCCCTTTGCTTATTCTCGGGCAAGTCAAATATTTTCAAGTATTTCTTTCAGATGACAATTGCAACTTACAGGTGGTTACTGTGAAGCGATTTGCTGAATTTTCCTTGCAAATTTGTAGTTGTTGTTTTGCATGTATTTGTAATTTATTCCCTTCTCTCTTTAATTTGATTGGGGTTCATGAACTCGTCTTCTTTGAAACAAATAATGAATAAGTTGTTCATTGTTCTTGGCTGCATGTTTCCATTTCCTTCTGTTTGCTAGTCATTACGTATCATGCTCAAATTTGCAATATAAAGTTTCGCCTGTAATAATGATTTGTAGATGATATTCTGAGAAAACTATTAGGTATGTACTATTTTTGCACTCAGAACTATTGACTAGTGTTATTCGACACCCAAATTAGGGAGATCAGTCAGTTTCAGGGCGAAATTATGAATCGTTTTAACTCTTGAAGAAGCTGTAAGATGGAAATATTGTTCTTCACTTTGATGCTCCGAAAAAGTTGTGGAAAGTTGAAATAGATAGGAAAAAAAACAAAAGAAATCAATTTGGTGAATAAAGTTCCTTTTCACTCGCTCGACGTAGCTACCATTCACTTAAAATTACAGACTGGAAAGCTTTAGCCGGTTTTCTGGTTTCAAAATTTTGAAGTCTCTTTGTTTTGTTAACGTGGATATTAGTAGAGAGATTCTTGAGCGGTTACGTGTGTCCATGTTTATTAGGCGGAACCACATACAAGTGAGCGGAGATAATAAAATTTATTAAAATATCTCATTGTTATAAAAAGAGAAAATACTTCGAAAGCTGCAGGTTTTTCTTATTGATTTTATAATGAATGGTTTTTGATACCAAATACAAAGGGGATTCCTCTATATTTATAGAGAGGAGTTATGGTAGAGATAAGTTACAAAACAATAAATATAATAAAAAATTACAAATAAAGATGAAGTAAACAATAAATATAATAATAAATTACATGATAAGATTAGTAGTTTGGATCACCACAATTTACAACACTCCCCTTGAGCCCGACTACTTTAGTCATAAATAATTTGTTTGACTTCTGAGCGGAATAACATGCCTCATTAAAACCTTGCTAGTAAAACCCAGTGGGACAAAATCTGGTCGAGGAAAAAAGAGTACAATGTACTTATGTCATGTCAATGAATATGCTCCCCCTCATGAGAGATATCATCAAGATAATTTGCTCAGTCGCGGCGCATGCCAATGCTATATATAAGCTTCTCAAATGTTGACGTCGGTAAGCTTTAGTAAATAAGTCTGCAAAATTATCGGTTGACCTTATTTGCTTGACATCAATTTGCTTGCTCTGCTGGAGCTCATGAGTATAAAAGAATTTAGGTGAGATGTGCTTGGTTCTGTCTCCCTTGATGTACCCTCCTCTGATTTGGGCATACATGCAGCATTATCTTCATATATAACTGTTGGAATATCTGTGGCAGAATTTAAGTTGCATGTGCTCTGAATGTGATGTATAAGTGACCTTAACCATATACACTCCCTGCTTGCTTCATGTAATGCAAGTATCTCTGAGTGATTGGATGAGGTAGCAAAAAAGATTGTTTTGTAGATCGCCATGAAATTGCTGTATTATTATAGGTAAAAACATACCCCGTTTGTGAACGTGCCTTATGAGGGTCAGAGATATCATGCATCAGCGTAACCAACAATGCCTGGATTTTGTGTTTGCTCATTTGAATAAAACAATCCAAAGTCTTTAGTGCCGTGAAGATAACGAAAGATATGTTTGACTTGCCAATAAATTAACAGAAAATGCAATATCTGGTCTGGTGCATTGAGCTAAATACAGCAAGGCACCAATTGCACTAAGATATGGTACTTCTGGACCAATTATCTCTTCATTATCTTCTTTAGGACGAAATTGGTCCTTTTTAGGATCGAGAGATCGGACTATCATAGGAGTACTTAATGAATGAGCATTATCCATATTGAAACGTTTGAGAATTTTTTCAATATATGCAGACTGATGGATAAATACTCTGTTAGTTTTATGCTCGATCTGCAAGCCGAGACAATATTTTGTTTTTCCCAAGTCTTTCATCTCAAATTCTCTTTTCAAGTATTCAGCAGTTTTTAGAAGCTCTTCAGGAGTTCCAATTAAGTTCATATCATCGACATATACTGCTATAATGGCAAATCCAAATTCGGACTTTCTAATAAATACGCATGGGCAGATAGGATCATTTATATATCATTCTTTCATCAAATATTCACTCAAACGATTATACCACATGCGTCCAGATTGTTTCAATCCGTATAAAGATCGTTGTAACTTGATTGAACATAGTTTACGATCAATTGATTTATATGCTTCAGGCATTTTCAATCCTTCAGGGACTTTCATGTAAATATCAGTGTCAAGTGACCCATACAAATATGCTGTCACTACGTCCATAAGACGCATGTCCAATCTTTCAGAGACTGCCAAACTGATTAAGAATCGAAATGTAATGGTATCCATCACTGGAGAATATGTATCCTCATAATCAATACCTGGTCTCTGCGAGAAACCTTGTGCAACTAGTCGTGCTTTATATCTAATGATTTCATTATGTTCATTACGTTTTCGTACAAAGACCCATTTGTAACCAACGGGTTTGACATCTTCAGGTGTCTGGACTACAGGTCCAAATACTTCACGTTTGGCTAAAGAAGTCAATTCTGCTTGAATTGCTTCTTTCCATTTAGGCCAATCGTGTCTTTGTCTACATTCATTGATATTTTGAGGTTCAAAATCATTGCAATTTCAGCAGCTACTGTATATGAAAACACATTGTCTATGGTTATTTCATTTCGATCCCACAGTTCTCTTGTATAAGTATAATTTGTAGATTTTTCCTCATTTTTGGAATTTTGAGCCTCTTCAGGGGTTGATATCTCTTCAGGGACTATCAGTTCTTCTAGAACTGGTGATTGAGAAGATGTGGGTATAGTCATTGCTCGAGCATTATTTTCAACATAATCTAAATCTCTCATTTTCCTCTTCCGGGGAATAGTATCTTTAGAACCATTGGTCTACCACGTTTCTGACGTTAATAGATGATTCATTAGCTGCATTTACACTAGATTGTTCAATAGGAATAACCACCCGAGCTAGTGTATTAGCAGCTGATATATGAGACTTGGTTACTTTTGCAGCATCTGTAAATGCATCTGGTAATTGATTTGCAATTTGTTGCAAATGGATTATCCTTTGCACTTCATTTTCACATTGGCTGGTGCGAGGATCCAAGTGAGACATGGTAGGAACTTTCCAAGAAAGTTCATGCCTTGCTTCTGGAGGCCTTTTCTTTTCTCCTAATGTTGGAAAAATTGTCTCATCAAAATGACAATCTGCGAAACGTGCGGTAAATAGATCACCTGTTAAAGGTTCCAAATATCTGATAATGGAAGGTGAATTAAAACCAATATATATCCCCAAACGACGTTGAGGTCCCATCTTTGTATGTTGTGAGGGTGAAATTGAACATATACAGCACAACCAAAAATACGTAGATGAGAAATATCTGGTTGGTGACTAAGAACAAGTTGGATTGGAGAATATTGATGATAAGCTGTGGGTCTAAGGCGAATTAATGCAGCTGCATGTAGTATAGCATGACCCCATGTAGAAATTGGTAATTGAGATTGTAACAATAAAGTGCGTGCAATTACCTGAATTCGTTTGATCAATGATTCTGCCAATCCATTTTGTGTATGTACATGTGGAACTGGATGTTCAACATCGATTCCAACTGATGTACAGTAGTCATCAAATGTCTTGGATGTAAATTCACCAGCATTATCTAATCGTATGGTTTGGATTGGATAATCTGGGAATTGTGCCTTTAATTTAATCATCATGGCAAGTAGCTTGGCAAATGCAATGTTACGTGTGGATAACAAACAAACATGTGACCATCGTGCAGATGCATCAATCAAAACCATAAAGTAACGGAAAGGTCCACTTTGTGGATGAATTGGTCCACAAATGTCTCCTTGAATCCTTTGTAAGAATGATGGGGATTCAAGGGCAATCTTAGATGGAGATGGGCGTATCACAAGTTTGCCTTGTGAGCAAGCAGAGCAATTGATCTCATCTGTCAATAGAATCTTCTGGTTCTTTAATTTATGCCCATTGGAATTTTCAATTATTCTACGCATCATCGTAGCTCCTGGATGACCAAGACGATTATGCCATAACATAAACATCTTTGGATTATTGAACTTCTGGTTCATCACTACATGACTTTCTATTGCATTTATGATTGTATAATACAATCCAGATGAGAAAGCCGGAAGTTTTTCCAATATATATTTCTTACTTGAGATATTTTTGGTAATACATATATATTCTATTTTGTTTTCATCTAAAGTTTCAATATGATACCCATTTCTGCGAATATCTTTGAAACTTAGCAATTTCTACTGGACCTGTCTGAATATAGAGCATTTTTCAATGTATAATTTTGTTCCATTTGCTAATAAGATTATGGCTCTTCCAGAGCCTTCAATTAGGTCTACAGGACCAGATATAGTGTTTACCTTTCCTTCACGTAATTGTACGTCCAAGAAATATTTTCTATCTCGAAGGATAGTGTGTGTGGTTGCACTATCAGCCAAGCATATATCCCCACATTTATTTTTCGGAACAAATAATTTCTTTGAAGGGTCCATATCCTTGAAAGTAAAGTTCATGTCACATAATATAATTCAAAATAATAAATATACAATAAAATATAATAAAAAAATTAAAAACATCACATAAATATATATGAACCAAAATTACACACATATACTTAGAACTTCAGGTTCTCTTGAAAATTAATTTGCTGATCTAGAACTTTAAGTTCCAATCTTACATTTCACAACTTTAATTTCCGATTGATAATATTAATATTTAGAACTTCAAGTTCATAAATATGCTATTATAAATTCTGAATTTCAGATTCCATGGTAGATTTAAAACTGCAGGTTTTAATCTAAAATCTAATTAATTAAAGTTAGAACTTCAAGTTCGTTAATTGTAGTGTAATTATAGAACTTCGAGTTTTATAATTATTTTATATATCTAGAACTACAGGTTCTAATCTAATAATTAATTAATGAATATAGAACTTCGGGCTCTAATTTACCTCTAATAGTTGATCACAATTATGAAAGAAATTAACATAAATTGTAAAATGAAAACAAAAATACAATTTCTATTTTCTGATGTGGATGATCCAAATTAATGGCAATCACAGAGCATACTCATAAAAATAATTAATTTCTTAAACTAATAATAAATAAAAGAATAACATAATGAATTATAACTACGAGTTATAATTTTAAGATTAAAATTTAGAACTTCAGGTTCTGAATTAGAACTACATATTCTAATTTTAATATTGAGATTCATAACTTCATGTTGTGAATTAAAACTACGTTTTCTAATTTAAAATTGAGATTTAGAACTTCAGGTTCTGAATTAGAACTACGGATTCTAATTTTAAGATTACAATTCAAAACTTCAGGTTTTGATCATATTACAAAACTTCAAGTTATAATATGAATTTTAAATAATTAATATTGATATAATCATAAAACAATATCAATTAACAATCTTATAACCAAATCAATTGATGAGCTGATCATCATACGAAACCAAATTAAAGAAAAAAATTTGGAGCCGAAGTACAATGGCCACGTTTAAAGGCATGCCCACTCCAATAAACATCATTAAATTCACGCCAAATCCATCAAATTCACAAGCAGCAAGCAAAGGCTTCAGGCCTTGTTATTTGTCAATTTGATAAAGGTTTTATAAGCAACAAACAAAGGCTTATCAACATCCAAATTTTGGAGATATTATATCATCATCATGACGGTCCATGTCATCATCATGGCTTGTTTGATCATACATTTTACAATCACCCGCTGTAGCAAACAAAGGCTTCAGGCCTTGGTTTGATCATCATCACCATACTTGATTTGAGATTTATGATTTTTTTTTTATTTTAAGTACCGAGATTCATAATTTCAGGCTGTGAATTAGAACTACGGGTTCTAATTATAATATTGAGATTCAGAACTTCAGATTCTGAATCAGAACTACATGTTCTAATATTATGATTGAAAATTCAGAACTTCAGGTTCTGATTTATTTACACTGTAAACTTCAAGTTGCAATAAAAGAGAAGAGAAAAAAAAAATTTAGATCTACCATTTCCATGCTTAAAAAAAAAATTCATTCAGGCATAAGACCTCATGTCAATTGTTTACAGTATTAGAGTTGTATGCGATGACTGATCATGCAAAGGCTTCAGGCCTTGATTGATTATTTTCAAATCATTCAGCTTTCGTTTTAAATTACAAATAATGAACAAAGGCTGCTGGCATATAAAAAAAAATAAAACATCAAAAGATCAACAGGACACACTGTCGTTCCTGCAGACTCATTCGAAAAAAGAAAAAAAAAATATCCACATGGCTGCATGGATTGATCATGCTTCAAGCTTGATCATGCTGCAGGTCAATCATGAATTCAAGCTTCAGGTCTGATATAATAATCAATTGACTTTTATGATTCAAAACCATCAAAATATTCAAAACCATCAAAATATTAAAACTGCCATACGAAATTGGCTTCAGGCGTATCATTTGGCTTCAGGCCGATGCATTTCACTTTTGCTTATTTTTGTTAAAAGAAAAATTAAATAGAAGCAAATCGTGCTGATAACGTGTTATAAAATAAGAGAAAAGAAGAAGAGAAAATACCTCGAAAGCTGCAAGCTTTTCTTATTGATTTTAGAATGAATGGTTTTTGATACCAAAATACAAATGGGATTCCTCTATATTTATAGAGAGGAGTTATGGTAGAGATAAGTTACAAAACAATAAATATAATAATAATTACAAGATAAAGATTAAGTAGTTGGGATCACCACAATTTACAACACATATAAATTAATTAAAAATTGTGTTTATTAATGAGATGACTTTGCTTTGTCCCCACTAGCATGAAGATTATCTATCACTCTTTGTGAAAATCAAAATTTACCTATTGAATCAATGTTCTGATTATGTCATTGTTAAAAGATTATCGATTCATCAATTTAATTTATCCTTGTTTTTCAATCAAAGAAATTGAGATTTCCATTGGTGGGATATGTTATGTTTCACTAAAGAATCTTGTTGAGCCAATTTAAAACCATCTCCCTCAGCTGGAGACACATGAGGTTTGTATTCTACAAGTCTTATGGGTGTGTGTGTGACTGTTCCAAAATAAATTTCGATTCCATTTTCTCATTTCCTTCATTCTTATTTTAAGGATAAAGATATCTCATGGCGTTGAATTAATAATCCATTAAAATCTTTGTAACTAGAGATGGTAATATATTGGGATGAATCGGGATTTATCGATCCAGGTTATGTTCTGATTATGAATTTAGAATGTAAAATCACTATGAATTTCGGATTAGACGGTTCAAGATCTCAATTCTTGTCGTGATTCGGAATTCTTAGGCCAAAAAACTAGATTTAAGACGAAAAATCTTCCCGAATCCCGACTTGATTTTTTTATTTGAGATGAAAAATTAGCTCGAATCTCGTATCAAATGGTACATAATCCCGAAATCCTAATCCCCACTTGTAACCTTGTATTTTTATCTTTTTTTTGGCCTTAATACTGAATTCAGAACAGTGCAATGAAAGGGAAATCAAAGTACAATGCTTTCAACTGTTTTTCCTTTACTATGATTACTAAATTGAACGATCGCTCTTACACCACTTGAACAAGAAACTAAATGGATTGACAAATGCAAATAATAGGCAAGTTAATTCATGATGAAGTTACTTTATCACCAAGTAATAATGATTTAATGATTGCCTCAGAAATCCCATCAGCATATGCGAGCAAGTGTCCAGAACCTGGTATTTCATGATAGTGAATCCATGGAAGTTTTCTGGAAATGTATCGTTGCAGGATTACAGGTACAAGCCTATCTTCACCACCTTGCCATAGATGAACTGAACCTTCACTGTTCGGAAAAGGGTTCTCCAGGTCCATAGGATCATATTCCCAAGTCCCAAATCCTATCATCATGTCACGATGGATGGACTCGTGTACACCTTGCTGAAGTGCCTGTGCCTGCAGTATATACAACCAACTTAGCTATGTATTTATTGTGTCAGGTAAGGACATTTTAAGAACACTTTTTTCCAGTAGATGATGAAAATTGCAGGAAAAATCATTTCTAATTCCAAGCTTTATGCTTGGGTCGATTCTGCAATCAATGGCCAGGCATAAGTTGTACCTTGTTGGTTTGTTTCACAGCCAACTTAGGCAGAAGTTGTACGTCTTGGGCAGAAAAAATCTCAGGTCTTTGAGCTGCAACAGCAGATGCATGGAATAATTTTTGAGTATTCCACCAGTAGGTTAGCCATGGAGCATAGTGTGCGACGCGAAGAGCCCATTGATCCTGTGGTAACTGTAGGTAATATGCTTCTTTAGTTAAGTTGGCAGGAAAGCCAGGCCACCAATAATTGATCACTGGAACAATTAGAGCTGCTCCAGCTAGCCTGTAATAAGCATCCAAAAAATATCCAACTTCATTGATCAGAAAACAAGTAGTTTGTGCTCAAATATGATATCCACATTACATATAAATTGCCATGAATGCTCAAGTAATACAGCTTCATACTGACAGATTGTGATTCAATTGCATTTTTGCTGGTTCTTTATCTCGGGTTAATTAAATTTTATTTCTATTTCTTTAAGAACAGAGCCTGGAAAGGCAGAAAATCCACAGCAATACCAGATTTTTTACCAATGCAATTTAAGCACAAATTTGTTTGCCTTGTTCATACCTGTGAGGGATGTACTTGAGGCAGCTCCAAACCACCTGACCTCCCATAGAAAACCCGACAACATAGAATTTGGATCCGAGTCCTAACTGATCAGCAATCTCTTCGATATCCAGTGCCAAACTTTTTGTTGTTCGTTTTGGATCCGGGTCACTTTCTCCATACCCTGGTCTGTCGAAGGACACAACATATAGCCCTAATTCCTCAACAACTTCCTGAATGAAAAGTATGCACCATGAAGTTAAATAAACCAACACAACCATTCAACAACAGAAAATTATAATGCAACAATCAAGTTAGATATTCAATAGAGTCAAGGAATTAAAAGTACTGGTGAGAGGTTTTCTGCAATTGCTGTATCATGTCTACAAGAGCCAAAACCATGAACAGAGATAATCTTGTATTTGGCCAATTCTTTTGACAGGCCGTGCTCCTTGTAAGCCAAATGCCTCCCATCCCTCAGCTTGATTCTAGGTGCTGTAATGGCAGGGCCGCCAGGGGAGCCACAAACACTGGGAGGCGGAGGGCGGGTAGCTTGATATGCCCATGCCACAATCCCAATCAACAAAATCACTGTAATTTCCCGAATCATTCCTACAATAAGAATGTATGATTCAATGATTTCAATTTAACATTTGGTTGATAATCACAATGAGAGAACTACAAAACAAAATCTTCACAAAATAAATATAAAATGGAAAACTTTACTGATCTTATTGCACCTTGATCCAATTTAACACCTTGTATGATTTTGAATCTCAAAATTTGCATAACCCATATGCTTTATAAAAGAACCAAACTGGACTCAGTGGACAGTGACCATAATGTTAAACAAACATTAACCCTCTCTGGAATCTTAATGCAAAATTAACTTCAACATAAAACGTGTATGCTAAAATGAACAAAAAAGACCTTAGTTGTGTACCAAAATCCAATGCAATGCTGAATTTAATAAAAAAGAAAAGGAAAAAAATTGAGAGAGAACCTGATTTAAACGGAAAAAAAACCTGTGGCTGCTGAAGAAAATATCTTTGTGCTTCTCAGGGACTTGTTATATGCTTTAAATATGCATATGTGCAGATACACAGTGACTCAATTTTAGTCACCAAACCAACCACAAAATTTATTTACAATAACTTTTCTATAATTAGAAAAAAAAAAGAAAGAAATTGATTTACATGGCTAAAAATTGACTCTAAAGCATTAGACTTTATACAATTAGCAAATCTTGGAAAATCACATTTCGTCCTGGCTCTGCCATATAAAAATGATTTTGCTTTGAACTTTGTTCAAAACTTCTGATAATGGTTGAAATAAGTTCTGAAAATGATTAGCCACCCAATAAGATGCTAGCTTTATTATGTAATTAAGCTATAAATTAAATGAATTTGTAGATCAACAACCAGAGTGTCTTGTCGTTGTTTGTACTTTTTTATTGGGTATATGAGAGTGACATGGCACATTTGACAAACAAAAGCATTATCTTTGATGTAGTTGAAACGATGACTGACAGCTTTTCCCCTCCCAACGTCAGACCCATCTCATTGTAAATAAAATATTTTCATATTGAAATAAATGATAAATCCAATTTTTTTTTTTAAATTTAATTATTTGATTTAACTAAATGATTTTTTTTTTATTTTTTTGTTTTAATTTTTAAATGATAATACTATCATTACTCTTTTAAATAAATTATTTTTTTGATTTAATAATTTTATTCTTTTATTCTATTTTTTGATTTGATTCTTTTAATTTTATCTTATTTATTTTTTCTGTTACTTATTTAATTATTTTATTTCATAATTATTTTTAAATAAATAAACAAAAAATAAAAGAGAACCTTTTCTATTATATATAAATAGTATTAAAAAATTAATAAATAATCCAAAGAAAATTAAATAGATAAATATACAAAGACTATTAAATAAGTAAAAGAGAAAAAAAATTAAATGAGATAAAAATTAAATAATTATTTTTTTAAAAATAAAATAAATCAATTAAATAATTAAATTAAAAAGTAAAATAAAAAAAATAAAAAAAATTTAAGTGAGAAAAATAATTTATTTAAAGGAGTATGGGTATTTAGGGGTGAACATAATTTCGGGTCAAACCGCGAACCGCATCGAACCGCACCGCACCGAACCGAACCGCGCGGTTTGAAAAAATATTAAAAATGATTTTGAACCGCACCGAATCGAACCGCAAATTTCGGGTTGGTGTGCGGTTTTGACCCATGTCAAACCGCGAACCGCCCAAACCGCATATTTTGACTCGAACCGCGACCCGAACCGCCTAAACCGCCGACCCGCATACAAATTAATTATTATTTTATATTTTTCTTCTTCTTTAACTATGAAAATTAAGATATTTAATGATCATATAACAATATGTAATGAATAAATGAAAATTATGTAATTTTTTCTTCAATTATAATGTGAAAACACACAAAATTTTCTTAAAAAATTTATAATCCAAACCGCCGACCCGAACCGCCCAAACCGCTAAACCGCCAACCCGAACCGCCGCGGTTTTCCTTATCAAATTTGCGGTTTCGTTTTCTAATTTCCCAAACCGCCAACCCGCGCGGTTTGAAGTAAAAAATGAAAAAACCGCCCCGAACCGCACCGCGAACACCCCTATGGGTATTATTTTCATTTAAAAATGAAAACAAAAAAATCAAAAAAAAATATTTATTCAAATCAAATAATTAAATCAAAAAAATGAGAGAGAGTCAAAGTGGGGGGAAAGCAATTTTCAATTTTCACCAACCTAGAGTCACTTTTATTTTTATTTTATCCATAATATTTTTTATTCTTGGGAGATTGTCACTTTTCCTTTAAATTTAATATTTACTACACATATCTCTTACGGTTACTATCAAAATGTCAAATAAATATTGATGCTTTTACATATTTATCTTTATAATAAAACAATTAACATTTTTGCATTATTATTAAATATATTTTTCATATATTTCTTATAAAATTTTGAGTTAAATTTTTTTTAATTATTTTAGGGAAAATTTTTAATGTCAATTTATAGACCTATTAATATATTAAAAAAATTGTATTATTAGTTTTATTTTATTCATATTAGATTTGACAAAGATTTTTTTTATAAATATAATAGTATTTTAAAATTATTTTAATGAGTTAATGGTTATACAAGTCCCCAATGGGCGTGATTAGATGATGTAGGGTCCAAGATCTCACATTGAGGTCATAGGTTTGAATACACGGAGTGCATTTCTTGTAAGAGTCTGGGACAGTCGGAAGTTTTACCTGGTCCGCTTAAGTCTGGAAATGGTAGTTTGGCGGCAGGGTTTCCAATGATTCCAAAAAAATAAAAAAAAAATGACGGGATTTCCAACGATTTCAAAAAAAAATCATACAAAAAAATATATATATTAATTTTTAACAAGTGGTATATATTATAAATATTGGGAGAAAAAGTGTTCATCTCTTTTTTTGTTCACTTCAGAATATTTACAATATGAACGATAATGTATTACCAGTAATAAAAAAAAATATATAAATAATAATAAAAATAGTGACGAATGTTAATTAAAAAATGCTATATGGTAGTAGGAATCTTGTGGAATTTCACATTATATGGATGGATTATAAACGTGTAGAGAGAAAGAAAGAGACACGGTTCAACGACGTGCTTATGTCCACGACAAGTCTGCAAATTTTATTATTTAATGAAATTAGAGTTATATAATTTGTTTAAATACTAATCTTAGTACCATTTTTTTTTTCTAAATTTCCAATTCCAAAAATATGCATGTACTGTTCTATAGGGCTTTTGCCCCTGCATCCCAAATTTATTTGCGTCCTACAAGGCTATCCCCTCCGCACTAACAACTAACCAAATATAATTATTATATAAACCACTTTCTCACAATTACTATACGCCCCCACTAAAGTAAAAGAAGTAGGTGATGTAGTTGTACCAAACAAGAATTGGTAAATGGTAATCTTCTTTTTGTAATGCCATTGGCAGCCTTAGGGTGCCAACACACGAAAACAAGTTCAAGATGTTGCCGTATCTTCTGGGTCTGGTCCACCATTTTAAAGTCTATTAATTTTTTTTCTTTAAAAAGTAGCATTATCTTATTGGGTAGGGCATCTTGGTTTCGTAAATGACCAACTAACTCTAATGTAAATGTGTTAGCATGACCAAGTCAAAATGATGGCGTTTTTGCACATGGAAATATTGAAAATTCCGCCATCAAATCACTCAATCCGAGTTTAAACGGAGATGTTAAAACACATCAACTGTCCCATGCTCTTATAAGAAATGCACCTCAATCCGGGACCTGACTACAAGTCCTAAGCTCACAACACACCCATAATTCCAAATCCAATCCAGTGATTTACTAGAAAATGTTTAACATTCACTATTCATTACTGGGATAGGAGGATATTCTACTACTGTATCGTCTGAATTAAAATCTGTTCACCTTCTGTAGAGGATACGTCCCGGTTAGCGAAATGCGGTTTTTAGGGCACTCAAAGTAACATTGACATGCCCAACATGCAGGATGATTATGGAATTTAATTCTAGTTTTTGGAAGATGGCCGAAAAAGTACTTGACTCGTTTTGAGTATTGCTGCGTGTCTCCATAACTCAAGCTACCTTGGCATTGTTGGATGATAGATCTTTATCTTTCCGAAGCCAGAAGTTAACGAGGAAGGAGTCCATAATAATCTGTATAGTGAGTGGTTTAATACCAGAAACAATGAAGTTTTAGATAAAGAACACGCAAAAAAGAATGAATTGAAAAACCTGAATTAAATGTGCAGCAACACAAGGAAGAACCAGCAAACCGGATTCACCAAATGCACCACCAAGCTGCTCCACAACTGCCACCAATACTGGAAGAGTTTTCTGCAAAAGCATGCGACCAATGTCAAACCTCAACAGTCAAGTTCACAAGAGAGACAAAAACAAATTGGCTTCCTCCTTTTGCACCTAATTTCTTACTATTCATATAGAATAATATCTTTTTGAGGAAAAATATCAAAGTATTCTCATTTTATTGTCTAAGGATGAATATTCAGCACAATTGACCTGGCTTGCAACAAGTACAACTGCATTGGCATTCTCTTTCCGGGCAAAGACTGACTGACGGTCACCCAAAACAGTTGAAAGGCTCCGCACTGCTACGGCATTAAAAGTTAATAGAATCAGATGCAGAAGTCTGTAATACAAAAAAAAAAAAAAAAAAAAAAAATCCTTCGTCAGTTGATTTTAATGCATTAAAGTTTAGAATGCATTTTGTGAATTCAAATGAAGAGTGAATAGTCAAGAACCTCTTCTACTTTTTCCCATTTGTAATGTAAATTTAGGATATCAAACTTTCAAGTTCAACTAGATTATAAAACATACAAATTATACTTGAGCTTTAATATTAGGCTTGTTTTATTCTCAAGCTCAAAGTTAACTCAAGTTGTTCCAATATAAATATAAATATGTGTGTGTGTGTAATATTCCAAACACAAAAGATTATTATATACAGGGCAATTGTACATTGGTGTGCATCTGCACCTCAATGTAAAATTGCCCTGTATACATTATTTTCGATTGGAGCAAATTTTAATTAACAAATCTAAATTGATATGAAGTCATGAAAGACGGGTAAGAAATCACATACCAGTGCACATTGAAAATATACCACAATTTTCAGTTTCAATCAATTCTAAACCTAAACAATGCACAATGAAAATAGCATCTAGAACTATTTCAAAACTCGAAGGAATATCCCTTGCAGAATAATGTGAAATTCTCGAATTCAAAATCGAAGGGGATA
The DNA here is from genome assembly GCA_019454045.1 of Zanthoxylum bungeanum. NCBI lineage: Eukaryota > Viridiplantae > Streptophyta > Magnoliopsida > Sapindales > Rutaceae > Zanthoxylum > Zanthoxylum bungeanum. Next base: position 67,307 of record SKCR01012875.1, read on the forward strand.
GTACTATGATGTTAGACCTCATCATGAAGGTTCGTCCAGAGATCTATGTTTATGCCTACATGGACCAGCTAGCCAATGCAGAACATAGAATGACAAAGGATAATCAACATAATATCAGTTAAGTAGCACCAAAATGACATCAGGTCAACCTTTACAAAACAAAATTACTATAGTTGCCTCATTTTTTAGTCCTAAAGTGGATTTCAGAAGAGTTGGTTAATTTTCATGGCAGCTAAATGTCTATATTATAGTGGAATATTAGAAGTATAAAATTTGCAACACGAAATGGCACCAAAGAGAAACAAGGAAATTAGTAGTGAAGAACGAACGTTCCCATCCCAATAGCCACAAGAAACACTTGAGGCTTAACCATCAACAACAATGACCTTGACCTGCTCACTTGCATCCATGGCACCTGAAGAATTACCATATTTTTAGACCACAATATGATTTCCAAATCTAGCAACACATATCTCTCGTAGTAGTGCCATATTTACTTCTCTATGAAACATATATAAACGTTAGAAATTTTCCAATAGATGGTCAAAATTAAGCGCTTTTCAGCAGATATGATATAAACATGAAATAAAAATTGGAATAATATAACACTCTTGACAATCCTTAATATGGAAGAGAAAATTTGGCGATTCTATGCAATACAAACACAAGTCTAGGGCACATATTTTGTATAAGAAGTCAAGAAAAATTTAAAAAATAATTAAATAAACAGTTTCAACATTGTTATAAAGGAAGAAAGACGTGATTATCCACAAACTAAATTATAAATTGATGATTCAAAGCCATATGAAAAAAAATTCCATGGGCAGAAAATACACAATAACAAATGCCAAATTCAGGAAAAAAAAATCTTAAAACGGAGGAAAAAAAACATTTGCTAGGCATCACCATGATTTTTATCTAGCTGTGGCATGCAATAAAGTGTCAGCTACTTTTCTCAGAAAATAAAGATGTAATTTAAATCTCTTCTCATCAATTTCATTTGTCTAACATTAGTCTATATTCTTTTTGAAAAATAATTTTTTATTCTCAAGAAGACTATTACCAAATCTCATATGAACAGGCAAAGAGCAGTCCCTAACTATTGAGAAGCAAATAAAAGACTTTAGGACCACACCAAGCAATCAAATAAAAGTATTAAGAAAACCCTCGGTTTTGGAGTCATTCCATGCAAGCAAATAAAATCATCTTGCTGTTTCCAAGCAATAACAAAGAAGTTTTTGTAGAAGCAATAGGAATTTAGATTAAGCTCACGTGAAAGAATGAAACACACAACAGATACCATTACAACCATTTAAAGTAAGTCAAAATATCTAGACCATAGTGCAGTAAGAAGTTGAACAGCCAAACAATACCTTGGGATAATCAACCCAAAAATTAGAATGAGAAATAAACATATAATTGTCAATTTGTCGTAATGAAATTTGAAATACACTAATTAAAGTTGTGAAATTATGCAGATTCAATGAAATATTAGAAAAGGCATGGTGAAGGTCTAACCAGACTAAGGAAGATAGCACTGATATTTGAAAAAAGTTTACGGTTTTGATCAACAAATTCTGACAAACCTGCAAAGAACAATTACTGAGGGATAAATATTGTAAATCATTTGGGGGAGTGGTGGAAGAATGCTTATAAGTTATAAATAAGCATGGTACTTGCAAGCTAAATGGGTACTTGCTAACTTAAAGGTCTGCAACACCATTGATAGTAATTAAACACACACACGAAAAAAAAAAAGATATACATATAGCAATGCTTCATATCCCAAATGGTATACCAAAAGATTCATCCCAAATGAGGTGGCATTAGAAATTGAGGAAATTCATCAACCATTAGAATAATGTTATATCGCATGCAAACTCATTTGGGATATGTTGCGTTATTGATACATACATACATACCAAAAGATTCATCCCAAATGAGGTGGCATTAGAAATTGAGGAAATTCATCAACCATTAGAATAATGTTATATCGCATGCCAACTCATTTGGGATATGTTGTGGTCGACAGATATGGGTAAAGACAAGAAAAAGCAATTAAAGTGTGAACAGCAATGCTTTTTGTGGAGTTTGTGGCAGGATAGAGAATGATTAAGAATGAATACACTCATTCCTATTTTTCTAGATTTTCTCAGGCAAAACAGAAGGTTTTCTTTTTCTGCCTTTCGGCATTCTTGAATGGGTTTTGTACTTGTAAAATCCTGTTGGCCTTCTATTCTAATCAATCCAGTTTAAATTTTATAAAAACAACATTATGTTCGGGATTACCAATAAGATACTGTATTTCTAGGCATTTAGAATAGCCCACCAAATTAACAAAAGATGAAGCAGATTCATTCCCATTATTTACAAGACTAACTCTAAGTACAGAGAAAAAAAATGATTATATAATGTTGCCCCTTTTTACTAATGATGTGCCTCGGTAATACTCTATATAACAGGAACTTTCCGGCAGGGAAATTGTTAAAAAACAGTTGCCTACATAATATTATAATCAGATCTACCAAGTGCCGATTATTTTGACACTGTTACTAGTTATCCTCGTAATTCTAATGACATCTGACGTACAAAACAAAAGGCCAAAAAATACTAAGGGAGAATGAAGACGTTGAGAAACTCACCTCTGATGGATTCTCGTAAAACCTGTAGATTAAAATGAACAAATCACTATTCAAAGTAAAAAAATGCAACAGACTGTATATTACTTGTTCGTATTGTTCTACAGGACTAGTTTTACATGCAGCAACTGTCAAAAAGTATATTTACATACAAGTATATCAAAAACCACTTACAAGAGCAGACAAACATGAATGATCAATAAAAATTAAAAATATAGGAAAGAAAATAAATCCTGACCACTCCAATTATTCTGCAATCTTTCAATCAACGATGTGAGAACAAACATCCATTAATCAAATCGCTAATTTCTCAATTTTTTCAGCATCGAGAGTGGAGAAGAAGAAGAAGATCACTGCAAACTTCATCAGCAGTTCCTCTTCTTCCTAGTCTCTTAGCTGCTGCATTTTTTTGTTGACAAAAAAGAACGCTGATGAGTCCAACCACTGCATGTTTTCTTACTAGAAAATTTTAATTGATGTTCTCCACCTACTCAAGAAATGCCCAACATACACCACAATTTAAATGTCGAGACATTGTCAAAGCTTCATTTAACCATAGCACGTTTCTAGGATGATCATAATATGGAATTAGACTTGTCCAGCCAACCTCAAGAAGTCAGCATAACTGTAGGCACTGCATTTTTGCATGTAAGACCCGATGATGAGTCTCATTTGGAGGCACTGCCTTTTAAGTCGCGGGAGCCACGGGAAACGGACGTCGGAAGGGAAAAAGTCTTTTTTGTTGGATTCGCTGGAGTAGCTTCGGGTTCGCTTGTTGGACCTCCGTTTTAAAACACACCCTTAGCCCACTAAACACACACCAAGCCCATCTCACCCAAGCCCAATCCAAAAAAATAATTAAAACATTTAAAATACATGTCACAAATTAAATTAACTTAAATTAAAGCTAATTAAATTAAATTAAATTAAAATACAATTAAGTTAAATTAAATAACTTGAAATCAAATTAAAATCCAAATTAAATTAAAGCCAATTAAAAATAAAATCCAATTAAGTTAAATTCCAAAATTAAAATAAATCACTTCCTAATTTAATAAATCACTCACTAATTTAAAATATTTACCCACCTAAATACAAATATCATTTCCTTTAATAAACCAAATCAAATCCATCCATTTTTAATTAATTTTCTTTCTTTTCTTTTTTAACCCATGCAAACCCTACCTTGCAACTATATAAACAACAACAATCCTAACCCTAAAAAAAGGAGAAGACACAGCTCTCATTCACGGCAAATACAAAAAAAAAATAATAATAAAAACCCTAAACTTGACTCACGAATACATTGCCCCCTTCCCCACGGCACTGCAGCTTCACGCATCCAACCCCTGCACGTTGACTGCCCCTAGGCCCTTCAAGCACCCTCAGCATACACGCTCAACCTTCACAGCCAACGCCACACATTGACCAGCCCACGCCACACACTGAGAAGCCTCCAAACCGCACTCAAACTGACAGCCACGTTTCCCCCTAAACAAACCAATACCCCTACGCATAAGCTCCCTGCCTTTACGTAGACCATAGCCCCTCCCCTCACGTTGTCGGCTTCAGATCACGCCACAAACACACTGCAGCCTCTTCTCCATGCACTCACTAATTACACACACGTAAGCCACTTATCCTCACGCACACACAAACAGCCCAAGTCCACTTCACGCACCTTCAGCAACCCCTAGCCAGTCACGCCAACACCTCACTGCACGCTGCCGAAACTGCCAAAAATCACCCTTAAACACCTCACTAAACAGTCCCCGAAACTGCCCAATACAGCAGCCCCCTAAATCCCCAAAACAGTGAGTAAAAAACGCAAAAAACTGCACCTCTTTAACCGCAAAAACAGTAGCCTAAAACCACAGAAAACAGTAGCCTAAACACCAAAAACAGTGACCTAAATACAGCAGCAAAACGGCAGCGAAACGGAGCGAAAACAGCGACCAAAACAGCAAAACAGCGAGGAAAGACGCAAACCAGTGAACCAGAAAAGTTGCGGAGCTTTAACCCTTCCGATCACCGTGAAACGCAAGTCCGAGAATCGACGAAAAAGGTTAGACCTGAGGGTATTTTTCACATTCATTTTTATTTGTATTTTTACTGTTTATTGAATCTTATTTGCATGATTATTATGGAGTGATGCATGTTGTGGCCCTTGAATAGATGGAAAATGCATGTATTATGAAATGGTGTATGTTGTGGCCCTTGATTAAAATGAAAAATGTGTCGCCTCTCGTGGTATATAGGATGGAAACCCGGACATAAATTTCATAGCCGATTCCGAATGGACGGTAGTATGATCTGTACTCGAGATACAACTCCACGTACCACTTGAGTAAACGGCGCATATTTTGTTTTATGTTGTTTTGATTTGTTTATTATTCACTACTTGATTTCCGCATGTTATTTGTTTATGTAATGATGAGATAAAGCGCATGAGATTAGTAAGTGGGATTAAAGGTCCTCTAAGTCAAGGGGTTAAAAGCCTTTACCACGATGCTTTGCCGCGCCGGATAATATATATTCGATTGGATGTGAGATATGTTCAATCGGATACACGAAGTCCGATATCATTGTCTTTACTTTTATTTATGTATTGTGTTGTTTGCGCATGGGCTTGGTAAGTGGGATTAAAGGTCCTCTAAGTCAAGGGGTTAAAAGCCTTTACCACGATGCTTTGCCGCGCCGGATAATGTATATTCGATTGGATGTGAGATATGTTCAATCGGATACACGAAGTCCGATATCATTGTCTTTACTTTTTATATATGTATTGTGTTGTTTGCGCATGGGCTTGGTAAGTGGGATTAAAGGTCCTCTAAGTCAAGAGGTTAAAAGCCTTTACCACGATGCTTTGCCGCGCCGGATAATGTATATTCGATTGGATGTGAGATATGTTCAATCGGATACACGAAGTCCGATATCATTGTCTTTACTTTTTATATATGTATTGTGTTGTTTGCGCATGGGCTTAGTAAGTGGGATTAAAGGTCCTCTAAGTCAAGGGGTTAAAAACCTTTACCACGATGCTTTGCCGCGCCAGATAATGTATATTCGATTGGATGTGAGATATGTTCAATCGGATACACGAAGTCCGATATCGTTGTCTTTACTTTGTATATACATTGTGTTATTTGCGCATGGGCTTGATGAGTTGGATTAAAGGTCCTCTATGTCGAGGGGTTAAAAGCTTTTACCACGATGTTTTGCCGCGCTTCTTACTATGTCATTTATCCTCTTGCACATCATTGCTTTATTTACGCATGCATTACGAAGTTCCATATAGTTATCCTTATCTTTGTACGCATTGTAATGAAAAGCGCATGAGCTTATTATGTTGGACTAAAAGGTTCTCCATTTGGGGAGGAAAAGCCTAAAAGGCTACCTTTACCACAATATTTGCCGCGCCCTCATTCCATTGATTGCATCATCTATCTTTGTCTTGGCTTGATCTATTATCACTCGTGTATCCTTGATATAATAGCATTTGGGTACTATTTCCCGTGGTATATAGGATGGAAACCCAGACATAAATTCCGTAACCGATTCCGAATGGACGGTAGTGCGGTCTGTACTTGGGATACAATTCCACGTACCACTGGAAAGAAATGCCCACGTGTGTGTTTGTGTCAATCTTAGATGTCATTTTCTGTGTCGCATCATTGCATGCTTATTATGTATTCATAATTGCCTCTTTAGTTATCTCTCACATTATGCACTAGAATCGCCTCTTTAATTATCTCTTTGCATTATGCACTCAATTACTTCTCTTTAATATGCTTGCTTGTGTAAATGTTATTTATTTGCGCTTCTGTGCGTTTGTGAAATATATGTTTATCGTCATTTTGATATCACATGCTAGTACCACTACTGTTTATTTGCATTTCTGTATTCATGAATGATCCGTGCTTGTGAAATTATATGCTTGCCGTTATAATGATTTATTTTTAAAGCATGCGAACTTAGTCATAGGATTTATTTTCATGCATGTGGACTTACAAGCATGATACTCTTGGAAATAGGTGTTACTTAGGCTTGATTAAATTATTGCACAAATCCTTTCATTACAAGCGACATAAGTAAGGGACCATTCCGAACCCAACGGTTTGAGATCTTCCCTTGCGAGGGTTGAGTGCGGCCTTAAATCTTTGTCCCGGTTCACACCGGGTGGCGACTCCATTATTCTCCGGTTTAGTCCCCCGCGGGCTACTCCGTACTCCCAACCGGGCCGCGAGCCCGGAACAGCATGCGTCGCCCAGTTCCTGTGTCCCACAATAACTATTTCTTGATACATGAATGAGCAAATGTATATGCTCTTAACAAGTCAGCAGAGTTTCAAAACTTGTGTAGTTCAGTGGCACACATAAAAATAATGAGCATTTGACCTGAGCTAAAAGGATTAAGACTATATTCAGTCTGCTATAAACCAACACTCCAATCTGGCACGTGATTTAAAAATTCATAGCAATAGAACCAACGAAGCAGTAGATCAAGAAATAAGTTTACCGGGAATGTAAAGCTTAGAATACTAATTTCGGCAAATAAAACATCTCAACTTTACGTTAATGACATGCAGACTGTTAAACAAATCTCTGCCACTTGAAGCTATCAATTATACTCATTGCCTGGTTTTATACCATGGGAGCTATGAATATTAAATGAGTACCTGAATCCCTGCTCCTTTCCTCTTCGATTACCAAATTACACAAAATTTTCTACCTCAAAAGTTAGATAAAGACAAAGAAGATATTACCTTCCCCAGTATGAGAGGAATTAAAAGTGTGAGAACCAGACTTCTGAACAATTGCTCAGTTGGAACGGAAACACCAACTCCAGCTGCTATGAATTTTGAGATTGAAAATGGAACCTGAAAAGTGGCATTGTGTTACCCTAAGTTTACGGTAATTGAATAAAACATTAAATGTGACATTAGACAAAAAAAATAACTAAATCAGATGCATATTATAGAGTAAAAATTATGACAATCACACACTAGCATATGTGAGGCTGAGAGAGAGAAGGAAAAGGAAAGACGGCAAGAAATCACATCAAACTTAGCCAGTCATGCTGACTAACTAATCTACATAAGAATGACATGAAAACATAATGTGCAAGCAACATATATATCAAAGAATTATAAAGATGTAAATGTTGTATGTAAGAGAACCAACAATGCAATAAAAAGATAAAGAAAAACCAAGCATAATCTGAATAATTTCTTCCATCAGGTATACCTAGAAATTGATTTTGTTGCACATACATTCATTATTTCATTGGCTACAGATCTCTCACATTCAAACGTGCATACAATAGTGAATTTAAGGATATTAAGAAATACATAATCTAATTCTTAAATGAGTAACTTACAATCATAATTCCTAGCAGATTAGATATTATAGTCATTGCAAGAGCAAGTGCAGAATTCCCCCCAGCAAGCTGCATGTCAGAAATTCAAACCTACTGTTAAGCTAAAAACCTAAGATGTGTAGCAACACAACCAAGAAAGTAAAAAAGCAAATGACATACATGGGTAAGCGCCACTCCACTTGATAATGTTGTCGGCATGCAGCTAAATATAGCCAGTCCTGTAATAACATAAAAGACTAACGAGTTATTCATTTAGTAAAATCCAATGTTACAAAAACGCAGAAATAAGTACTCTTGAAATCCTACAACCAAATATAGGCATTAGTTTCACTCAATTCCACTTCCAGAGTCTAGTCCTAGGCTACCATCTTAACATATGTTTTTACAAAGCAGTAAGATTTCATTAGAGCCAACATTGGTTTATGGTCATTAAAGTATGAATGTAATGGAACATCTATAACATTTTCAAGATATTAAGGAAGGACTGTGACAATCATAAAAAAATGAAAAATAACATTGAAGGTATGTGAATTTTAGTTATCAAAAATGTAAAAATTGGTATGCAATTAATTTCTGAATTTCAAGACATTTAGAGACAAATATATAATAACCATTTGACAAAAAGAACACTGTAGGGAATCACACCCCTTTTTCTAAACAGAGATCAGGTCAGACCAGCCTTGGGAAACAGTGGGATCAGCAGACCATCCAACATTAGAAATGATGTGCAAAAGAGAGCTGAATTGATAAATTTCTACGGGAATTTCCAGACTTCAAGATTCTATGTATGATAAAGTCTAGAAAAACATGATAAATGCTTCAGCCAATGCCATATAAAACGAGAGAATTTGATTTCCAAACCTGTAACAAATTCTTGTGGCTGGAGCTTAACTTGCAAAATTAGCTTTGAGAAGTATGGAGTAAATAACAGAATGGAGCACTGCATTCAAAAGAGGAGAACATATTTAACGCGTACATCAACATAAAATGGATACTAGTGGACACGAAATGAATGCATTGCAAAATGGTGAAGATGCTTCCAGCCAGGCGGAAAATGGTGGCAGCAATAAATGAGAAACAATCATTTCATCCTTTTGTTCTTAGCTTGAATGCTCCATGGGAGAAAATTTTCCTTCCTTGAATCTCTTATTTTCTCAATAACCTTAATGTTTTTTTTCCCTTCTGGTTTCATGAGAAACTGAAATCAGTTTTATTAATATATTAAAAAATAAAGAAGAATAAAATTCAAAAAAGATAACAAACAGCAAAGCTATACTTAACACATTCAGTCAGTAATTTATATCTTACTGCCACGAAAAAAACTACATAGATGGGAAAAGTAATTATTCATTACTCAGTAATTTGTCTTACTGCCACGAAATAAACTACAAGCTGGGAAAAGTCATTATTCATTTGTAACCAAATATGCTTTCCCAACCTGAGTCTGGTATGTCATAATCAGAACCAGTTTGTACACCCAACCAAAACTAAAAGTCCAAAATCAAAACACACACTGTGGAATAAAAAAGAAATTGGAAATGAACCAGAAAAGAAACAAAAATTCTGTGGAGAATGAACCTACAAAACACCCAATGGAACATGAGATTCAGGGTCATACTAGCCCAAAAATTCCCACAGGCCATGCTTCAGCAGCGGCACCAATTTCTCCACTACGCAATGTCAAACCTATATCATTGAGAGAAAGGATGTGATGGGAATCAGAAAACCAAATTTAAATAAAAAATGGGCTATATGAATTCCTTACCGGAGATAATAAAAATCGCAAATGTGCTAAATTTTGATAACTGATATTTATCGGCAAGACAGCCTAGACTGGGATTTGCAAGTCCAAATGCCACTCCACCAATAAGAGCTGCACATAACATAATACAAACAAGCTATTTCCAACCATTCAACAATGATAACAATATGTCAAAGAAATGCCATAACAACGTAAAATATAGAAATAGCCCCACACCTGGGTAAAGAATTCATTCGAAAAACATAATTTAATTAGAATTAAACATAGTGTTCATTTTCTTTTTCTTTCAACTGATATTATTAACATTAAGAATATATGAAAAACTCATTCCAGCTACTGGGAATTGGCTGTGACAGTTTGTGGCCGCCATGGAACTTCATCAAGTGTTGCAACATTATTTATTTCAATGAGAAGACTCGAAGCTCAGATATTTGCAATTCTCCTTTCAGAGCCTTGTAGTGGGACCTTAGCATCTCTTTCATTTAGACTTCATTTCACATGACACCTCATCTTGACTTTTTCTCATTTTGCAGGTAGTTTGTCACTTATGCATTAAGTTCTATTGTAGCAAAAATATATTGACACACACACAAAGCGAGACTATATGAACCTACTTACTTCTGTGGTTTACAAAAATCTTTCTAAGTGAACTTCAAGAAAATATAACACAGTAAATAATAAAATACACATCTAGAGAAATATACCCTACATTCTATTAGGAAATTTCTTTAATAAGGACTTCTATTGTTAGAAAGTGCTTTCGAAACCGTTCAACAGTTTTTGTCTTCAATTCTTAATTTCTTATGGAAATAGAAGGTTTATAATGAAATGTAACCCAATGGAATGGAACGAAATGAAAGTTTATATTCCTAAAATATCCTTAGTAAATTTTAAAATGTCAATTCTACCATATTAAATATATTATATTAATAAACAAAAATAGTAGATTGTTTTGGATGATATTATGGATTGTATGACTTTAAATTCGCTGATTTTTTTTATATATTATGGATTGTTTTTTTTCAAATATTTTTATTAAGAATGTGATTTTTCATATTTTTTTATCCATTTTGTACATTAATTTTTATTATAATTTATTGATTTTAGATTAATGGATAATAATTTGCTATGCGTTTGGAGATATTTTAATAAGAATTTTTTTTTGTCTTTCATCGAATCTAATTTATGTACCAAAAAATGGATTTAATATGATTTAATATGAATTTGTGTGTTTGAAGACATTTAGTCATTTTATCATTTTTGGAACCATCTCATATCATCAAACCAAACAAAAATATATTATTCAACCATATCATACTATAACATATTCTCAAATATGATAACGGTAATTACAGTACAATATCATATCATACCATACTAAATCATGCTGCACTTCATCCAAATAAGGTGTTAGTGTTCGGAAAAATATTTTCTTGAGGCTAAAAAAATACTTGAAAGAAAGCGCTTCCTATAGATCGTGGTATTTGCTTTGCATTGCCTATAAAATAAGTCTATCAATCCTAATTGAAAGAGATAAAGGTTACCTAATGGAAGAAAATTATCAGCGGCAATTTTCAACAATGGTTTTGCCCAATTCAATCCCTTAGAAGAGCCGGAAGCTTGATCAGACGGTTGACAAGCTCGAATAGGTCTTGAAATTGGGAGGCCAGGATTGAAATTGGCGGAACGACTACGACAGGGGGAACCATTTGCACGGAAATGTAAATACCGGTGACCAAACGTCAGCGTTTTCGATGGTTGAGGTGTGAGAATTAGGGTTTGGAGCGTTCCCGCCATCGGACAAATAACACAAAACGAGTAGGATTATGACTCCAAAGCCAATAACGGTAATAAATAATAATAATAATAATAATAATAATATAATGAAGAGATTTGGACACTCTGTTTTCGTATATAGGCCTGGTTTTAATGTTTTATCATAAACTAGTCAATGTGCGCGCATGCTGTGCGGGTTTTGTTTTGTTTTGTTTTTTTTTTTTTTTTTTGAATTATTACAAACTACATATATTACAATATGTTATCAACTGGGATTCTAGATACATACTGTTGACAGACGAAAATCTCCATCATAGGACGAAATCGCCCTGGAACTAAAGAAAGAACGAAGAAGGGCGATGGACCGAAGAGCGACAAAGGGCTTGGGGCGACCGGACCAGCGGTTAGGACGAAAACCCATGATGCGGTTACTTCCACGATCATATCAGTTAGACGGTTTTCCTCCACAACCAAACAGTTGAGACACGCAGCTCAGCGGTTACAGGCACGATCCAGCAACTGCAGGGAGATACTGGAACCGCCTAAAACGGTTGACAAACTTCACTATAAAAGCTTATCTATACCAAGAGAGAAATGAACAATCAAATGAAGACTCAAATGAACATTTTTCTTATCTTTTAGTTTTTAACTTTTAGGACTATAATTTGTGCGCTTGCGCCCCTTGGAGGCTTATTCACTCAATCAAATACCTCTTGCTGGGACTTTGTCTCAGGAGGTTTGAACCTTACACGTTTTCCTCTTTCTTCTTCGCGCACAAAAATCGCGCAAACAGTTTTTGGCGACCACAGTGGGAGGATTGGTGTAAAGAGTGGAGATGCCTCCGAAAAGAAACGCTCAAACTGGCTCAACTGCGGAGGAATGAGGACTGGAGCAAACCAACCAGCTCAGCGTTCCAACCATAGTGGGTCAATTTGAGGGTCTGACAGATGATAGTCAGTACGAACCTATGAGAGAGCTCAGCCCTAACGCGGTGCGCGCGTTATTCTGCGAATTCACACAGGATGTTATCGAACAGGTTAGGCTTCAAAATGCGCATGTCATAGATAAATTCGTATCAACTACCAATTCGCATTATGAAAATATGGCTAAACATCTAAGCTCGTTGAATGAATTAATGGCCAAATGTGTAAACGGCGGGACGGCGTTGCCATGGACTACGCCCCTCCCTGCGGCAAGCAGTCAGGAGGCTGGTCCTAGTAATGTTCCCCCACAAAGGACCGACATCCCTACGGTTCTCATGGGAGGAATAAGTCCCGGAGGCCATGGCCCCCAATTAGGGCCAAATATACACCAAGGGCCAAATATGGCACAAAATGAAGTGGTGTTGCCTCAGGATGTCCAGGCTTCTCAGGGGCAGAATCATGATTATGTCCCACTTTTGAGAGGACCACAGCCACCGCCCATAGCTGTGCCATTTAATGGCAACGATATGCTAAGGGAGCAAATGACCGAGATTCTTCAAAACCAATTCGGTCTAGGCATACGGCCAATTCGGCCGAGATATCGGAAGTCGTATCCCGATTGGGTCGATGTGGCTTATCCATGGCCTAGAAACTACAAGATACCAGATTTTCCCCTCTTTACGGGGTCTGGAGAAGTCTCTACCATGGAACACATAGGGCGATTTACCCTTCAGTGTGGGGAGGTCAATGATTTCCACAAACTGAGGTTATTTCACGGCTCATTGTCAGGAATAGCTTTCTCCTGGTATGTCAGTCTGCCGGCCAATTCGGTAGAAAGTTGGCAGCAAATGGAGCAATTGTTTCATGCGCAATTTTACAAGGTTAAATCTGAAGTAGCTTTAGCCGATTTGGCAAACCTAAGACAATTGTCAGGAGAGTGGGCCGATACATTTTTACAACGGTTTAAGGTAGCCCGAGGCCGATGTTACATGTCTTTGCCCGAAAAAGAATTTGTGAGGATCGCTCAGGGTTGCTTAAATCTCGATCTAAAAAAGAAATTTCAGGATCGCGAGTTTTGGGACCTTCCCCAACTCACCACTAGTGTGGTGCGTTATGAGCAATTATTACGAAAAGATGAGCAAATCAAGAATTCGAGCAAAGGGACATATTATAGAAATATCAACTATGAAATGGGCGAAGTGGACGCCGAGTCGGCCGATTTATGTTTGGCCGAATTGGTTAAAGGGAAGCCTTACATTTGCAAGACGTGAGCAGAACCCCAAGCTAGTGAAAAGAATGATAAAAAGAGCAGGAACTTCTCCTTCGATATTACGAAAGTCGATGCTATATTTGACTAGTTATATAAGGACAATCAAATTAGCTTGAGCGACCGACACACGTTGCCAACAGCCGAGCAAATCGGTAGTAAAAAATATTGTAAGTGGCATAATGCATGGTCTCATACAACTAGTAATTGCCTTGTTTTTCGTAATGTCTTACATGATGCCATAGAATCTGGACGAATCACGTTCGAGAAAAAGATGGCAGTGGACAGCGACCCATTTCCAAAATCGGTGGGGTTGAACATGATCAATCCAAGCCTTGCCAAGATGAATATACCGAAAGTCAAATTGGTGCTAGACGAAGGACAGCACCATCATCATCCAAGCGCCCTGGAAAGGATTAAGGCACCTTCAGAGCAAGGAGACCGGCAGAACGTTTGTATTCGATGCAAGAACAACATGGAATGGATGAAAGAGTTAGAAGATACTTGCGAAAGGCCTGCAAAGAGAGAGTCATCAGCATGGCAGCCCTAGACCTTCACCCCAAGGTTCTATGGGGAGAACTCAAATTTCGTCCAAAATGTAAGGACGTTCAGGCTGAAGATTCATCGGCCCAATGTTTGGCATCATACCAAAAGCCACACTCGGGCCAGCGGCCAGTCCGAAACTATCCCCCTGTGGACGAAATGACAAGGACGCAATTGAGGCGACACCAAAGGAACTATGGCCGTGTGATGCGCCGACAAGGCGGAGCAAAGGCCACCACAGGCCGTAGCCCTCGCACCACAGAGAAAACAGAATTAAACAAAAAAGGGGTGACAACAAAGAATGAACGGTGACAAATTGTGATGAACACGCTAAAGTCGGCAGACGGAAGCGGGATGAAACAGACGATGAAGAGCCACATATCGTCATCTAGTTCGGCAGTATGCCGCCAGTTGTGGCTAATCATTACCTATTGCCTGGGAAATTCAGGAGAGATGACAATGGGGAAGCCGGAACAAGCGAGGACGTTTATGAGGGTGACGAGACTGAATTTGCAGCGCTCTCAATCACAGACAGGGAAGCGGCAGAAAGGGAAGTTGAAGATGAAGAGATGACAGACATAGAGGAAGAGATTGACATCAGAACCGAAGCTATGAGAAGAGGAATTTCACAAAATCGGCTTCTCAAAGAACTGTACGAAGCCGGCAATCCTGCAGTCGGGACACTGGGAGAGGATTTGGGATGATCTCCGTTCATCGTTTTAAATGGAGAACAAGCAGAATGAGATACAAGTCGCCTTTGCGGCCTCCAATGTCAATGTAATGGCCTATGTAGCAGAGCGAAGAAACGAGGCCGAAACACAAGTCGCAATTTTGGCTTTGAGAGGCAAAATACTGGCGCATCAGACAGAGGACAAGATATGAGAATTATGTGGAGTTGACTGCTTGATAGAAGGAGATGAATCAATGGAAGAAGATGAATACGCTCTGAATGGACGACGAAAGACAAATATCTCAAGAATACAAGATACATTGGTCGAAGTAAATCTGGGGAGCGAGCATGATAGACGCATTACTTATGTCAGTAAGGAGCTGGAGCCACAAGTACGCGAAAAACTAATTTGTTTACTGCGATAGTACAAAGATTATTTTGCATGAGACTATAATGAGATGCCTGGTTTAGATAGGATGTTGGTGGAGCATAGGCTTCCAATCATGCCAAGCCATAGGCCTCATAGGCAACCTCCCCGGAGGTTTGCGCCTAATGTCATGCCCGATATTAAGAAAGAAGTTGAACGACTGTTAGAGGCAAAATTCATTAGGACGACCAGATATGTGGAATGGTTGTCAAATATTGTCCCAGTTAGGAAAAAGAATGGAAAGATAAGGTATGTATAGACTTCAGAAATTTAAACCTAGCAACACCAAATGATCAATATCCAATGCCGACAGTAGATTCCCTAGTGGATTCCATGGCGGGGTATCAAGTGTACTCGTTTATGGATGGGTACGCAGGCTATAATCAGATTTACATCGCCGAAGATGATGTACACAAAATGGCCTTTAGATGCCCAGGCTCTCTAGGGTGTTATGAGTGGGTGGTTATGCCATTCGGCCTGAAAAATGCTGGTGCCACTTATCGGCGGGCCATGAACTTGATCTGTAAATTCGTAGAAGTTTATGTGGACGATGTAGTGGCTAATCCGTGACTACGGACGAATATTTTGGCCATTTAGCAACGACCTTCGAACGAATGAGAAAGTTCAAACTAAAACTGAACGCTGTCAAGTGTGTTTTCGGGGTGTGCGCATGAAATTTCCTAGGGTTTCTAGTGCACCAACGGGGAATTGAGATCGACACCAATAAGTCTCGAGCGATCACCGAAGCTATGCCACCCCGAAATAAAAAGGAGTTGCAGAGGTTTTTATGGCAAATTAACTTCTTAAGGCGATTTACTCCAACTGTGCAGGAAAAACAAAAACGTTTTCTTCCTTATTGAAGTTAAAGAGCGAGGACGAATTCGTCTGGACCGAAGAACATCAGCAAGCATTTAACAACCTGAAGAAATACTTGTCACAGCCGCCGGTGATGGTACTTCCAGTGTCAGGAAAGCCAATAAAATTGTACATAGCGGCTGAAGAGCAGTCCATAGCTGGGATGATCGCGCAAGATGACGACATGAACGTTGATAGAGCCATCTACTATATCAACAGACAATTGCTGAATTATGAATGTAACTATTCTCCCATGGAAAAATTATGTTTGGCTTTGTACTTCATATGTATTAAATTACGAGCCTACCTTAGGCCGAATATAGTGTATCTGATCACAAGAATTAATATAATAAAGTACATGTTTTTTTCGTCCTATCTTGCATCAAAGAGTCGGGTTTTGGTCACTATCACTTTCAGAATTTGATATACGGCATGAACCCCAAAATACCGTTAAAAATCAAGCCTTGGCCGATTTTTTGGCCGACCATCAATATTTGAGTACGATCAGGGAAATAGAAATGGATCTGGACGAATGTAGTCTGAAACCATGGACGATGTATTTCGACGGATCAAGCACAATGAAAGGAGCTGGAATAGGATTAGTCATGGTCAGCCCGTTGGGAGAATCTTTCCGATTCTTAGTCAAGTTAAATCAATACTGCACTAATAACCAGGCCGAATACAAAGCATTGATACTTGGGCTAGAGATGCTCCTCAATATGGGAGTAACTCGTGCATCCATCAAGTGAGATTCGCAACGTGTAATTCAACAAGTGATAGAGACTTTCAAATGTCAAAGCCCATCAGTCATGGCATTATTTGACGTGGCCAAAGAATTGGTAGAACGATTTGATCACGCTGAATTGGAGTACGTTCCAAGAGCGGAAAACGAATTGGCCAATAGCTTAGCCCAAGCAGCCTCCAAATATAAACAGACAAACATATGTGGAGTGTATAGGAGCGAAGAGGATAAACCAGCCCTCATAAGGCGAGCTAAGGATACAGACGTCATGGTCATCGAAGCCGAAGTGAGGGACGATTGGAGAAACGAAATCAATGCATTCCTAAAGCAGCCCAAAGCAGGGAAGGATCAAAGGCTATAACTTAAAGCCTTGAACTACGTAGTATCATGAGATGTGTTATATAAGAAACGACAAGATGGGTTGTTGTTGAAATGTGTAGGGCTGTAGACAACAGAAATGGACGATGCTGTTCCGGGCTCGCGGCCCGGTTGGGAGTACGGAGTAGCCCGCAGGGGACTAAACCAGAGAAATAGAATGGAGTCGCCACCCGGTGTGAACCGGGAAAATGATTTAAGGTCGCACTCACCCCTCGCAAGGGAAGACCTCAAACCATTGGGTTCGGAATGGTCCCTTACTTATGCTACTTGTAATGAAAAGATTTGTGCAATAATTTAACCAAGTCTACACAACATACATGTCCAAGAATAACCTAAATCTAGTTCGCGTTCATAAAAATAAATCCTATGTCTAGGTCATCATGCTTTGAAAGTAATTTTCTATAACGACAAACACATGATATCACACATCAAACATGCTAAGTAAATAATGATATAAACATACCATAACTTAAATTTCTAATGCAAAAGGTAAATAACTAAGTCATGCCAAAATAAAAATAACATTCTAATAGCATAATCATGCTCACATACAAGTTTGAGTGGAATGAAACATATGAATCTTTCAAGTGGTACGAGACATTGTATCCCGAGTGAAAACCATATTACCGTCCATTCGGATTCGGCTATGGAATTTATGTCCGGGTTTCCATCCAATATACCACAAGCAAGATCACATATTCCATTCACCCGAAATCACATCACATATTAAGTCATTATTTCATGTGAACAAATTCCAAATAACATGCTAAACTAATTATTCAAACTAAACACATTTCCTAAGTCATTATTTCATATAAATAAATTCCAACAACATGCTAAACTAACTATTCATGCTAACACATAAAATACATTTCCTAAGTCATTATTTCATGTAAATAAATTCCATACAACATACTAAACTAATCATTCATGCTAAACACATAAAATACATCTTCTAAGTCATTATTTCATGTGAACCAATTCAAACCATATGCTAATCTAATTATCCATTATAAACATCATAAAACACATCTCCTAAATCATTATTTCATGTAAATACATTTAATAATATAAACCCTCAGGTCTAACCTTTTGTGTCGTTCTTTGGAGGTGCGTTATACGGCCGTCGGAAAGGCTAAGACACCACGATTCCACCGGTCGCTGTTTCGATGTTTTGCTCACTATTTCGCCATTTCGTTCGCTGTTTTGAGTTCGTTTCGCTGCGATTTAATTGTCCCACTTGGCTCACTGGTTGGCAGTGAATTATGGGCTGTTTTGGTGATTTTGAGGGGTATCGGACTACCGTTTGCTGGTTTCTCAAAGACTTTCAAGTACAGTTTTTGCTAACTGTTTTGATGACTTTGAGGACTGTTTTGAGTGCTTTTGAGCTACTGTTTTGGGCGAATTTTGGAGGGTGTTTAGGGAAGTTTATTCACTGGTTTGGGGGCTAAAATTAGGGTGATTTTCTTGCAATTTCCAGGGGGCAAAGTGGCGTGAACTGCATGCTTAATTTAGGGGTTGTTTGGCATGTGAAAGTGGACTGTTTGGCGTGTTTGAGCTGCTGGAATGAGGGCTGTTTGCTGCTGGTTTGTGGTGTCAGTTTGGGGCTGGAATGGAGTCAGAATTGGCGTGAGAATGAGCCTGGAATGGGAGCCTATTTCAGCGGCTAAATGGCGAACAATAGAGGCAAGATGGAGGAAGCTTGGACGCCAAAATGAAGGCTGACTTGGAGGGCAGAATTGGCGTGACTTCTAGGGAGGATGGAGAGCAGTTTTTGTTCTTCCAAATGCTAAGTGTTTGCTTGGTATTTTTGCTTGATGTGTATTGATATGTGTTAGGCGTTCCAAGGTGGAAAATGATGGTTTATATAGGCAAATGGGATAGTGGAGGTGTGGGTGTGAATGAGTGAGGTATTGGTTTAAATGAGTGAGGTGTGGGTTTGAATGAGTGAGGTATGGGTGAGAATGAGTGAGGTGTGGGTTTGAATGAGTGAGGTATGGGTGAGAATGAGTGAAGTGTGGGTTTGAATGAGTGAGGTATGGGTTTGAATGAGTGAGGTGTGGGTGAGGTATGGGTTTGAATGAGTGAGGTGTGGGTTTGAATGGTTTGCGGTGATTTTGGGTTAAAAGATACGTTTTGAAACGAACATTCAACAAGCGAACTATGAGCGAACTTAGCGAATCAAAACCAAAATGTGTCAACTCTTGTCTTTGCATTTCCGACGACCGTTTTCCGCGACGACTTCTACGACTAAAAGGTAGTGCCTCCGTATGAGACTCATCATCGAGTTTGGTATGCAAAAATGCAATGCCTACAAGGGCCATCCGAGTCCAAAATTATCATGGCCGAAGTGCATGAAGGCGTTTGTGGGGCTCACCAAGCTGGGGTAAAAATGAGATGGTTGATTATACGAAGTGGCTATTATTGGCCGAAGATAGGAGAATCGTGCATCTCGTATGCCAAATGATGCATCGCTTGTCAGAAGCACATGCCTATTCAGAGGGCTTCAGCAACCGAGATGATCCTAGTTATTAAACCGTGGCCGTTTATGGGATGGGCGATGGACTTGATAGGAAAGATTTACCCTACATCAAGTAAGAGATATACTTTCATCATCGTTGCCACTGACTTCTTTACCAAGTGGGTGGAAGCCATCCCAGTTGTAGAAATTTCCCAAGAGCAGATCATCATGTTCATAAAGGAACATATAATTCACCGATTTGGTATACCACAGACAATAATGGTAGATCATGGTACTTCATTAAACGGTAAAAAGGTGAAAGACTTCCTGAGAGAATACAGAGTCCGGCTAGTGAACATTACCCCTTATTACCCTCAGTCAAATGGTCAAACAGAATCGTCCAACAAGACCTTTAAAGGATTGATTCGGAAGATGGTGACAGTCAACACCAGACGATGGGATGAATATTTGAGTCAAGCTTTATGGGCCTATAGAACGTCGCCGCGAACGAGTACTTCGGTGACGACGTTCCAATTAGTATATGGCCAAGAGGTTGTGCTTCCAGTGGAAATGAATATTGAATCTACCAGGGTGATGCTGCAAGAAAAGCTGACACGGGAAGACTACGATGAGGCAATGATACAGAACTTGTTGGAATTGGACGACATCAGATGTGATGCGCTAAATCGTCTAGAAGCATAAAAGAGAAGAATAACTAAGGAATACAACCTCAGAGTAATGGCTAAATCGTTCAGGAATGGCGAATTAGTGTGGAAGACTGTATTGCCACTTGGTTCTAAGGACCCGACATATGGCAAATAGTCGCCCAATTGGGAAGGCCCATTCATGGTAAAAAAATGTATTGCCAAATGAAGCTTATCATCTACAAGACTTAAACGAAAGAGTTCATGCAAGAGCGATAAACGACAAATACTTAAAGAAATATGTGCCCTCGTTATGGGAGCATGAAAACGTACAAAAACACTGAAACAATAATAGGTTCTCATTAAACGTGGACGAAAACGTCCTACAAATACAAAGGATAAACGATACAACGTCTTACAAAAGTATTACTTTTGGCCCAAAGACCACCGAAAATCCCCAGGCAGCTCCTTAATGGCCGAGAGAGTCTCCCTCCGCAGGCGCCATTCGTCCCGTATTTTCATCCCCACTGCATCCAAGTCGGCCAGCCTTTTCTCAAAATTTATACGGGCAAGCCCTTCATACTCTGCCATGGATTTGTCCATCTCCTCTACTTGAGTAACGATGGTCCTCCTCTTAGCCTCATTCTTCATTCGGCTTTCCTCAAAAAGACGCTGAATCTCTTTTATCTGTCGATCCAGATCCAGGAAGACAGATTCATCGGTCACCATTTCTTCTGTAGTCTCTCTCAGGGTCTGATGAAGCGCCACGAGAGAACCACGAATCGTTTCATTCCTCATTACAGAAGAGCGAAGCCCGACCTTCTGGTTGTGCACATTGCGATACCGGGAGAGAAGGTTTGATATACCATCTTGCATCTCTTGGAGGAAAAGTCGATCATCAACAGATATTAGCAAGGCATGGAGGGCCAGTAGTTGGTTTAGTTCAGAGGAACATTTGTCAAATTGGAGGACGTTCTCAGGCAGAGCGGCCTGGTTAACCTCCAGTGCAGCAAAAGAAGCGTATTGACCGAGGATCTTTCGAAGACCCTTCAAATCCGTACTGATGCTAACTGAATGCGAGAAAGGCCAAAAAGAAGCAGAGGACAATCGTCCAAAACGGTCCAAAGTGCTCTGGATCGATTGCAGCAATGGGTCGGATGCCTGCATACAAAGAATGAGTTAGCAAAATGAGCCAAAAACACGAGTCAAATGAAATGAGAGAAGGGCTTACCATCCCAGAACTAGAATTAGAAGGCTGATCCGTCAGTGCCTCGAATGCTTCAGCTGCGGGCTGCGCTGGCTCTTGTTGAGATGAAGGCCCTGAGGATGAAGAATGCTGGGGGACAAGAGTCAACGGCGACGCAGCCTGAGGAGAAGACGGCTGAGCATGAGAACTCGTTGGCGAAACATGAGACTCAGCCCGAGGGGGCAACGGTTGCTCATGAGCGGCCGATACTTGGACTGTTTGAGCATGAGTCGCGAAAGAAACAATCATGAGAGCCAAAGATGATGGCTACTCAGGCTCAAGGAACTCCACTTGAGAAGAAGAAAGCAGAGAAGCAGAAAAAGACTGATGTGCTAAGGCCGAAGCCTGACGCGCGGAAGTGTTTGGGGATGCTGCTTCTGGCGTTGAATGTTGTGGCGCTGTAGTCGGCCGAACATCTGCAGGAGAATCAGAGTCAGATGAATCAGAAATATAAATGATTTCATATTCTTTGTAAATGCGACGAAGTACGTCGTCTTTGTACATAAACCGAGCCTCTTCTAATGACTCAAATTCGGCCAAACTATAAAGGCCGTCCACGTCCCTATAACTCCCTTTAAGTCCTGAGGCATACATCTTGCATACTAAGGGGTAGAGCTGCTTAAGGTGACGCCAAAGAGACCCAGTCGGCCAAATAGGCTCTGGCACTTCAGCCTCATCATCCGGATACTGCACGATTGGTACAGAACCGTCCGAAGAGAAGCACTCAAATGAAGGATGATCACCAGGAATTTCTTCAACTCTTGGACGCGAACGACCAAATTCAACAGATGGCTCCGTACCTTGGGGGTCGGCTCAAATTGCACATCCCTATTCTGGAAATTGCTCCATGACGGGACCTTCGGCCGCGTCATCCTCGTCAAGGGAAATTGAACAACCGGCACCCATGCGGGTCCCGCTCCCTCGCCTCCGCCCACAGGAGCTTCGGCCTCCAGAATTCGTATCGCTTCAGGAACGGCGGAGGGCGAATCAATCTTAAGAGCCTGCACTAAAAACACACAGTTATGACATCAGTATGCCTCAAACCTGTATGAATGCAAAAGAAAGTAGGTCTCAAGCTCATACCTTAGAGCGACGGACGAGCGGAATGTCTGAATCAGAACTTCGGCTGGGAGAAGGCTGCTTCATTTTAGCAAGCTTTATTCTCTTGGGCTTAGGCGCCTCAGCTGCCTTCTTCGACCCCGACGGCTCTGAAGACTTGGGGGACAAAGGAATAGAAGAAAATACCCTCTCAGAAGGTAAAGAGAAAAATCGTTCACAGGTCGACGATCAGAAACGGTCAAAGTAAGGATGAACGGATGTACAAAGAGCGAAAGAAGCTATGATAAAAGAAGACAGCAAAGAGCGAGTCTCCACCAAGGAGTCCTCAACTTCAGAAACAGAAAAGACCTTAAAACGGTATGATGACGCAAAATACTAATGAAAGAAAACAAGAGGCCACCCTTGGACGAGGCCAAATTGACGGGCGACAAAGTTGGATGAATACACCTCCACTTGTGCCTTGCCATTGGCCCCGGTCAGGATGTCATGAATTAGGTCGCGGCTACATAAAAACTTGTGCCATATGCGAAGACAGGATTCGTCCTCTTCCGAAAGAGGAAGGTCATAGACGAATGATGGACTATCCGGCACAGAGAAAGGAAAAAAAGAAGGAACCCGATGGAGAGTATAAAAATACTCAAAGACAGCACGGGGGGAGAAAGAAGATGGCCGAAGTTGAGAAAAAGAAGACCAGCATAGGAATAAGGATGAGTCGAATCAATTGTGTCGAAGACATGGAAATAGGCTATTAACCAGAGTTGAACGAGCCACAAAGGACCGGAAGCAATAGGTGATTCCCCCGACCGAAGTTGTTTCTGGAGGGCGGCCAATCCCCGATATATGGCAGCCAGTAAAAAAAGGGGCCAAGTCTAAGTGACGGCCGTGGGCAAGGTCAGAAGAGATAGGGAGATAGCCCGCCACAGGCTTTTGGCTAGGTGCACAAATAATGTATTTGCACAGCCAGTAATGAAGAAAGTCCGTTCGTTCTAACATCGAGACCGTACCGGCCGTTTTTGAAAATGTGCGAATGAAGAAAGAATAAGACGAAAAAGAAGAAGAATCCATTGAAGGATGAGGGAAACAAAAAGTCGTGGAGGCCGAGATAGTCGCTCCAAGAGGGGCCAGTCCAGTAAGGGCACCAATATCACGGAGTGTGATAGTGAGGGGCCCGACCGGAAGAACGAATACATTGTATTCATAAGACCAAAAAAACAAAGAAATATGAAATAAATTACGGTCGAAAGGGGGCAAAATTAACGAAAGCTCGATGAAATGAAGAAGGTGATGCTTGTCTAAAAAGGTTCGAGTATCCACATGCAACAGCATACGTTGAAACCAAGCTTCGAATGCGGTGTCAGGTTTGGGCCAGGTGCGAATTGGATTGGATTGGGATTGAACAAAGGCAGAGGTATTGAGTGGCTCAGAAAATAGGAGGCCAGAAGAAGAGGGGAACTGCTGAGCCAACGGAGCCGTCGCAATGGTGTCATCGTCAATAAAGATTGGGCCAAGTGCGCACTGGCCGAAATTCTCATCAAGGGTATGAACGCCGAAGGCACTCACAGAAAAATCTTCCAACGCCAACTTATAATCAGAGAAATTGAGGCGCTTGTTTTGGGAACTGAGGAAGAAGAAGGTATTAATGACAAGAGTTCAAGGCTGCAGTAAATGTAAATTCACAGAAAGAGTCGAGAGTAAAACAAGAACCAGAAAAGGATGAAGCCTTAAAAACAGATGAAGGGTTTAACCTGGGTCAGATGTCGCAACATGAATCGTCGAGAAGTAAAAGCGGTGGGAAAACGGAAAAGGGTGGAAGGTTGCCCTAGACAGATGTTCGAATACAACTCGCTGCACAAGTGACGTGCGACAGAAGGAAGCACAGAAGTGACGTAAAAAATGGCGATTAAATGGGCCCCATGATGAAACGTATAGGAAAATGGTCGCGCATTTATTGCAGATATGATGGGTTCGCGTGAGACTTTAGAGGGCAGTCTGACAGACTATAGGGCGAAGAGTCTAACCCTAAATTTACTTCGCTCGATCTCGCAGCTTCGGCCTCCAGCAGATCAGCCGAACTTCAAAGTCTTAGCACCGGCCTCCAGGATCGGCCAAGAACAGATGTCAACACTACACCTTCCAAAGACACCGCTCAGGCCTTATCTATTATTAACACAAGCAGTAAAGACAAGGCTGATATGACAAGACCATCAGGCCACAAGCTTACTCTGGCAGAAAGCCAAACCTAGGGCAGAGAGCCTCTCCAATCAATCGGGCAGCACGTGGAAAAAACCCTTCACATGATAACAGTACCATGGCTTCGGGAGTATATAAAAGGGGGGAGATGAAAAGGCGATTACCTAGGGCAGATAGCCTCTCCAATAAATTGGGCAGCACGTGGAAAAAACCATTCACATGATAACAGTACCATGGCTTCGGGAGTATATAAAAAGGGGAAAATGAAGAGGCAATTTGCAAGGTCTCACAACCACTTATTTAAAGACCAACCTTACTAATCAGACTCTTCATAGCCAAATAGAGTCCCGAAAATGAGAAAGAAGAGATCGGGAGAAGTCGAGCAGAGTTGGGAAAAGAAGAAGCTCTGCATGAAACGTAGGCCACCAGAGGCGGAAGCTTCTCTTTAGTAAGGTGTGAAATGGAATGTAAGAAGACTCGCTAACGGCCATCCACACGACGTAAGATGTGAAATGAAATGTAACGTTGTGGATGGGCTGCGTCCGTTAGCGACAATTATCCAGGGTCCTCTGTGTGGAAGGTACTGCACCTCCCGAGTTGCGAATAGGTCACGCTCGTTAACAACAACTGGCCTGAGCTTCTTTACGCAGAGCATGCTGCTTACCTGGGGGCACAGATTCTCTGGACTGGGGGTTGGTCGAATGATGGGTCGGTCGAAGGCTGAAAATGGTGATCATACAAGTTTCTATCACTCTAATATATACGTTGTTTCATCTTCTCCGACCGAAACGGGCTAGTTGAGGGCGAAAAGGAATGTCTGTCAGACCAACCCTCGATTGGCGTAATGGCCTTCCTTGAAATGAGGAAAGAACGAACCGGGATGGAAGACTAAAAGAGAAAAAATTCACCTCGATCTTAACTTCTAGTTCAATCAAGGTAAATTTGGGCGACAATTGTTGACAAACGAAAATCTCCACTATAGGACGAAATCGCCATGGGACTAAAGAAAGAACGAAGAAGGGCGATGGACCGAAGAGCGACAAATGGCTTGGGGCGACCGAACCAGCGGTTAGGACGAAAACCCATGATGCGGTTACTTCCACGATCATAGCAGTTAGACGGTTTTCCTCAACAACCAAGTAGTTGAGACACACAGCTCAGCGGTTACAGACACGATCCAGCAACTGCAGGGAGATACTGGAACCGCCTAAAATGGTTGACAAACTTCACTATAAAAGCTTATCTATACCAAGAGAGAAATGAACAATCAAATGAAGACTCAAACGAGCATTTTTCTTATTTTTAGTTTTTAACTTTTAGGACTGTAATTTGTGCGCTTGCGCCCCTTGGAGGCTTATTCACTCAATCAAATACCCATTGATGTGACTTTGTCTCAGGAGGTTTGAACCTTACACGTTTCCCTCTTTCAAAAATTGCGCACAAAAATCGCGTAAACACATACAATTATAGCACTGCCAGAAATCAACTGAGACGTAGCTCGGGAATTACAATTCTAAATCAACCAAGACACAGCTTGGTAATCAACTCCCATATAGGAGAACTTCTTCCTCATAAAGAGGAAGGTTTGAGTCCCCACTACTTTTGTGGGGACTCGAACCCATGTCTCTCACTTGGTGAGAGACATGAGTTACCAATGAGGCCACTTAGTGATTTTTATTTATATATTTGATTGATTATTTATGAAAAATTTGTTAGTTTTTTGTAATTATCTTGATAGTAGTAAAGAATTTTATTATTGTTTCATATATGATATTGATGAATTATAATCCTTTTATCATTTAAACAAAGGTAAAAAATTGATATCAAAATAAATAAAATTGAACAAAGAACTAAAATAAAAAGTGGACATTACATATGATAAAGTTTTAAATAGTTATTATTCAAAGTTAGTAAGATGATATTTTTACACAATTATCAATATTATAAAGCACAATGATGTGTGTCATTTAGTGGGTAAAAGAGAAATAAACAAATGGTTATGATTAAGAGAGATAATGTATGTCGATGGCTGGTTTTCGTCTCAGGGAAAAAAATTGAATATTGTTCCCGGGATTCAACATTCATTCAGTAGTGAATTTGTTTGGTTATGAAGAAACCAAAAGCAAACTTCCATAAAAGGAGAAGAGCATGCAGATTGACACAAGAAGTTAATGTGGTTCGGCGGATTGAATCCAGCCTACGTCCACGGGCACAAAATAGATGTTATTGTATTACCAAAATAGGCTCGGCCAACCTGTTTAGTGGTCGGTCAGTATGGGAACCGAGCTGTTTTACAAAGAGAAAAACAAAAGGCTATCTCAACCTCCCATTTTTACATAATCTCCCCTCTTTTGGTGTATATCTATGTCTCTCTCTTCTTTTTACAAGATGCTCTATATATCTATATATATACACTAAGTTTGAGGCGTCAAAACGAGGCGGTTACTGTTCCCTATTATGCAGAGTCTTCCACATGAACTTGATTCATTTATGAAGTTCTCTGCCCTAGGTCCGCTCTTGCCAAAAGTAAACCTGCTCCCTGACATCCCATCGCATCAGTTTGACTTCTCACTGCCACACGCATTTAGTGATGATGACCGCTTGGTGGGTGTTTCCGAGAGATGACATGTATAAAGGGAAAATACAATCTCGAGGCTTCTGTCGGTGGCTAAGTGGTCGGCCTAATAATCTGTTGAACCTACCGAACCATTTTCGTCCTGTTTTGAGCTGCCCGAGCCCTTCGACTTATTAAAAAGGGAACTGAATATGTCTGAACCGAGCCGAGAAGCTGATGTAGTCGGTTTATGAAAACTGCGTCGAAGCACATGCTATGGTCGGTCTAATCTGGGAGATCGTGTCTGCACTTCTACCTAGCCGAGAAGTGTTCAATACCTTCTGAACATCGGCAGAGGGGAAATTCCACCTCTGCCCCTGGCTTGCACTGTTTGATTTATATGCTGATTTTTACCACCAACATTTATTCCATAGTTCTTGGTATCAACGAGTTTGTGAGTTGATGCCGAGAACTATCATAAGAACGGTGCATTGTCGCCCCGCTGGTGGCTGCTCTCTGGAATCTTTAGAGTAAAATTTTTCCATGCGTATTTCAACCAAGTCCTCTCTTGCCATTCTTAGGTTACCCATCTGCCGAGAATCATGCTACTGTCTTTAGTTCCGCTGCATCCACGTTTCTAGTTGCTTGAAAGATCTGCTGCTCAAGTTTCCTGTTTCTATTCTTCGAAGAATATGCATCTGAAGCTAGAAGATCTTTTCTGCCGAGCCTGAGCCAGAGATCCAAACTCCTGATGATGACCATGAAGTGTTTGTTTTTATAATAGACAATACCCTCATGCTTTTGTGTGATTTATCTGCAACCTTGCCTTTCTTCTGGTCGCTTTGTCTGGTAACTTCATGTAATTTCTCTTCTTCTTTTTTTCCTTTTTGTTGCTCTTCCGAATCTGGATGTGAGAAAAAACTTCTGAATCCGACCACCCTTGAACCCGGCCATGAGACGAACATTTTGCTTCCGAGCTGATGACAAATCCATTTGATGGAGCGTAATCTGATTTTATGCTGAGAAGAAATATCTGGTTTTGGGGGAATGTTATATCCCTGATTCGAAGAATCAGACTCGGTGGGATTCACCCCAAACCCGAGCATAGCAAAGTACTTAGATATGGGGGAATGATACATCCTCAGTTTGAAGAATCAGACTCGGTGGGATTCACCCCAAACCCGAGCTGAGCAAAGTACTTAGATCTGGGGGAATGATACACCCCTGAGCCGAATAATTGCACGATCTCGGCGAAACAAAATCCAACCCCGAGCCTAGACATCATGAAGCCTCGGCGGAACAAAATCCAGCCTCGAGCCGAATAATTACACGATCTCGGCGGAACGAAATCCATCCCCGAGTCGATGGCACACAGAGGCCTCGGTGGAACGAATCCAGCCCCGAGCCTAGGCACCATGAAGCCTCGGCGGAACGAATCCAGCCCCGAGCTTAGACACAGATGCAAATCATTGGTTAGTTACGCTCTGACCTCGGGAGTCTGATCCTGCCACAAGGGGTTCACACGCTCCCTCATGCACTTCATCCCTTGAAGTAACTCCCACTTCAAATGAAAAGAGCCAGGTCGGCGCACTTTACCCGGGGGTTTGATAATGACACCAGTGTTTAGCGTGCCACGAGTTTGGTGCCCTTTCTAGCCTCAAATCATTACCTTCGCATCGAGCATGCCAAAAAATTAATGAAAGCAACTTTCATGTTTAATTAACAAACAAACGAGATGTGCAAGTTTCTTAAAAAAAAAGAGAGTTTTATTCATATTTAAAGGACATACTGCCCTTCTTACAACTATTTGCGGTACATTTTAAGAGTGGCTTTTACATTTGTTTTCTTCTGCTTTATGCTTCGCGGTCCAACCACATCTTCTAATCCGAGCTCTGAAAACTCCCGATGCATATTCCAGAGTTGTAAACTTCACACTCGAGCTGGATCCTACATCAGGTGCTCCGTTGGGATCCTTCGATCTGAACTTGATCCAAAGGTTTCCGAGCTGGATCATAGGGTCTGCCGAACCGGGCGCTCCGTCGGTGCTCATTCGACAATGCATTTTCCCGGCGGCGCCCGGCGCGTTGAGCGCATCTCTGGGTGTTTGGGCGAGGTCTTCATTTTCTACTCTGCGTGGCTTTCCCGGAAGACTTTTACCTTTTTCTTCAAGTTCAGGGAAGACCACCTCACCAATTTGCACCCCCGCTCGATGAGCGTTCATATTGCCCTTGGCTGACTAGCTCTCTGATCAGTCCTCCAGCACAAGTAACTTGCGAAGCTGGCGATCGATAGTTTGGGAAGCGTAGCTCCTTCCTACCGAGGAGCTTGGTCAGCCGCTGCCAACGGATGCAACTCATTCATATCGTTAAATTTCATTCGACAATTTACCTCGGATGGGTGTCCGTTGGCCATTATTTTTACATTTCATTCCACAATTCAACAAGAAAAGGTTTTCGTCCATACAGACCCTTTCTTCCCCCCGTTCCGTCTTGCTTGTTCCCATTCATTTCCCCTTTCATTCATTCTGTTGTTGAGCTGCTTGTGAAAACCACAGCTTTCACCCTCCACCATTGTCTCACAACGCGAGTTGCTTCTTGTTCGATCCCCACAGACGGCGCCTACTGTTGATGGCTCGTTTTCATCTCAGGGACAATAATGAAATATTGTTCCTGGGATTCAACCTTCCTTCAGCAGTGAATTTGTTTGGTTATGAGGAAACCAAAAGCAAACTTCGATAGAAGGAGAAGAGCATGCAGATTGACACAAGAAGTTAATGTGGTTTGACGGATTGAATCCAGCCTACGTCCACGGGCACAAAATGGATGTCATTTTATTACCAAAATGGGCTCGGCCGACCTGTTTAGTGGTCGGTCAGTATGGTAACCGAGCTGTTTTACAAAGGGAAAAACAGAAGGCTATCTCAACCTCCCATTTTTCCATCCTCTCCCCTCTTTTGGTGTATGTCTGTGTCTCTCTCTTCTTTTTACAAGATGATATATATATACTAAGTTGGAGGCGGCAAAACGAGGCGGTTACTATTCCCTATTCTGCAGAGTCTTCCACGTGAACGTCCTTTATTTATGAAGTTCCCTGCCCTAGGCCTGCTCTTGCCGAAAGTAAACATGCTCTCTGACATCCCATCGCATCAGTTTGACTTCTCACTGCCACACGCATTAGTGATGATGACCGTTTGGTGGGTGTTTCCGGGAGACGACACGTGTAAAGGGAAAATACAATCTCGAGGCTTCTGTCGGTGGCTAAGTGGTCGGCCTAATAATCTGCCCAACCTACCGAACCATTTCCGTCCTGCCTTGAGCTGCCCGAGCCCTTCGACTTATTAAAAAGGGAACCAAATATGTCTGAACCGAGCCGATGAGCTGATGTGGTCGGTTTATGAAAACCGCGTCGAAGCACATGCTATGGTCGGTCTAATTGGGAGATCGTGTCTGCACTCCTGCCGAGTCGAGAAGTGTTCAATACCTTCTGAACATCGACCGATGGGAAATTCCACCTCTGCCCCTGACTTGCACTGCTTGTAGGGGTGTGCATCGATCGGTTCGATCGGTTAATCCTTGATTTTTTAACCGTAACCGAAATTTTTGGTTAAATAAAAGTGTGACCGATTTAACCAATTTATGACACATAACCATTAACCATTATATTTCGGTCGGTTATGGTTAATTCGGTTATTAACCAATCCAATAAATTAAAATTTAATATTTTCCATAATTTTTAATTAGTAAAATTATATATGATGTAGGTCGGTTCTACCGATTTTTTTGGAACGTTTCAACCGGTCGAATCACTGACGCATTAAATTTTTTGGATCACTAATTCGATCACATATCTTATTCTAAAAATACCGATTCTAACTAACATTTGATTAAATATATATATATATATATGGTTAATTTCGGTTAATCGGTCGGTTCGGTTATACGAATCTCATAACCGTAACCGAACCGAATAACCGAAAAAGTTAAAAATTTTAACCGCAATAACCGAATTAACCGAACCGTAATAAAAAAATGGGTCGGAACGGTTCGGTTAATCGGTTAAAACCGATTAATGCACACCCCTAGATTTATATGCTGATTTTTACCACCAACAATGTATCCAAAAATCTATGTTTATGTGACTTAATTGATGATCCATATCATTTCATTATAATCTCATGACGGATATAAAATCTTTCATGATAAAATATCTCTCAAAATAATAATTGTAGGTTATCAAACAAATCAAGGAACAAAATTCTTTCATTATAAAATCTCTGAAAATTACCAAACAAATCAATATAAAAAAATATACTTTAGTTATGTTCTTAATTAAGGAGTTGGAAAGTTTTGTTGTTGACATTTATTAATCAAATATTTCATACAATTAATTTAACAATAAATAACATCTTATATAAACTAAGTTATAAATACTGCATCTTCTTAATCAAATCGTTATAAATACTGCATCTTCTTAATCAAATCTCCCACAATCTTAATTTAACAATAAATAACATCTTATATAAATTAACTTAGAAATATTGGATCTCCTTAATCAAATATTCAACAATCATTTAGTTCAATTTCATTTTAATTTTGTCATAATAAATGAGTTTTTTCCCCCAAAGTAATAAAAGAAAATGTTGATGTGAATGAATACAGTAGCTGAGTTTAACTATATATATTCAACAGCAGTTTAGAACAGAAAAATAACATACACAAAAGCAAAATATTTGATTACTTTATAAAGAAAAGAAGGATCAAATATACAAGGGAGCTAAAAAAAGTTTAATTAATTAAACTGAAATATGAAACTGTAATAACTCATTTCTTTTTCTTTTTTTTAAACCAAACATTATAATAACAAACTTAGTTTGGATTGTTCTTCTTAATCCCCAATATAATCACACTCTTATCACTAAATATGTCTCCAAATTATCAAAACCAAACAAAACCATCAACCCACCCCTAATTCAATCAAACAACAAACCTCATTAACCACCACAATTTCCTTTTATTAATCAACCAAAATTATAGGAGAGGGTGAGGTGTGTGTTGAGCTATTTCCAGAAAGTTTTGAGAGTAAATTCCAAGTAGTTTTAGAGAGAGGAATTGAAACCAGTAGAGTGAGAAACATCTAAAGAGAGAAAAAGTGTGTCCAGAGAGAGGAAACGTCTCGTTCAACATCGTCCGATCTTCGATTTCAGCGCGCAATCACATATGGAGAATCCCCTCGACGAGACGAATCCAACGGCACCAATCCATCACCGAGACACCTCCGGACGCGCCACCCATATGACGCCATGTTGCTGCCTCATGCGCCTCCGTGCGTGTACAAAACCTTACATATCAGAATATTTCCCTCGTTGCGATACACATGTTGGACACTTTTTTAACCCAAATTAGACATTCGGTTGTCGTAAAACGAGTAAGAAAATGAGAGTTATCGTCGTTCAACTGTTCGCCGGTAACCACTGTGCTTCAGTTCTCACTACTAACCATTGGTTCATTCGTTGTGAGATTTTGAGGTCGTTAGAGCTTGGTACGTGATTGTTACCGTTTTGGGGTGTAAACATAAGATTTTGAAAATTTTGGACTTATTTACAAATTTGCATGATTAGGGATACAAGTATATAAACTCTGTTTTTCAGGAGTTGATAAGAGATATTTGATATTTTTATGACTATATGGACGTAGTATAAAAATTTTGGAGTTAAATTATAAATTTAGAAAGTTTAGGGGTAAAATCATAATTTTAGCAAAGTTGAGGGACATGATCATAATTTTATATTTTTCAGATCTTAGCGATGATATAGACATATAAAAGACTTTTGCGTTGATTGAGGTAAGTACAACGCACGATGATTCTCTTAACAAAATTGTTTGTTGATTGATGTTTGTTGTGAAATTCTATATATCCATATATATATATATATACACATATACTGAGATATTTATTGAGTTACTGGAGGCATAAGAAATATGAATTCATAATTGTTGAGATGAGATTGAATGTGAGATGTGATTGTATTGGATGATGTGTGATGTTATGTTATGCTGCCAGGTTTTGTATAATAGTGGTCGAATATGAGATGATATGAGATAAGATGATATGAGATGAGATGAGATATGATGGGAGAGGTTATGCGATGTTATGCATAATTAGTGGTGGAGCGTGTTTCAGTTCTCACTTATATATTTATGCGGGATGGGTTGGTGGGAAACCTTGGGAGTTTTCTGGTACCTCTCATTGGTTTCAATATACTATTATACCATACCCATATTAGCAACCATGTTTGATAGATGTTTGTACTGTTTTGAGAATGATTGCTTGAGATGATGCTTATTGTAGTATATATTATTTGTAAATATTATTACACATATATATATACACACACTTTTACATATTCATATTTTGTTGGCGAGGTCATGTTGAGAATATGAGTGATTTACTTAATGAGCTCTTTAAACTCATCCTCATTTGCCTAAACATCTCATGTAGTTCACCAGCATAACAGTAGCAGTATCATGAATTGACCAACCAGAAAATCGATTATGGCACGTGGATCAATTCCCGGTTGCTAATCTATGAATTGATCAATTAATGTGCCATGTTGATCGGTGAAATTACTCACGTTACGCAAGCACACGTATCGTTCAAGTAGTATAAAATGTATCGATCTCACGATGACTTAATACATATGCTATCAATTTACGAAGCTAAATGTCTACGAGTATCTAATTGATTCGATTGTTGGCTGGACGGTGATTCTTATCTATAACAAACAAGTAAATAAAATTAAGGTAGATTTTAAGTTTTAAACAATGATATAAAAATGTCCAAGGTTGTGAATCCTACTAATATTCTTCTAAAGATGAGTTGATTATCATATGCTTGTGTAATATGTCAATTTATTAACTTGGAACACGAAGTTATGCAAAAGCCTATTTCGATGGTCAGATGCAAACATCCAAAGTAACCCAATTAACTATATTTGTATGCTAATTAAGAAACTTCGAATTCATTAAATTTAAGATCCAATTATGGCTACACACGCCTGACATGTATATTCATATCCTGGAAAGAAATCTCTAAGTTGAATGTGAGATCATGAGCTATTGAATCTACGGCTAAACCTAAAATCCATTTTCCAAGTTCATTTTAAGTTTACCTAATCAATCTTATTAGTGGCCAATTAATAAGAAACATTAAGAAATAGACTCAATAAATAAACCCATACATTAGACAAGACATAAGAAAAATCAATTTATTAAATCATTGATATTGGTTTTCATCACAACCTTAGACAATGTATTTAGTTACGACACATATCTAGAACCACTAAAGACATAAATAAATAAAATATTATAAAACAAATTTGAAAATAAAAAATGTAAAAATTACAACAATGAAAAAAATATTGGGGTTTGTGGATCCACTTTTATGATTTCAAATATAGAAATCTCTCTTATTATAATATATAAATTTGTGTTATATTTCCAACTGATCATATAGGCGGTATCCTGATTAAGTCATATTTTAATTAATTCCAACCGATCATAAATGCGGTATCCAATTAAGTCAGGTTAAAATTAATTTAATGAAGTCCAACCGACCAATTAAGCGGTATCCAATTAAGTCAGGTTTTAAGATAATTTATATATATTATAAAATAAGGGAGATTAATATAAATTATTATAATAAAAGTTTCACATTTACCCCAGCAGAAAGAAATTACATACTCATACTTGTAAGTAAAACAAAGAAAGATTTATTACTTAAAATACAAATTAAATACAAGAAAATTGAAATTAAACAAATAAGATAATCTATTCTTAGTAATCTAAGGAAATTCCCCAGAAGAAAGTATGAAGAATTCAAATGAAATCAGCCTCCATTTATAGGCTCCAAAATCGGTGCGCATCGCGACGCGAACTACGGTAGATGACGGCTGTCGGTAAATAAATAATTGTGCTGACGTCATAATGATGTAGGAAACGTTTTCCTTGCGCAGCAGAAACGTCTTGGGCATCCGGATCAGACTTGAAATTTTTTTCTACCATTCCCTTTAAGTTGCAGAATGTGACCAACAATACCACTGAAATTTTGCTACTGTTTTGAACAAAATTTCAACCTCGAAACAGTCCCGGAACAGCCCCAAACAGCAGTGCAAAAATCGGACTGTTTTGGATACAAAATGCGCCCAAACCACAACCAAAATAGTCCACTATTTCCGTGAACTGCAGTGACATTTTCAAGTCTGATTTTTAAAAGAAAAACAGTCACAACACAATCCCAAAAGTCCCATATGTGTTTCTCAAAAATTCCGAATTGATACGAGAAAAAATCGAGCCCTGAAACACCCAAACTAGTGCTAGGCAGTAGGCAGAAATTCACCCCATTGCCGTGAGTCTAAGGAGAAGAAAATGAGATGAATAAATATTTGTTCAACACCACAAAGTCTTCCGAGCTATGTCTCACAACCAACAGAAAGTAGGGTGGGCTACACTTACAGGATAAATCCCTAAACTATTTAGATATTAATGTCACACAAGATTTTTATTTATTTTTATTCTTGTTCTTCCTTTTGTTTTCTCAACAATTGAGAGAGTTTGAAGAAGAATAAGGTGGTCGATAGGGTTCTAAAAATTAAATTAGCCAAAAAGAAAATCCAATTTTCTTTTTATACTTAGGGTTATTAATTTTCAAAATTAACAAACTCTTCACATCCCCTCTTAATGCAAGTTTCGACCAAGACATGGTTTTTTTTTTATTAATTTTGTAACATCTAATTCAATTACCATAATGTAAAAGATGTTACAAAAAACAAAAGGTTAATGCCTTTAAAATTTGTAACTTCTAAATTAAAACCAATAGCTATGCAACCTAGCATAATTCACCAAGGGTTTTCCAAATTTAATGCAAGAGTTTTGCAACCTATCATAACTTATCAAGGGTTTTCCAAAACCCAAGATTTGGAAATTACAAGTTTGGCCTTATTAAATTATATCATATATAATTTAATATTATGCATTCAATAATTATCATATAATTATTAAAATCATATATTAACTTTTAATATATAATTTCAAGTGTGACAATATATTATTAATCATATTAATAATATTTATACATATGTGAGTATATAATTGAACTATCAAATTATACTAAATTAGCTAAAGTATATTGAGTTACCACGGTGACCAAATGGACATACGGTTTCGAGCTCCAATAATCTCAAAATATTAATTAAGCTCTTAATTAAATATTCTGAATTATTAACTCCAGGTTATTCCACTAAAAACCTGAAACGGCACTCTCGTTACCGCAGATGGTATATTAAGCCGAACCAAGTTGGTGTCCATTGATATAGTCACAATATATAGATTAACCCTTCACAAGTATCTCATAATTAAAGTCATATCATAATATCTGTTATACCCCTATAACTATTTTTACCTTAACTACCATTGATTCTCTAGTGAACGATTTATTCATAACCATTATGAATTTTAATATTTCTATTCGTAATAGAAAGACTTGAGCGCTCTAACCGTTCAAATATCGAATCAACTCTTAAAAAAGATACTCATATACTTCTCACAAAAAGGAGTGAACTCTATGACTATGTAAAACATCTCTAACTACACATCAGACCATGTCCCCAAAGTACGTAGCTATTGGTACCTTTGTAAATCAAAGGACATAGCCTGTCATGCAGGAGTTCATAGTACACTCAGGATTAAGATGAATCCATATATGACCATCTAGTAGATCGAAATAATTTTCTTTGTTTAACGAATATTATAAGAAAGTTATTTCCATCTGGGTCCAGTCCTATATGATCACATCATACAAGGTGCCTCCATTCTCATGTCTCTACATGGACGATCCCATATCAAGGTCACCATACAAATATAGAATGAACTGCCATACAAATATAGAGATTCTATAATGAAAGAATTATATATCTGCCATTAGATTATAATGAACGGATCTGAGCCGCCAATTAAGTCAAATAAACATAAGTCTTTGGATACATTATCTCTCTTAATCATAACCATTGGTTGTCTTCTCTTTCAACCACTAAATGACACAAACTATTGGGCTTTATAATATATATATATAGCTTCACGACAAACATCAATCAATAAACAATTATGTTAATGGAATCATCTTGCGTTGTACTTACCTCAATCCACGCAAAAATCCTTTATATGTCTATATCCTCACTAAGATCTGAAAAATATAAATTATGATCAGGTTCCT
Source organism: Zanthoxylum bungeanum (assembly GCA_019454045.1). Classification (NCBI taxonomy): domain Eukaryota; kingdom Viridiplantae; phylum Streptophyta; class Magnoliopsida; order Sapindales; family Rutaceae; genus Zanthoxylum; species Zanthoxylum bungeanum. Next base: position 105,088 of record SKCR01012875.1, read on the forward strand.
CAACTTTGCTAAAATTACGATTTTATTCCCAAACTTTCAAAATTTCCAATTTAACTCCAAAACTTTTCTACTACGTACATATAGTCCTAAAACTCTCAAATATTTCTTATTAAATCCTGAAAAATAGTATTTACAGATTTTATCCCTAATCATGCCAATTTGCAAATAAGTCCAAAATTTTCAAAATTTTATGTTTACACCACAAAACGGTAACAATCACGTACCAAGCTCCAACAAACTCTAAATCTCACAACGAAGGAACCAATGGTCAGTATACGCCACACGAATCACAGTGACAATGGTAGTGATGGCTGAAGCACAGTGGTTACCGACGAATAGTTAAACGATGATAACTATTATTTTTGGCTCGTTTTACGAAAACCGAAGGTTCGATTTGGGCAAACAAAGTGTCCAACCCGCGTATCTCAATGAGGGAAAGATTATGATCTGAGAGGGGTTGTACATGCACAGAGACGCGTGGGGCAGCAACGTGACAGCGCATGGGTGGCGTGTCTAGAGGTGTCTAGGCGGTGGACCGATACCGTTAGATTTGTCTCATCGAGAGGATTCTCTATATGTGATCACGCGCTGGTATCAGATATCAAACGACGTCGAATAAGGCATTTACTCTCTCTAGACACATTTTCTCTATCCATAATCGTTTCTCTCTCTACTGGTTTCAATTTCTCTCTCTAAAACTCCTTGTAATTTTCTCTCAAAACTCTCTGGAAATAGCTCAACACACACCTCACCTTCTCCTCTATATTTACCATTGGTTGTACTTACCATTGGTTGTCTTCTCTTTCAACCACTAAATGACACAAACTATTGGGCTTTATAATATATATATATAGCTTCACGACAAACATCAATCAATAAACAATTATGTTAATGGAATCATCTTGCGTTGTACTTACCTCAATCCACGCAAAAATCCTTTATATGTCTATATCCTCGCTAAGATCTGAAAAATATAAATTATGATCAGGTTTATCAACTTTGCTAAAATTATGATTTTATTCCCAAACTTTCTAAATTTCCAATTTAACCCCAAAATTTTTCTACTACGTACATATAGTCCTAAAGCTCTTAAATATTTCTTATTAACTCCTGAAAAATAGAATTTACAGATTTTATCCCTAATCATGCTAATTTGCAAATAAGTCTAAAATTTTCAAAATTTTATGTTTACACCCCCAAAACAGTAACAATCACGTACCAAGCTCCAACAACCTCCAAATCTCACAACGAATAAATCAAAGTTCAGTATACGTCACACGAATCACAATGACAGTGGTAGTGATGCCTGAAGTACGGTGGTTACCGACGAACAATTAAACGATGATAACTCTTATTTTTGGCTCGTTTTACGAAAATCGAAGGTTCAATTTGGGCAAACAAAGTGTCCAACTCGCGTTTCTCAATGAGGGAAAGATTCTGATATGAGAGGGGTTGTACATGCATAGAGACGCGTGAGGTAGCAACGTGGCGACGTATGGGTGGCGCGTCTAGAGGTGTCTCGGCGGTGGACTGATGCCGTTGGATTTGTCTCATCGAGAGGATTCACTAGATGTGATCACGCGCTGGTATCAGATATCAAACGACGTCGAATAAGGCATTTACTCTCTCTAGACACATTTTCTCTATCCATAATCGTTTCTCTCTCTACTGGTTTCAATTTCTCTCTCTAAAACTCCTTGTAATTTTCTCTCAAAACTCTCTGGAAATAGCTCAACACACACCTCACCTTCTCCTCTAGTATTGGTTGATTAATAAAAGAAAATGGTGTCGGTTAGTAGGGTTTGTTGTTTGATTGAATTACGGGTGGGGTTGATGGATTTTTTTTTGGTTTTGATAATTTGGAGATATATTTGATGATAAGAGACTCATTGTGCTGGGGATTAAGAAGAAAAATCTAAATTAGGTTTGTTATGATAATGTTTGGTATTAAAAAAATGAGTTTTAACAGAAATCTAAAAATAAAATAAAGGGAAATTTATAAAACTAACTAAAAAATATACACATTTACCAAAATGAGCCATAACATTTGTCATTTGTATTTCCGGTAACAGTTTTCGAATCACATACCGAATTTGGTGTAAAATTAGAAGATCCGAAATCAAAACTTCGAATCTCCTAAGTTCTTAAATTTTTTTATTCAAAACTTCGGATATCCGAACTATTACTTTAGATATCTGAAGTATTGATTCGGATATAAGAAGTTATCTTCCGATTTCTGAAGTTTGAAAAAATATTTATAGAACTGGCATTCCTCATTTGTTCTCACTATAAAAACATGGCTTTTTTTTGCCAACCCAATTTTCAAAGTTTCTTCATATTCTTTTAACTCTAAAATTGAATAAATACTTCTAACTTTCTATAATAAGGTGTCTTGGGAGAAATTATATAATGACAGTGATGAGTACATGAGATGATATATTTTTCATAGTTAGTTTTTACGGGCACAACTCATGAGCAGTTAGTGGAAATATTATATGTGCGGATGTATAGAAGTAAAATGGAGTACAAAGTTAGTATGAAAAGTTTAATTTCATCATATTCGCATCGACATTTAGTTAATGAAATTGGTAGTCAAAAAGACTGAGAGTGATTTTTAAATTTACACTCAAATATCGTTCGAAAAGGTAGTGTGGTCGAGCTATATTTGAGTTGATATAAGATTGCTGCTAGTGAGGGTTAACGATATGTAGGTCGTTCTTCATTGAATTGTAATATGGTAAGTCATTCAGTTCCAATTTATTTATCGAATGGAGCTCAATGTGATAATTATACAACGAGTAGAGATGATGAAAATATCAAAGGGTCATGGTTAAGTGTTAGGTTTGTTGGATATGATATGGCTGGTCTTTCAACACCAATTCGAGAAAGTTCCTATAAATATTCGACCGGATGCATCCTGATGTCTCCCTCATATCATTTCTTCGACATATATACCTTCAGAAACCTATATATCAACATCGGGTGGGGTGAAAATGAGGATGTGAAGTCTTATCTGATCTGTGTAGAGACTTGGCTTTGATTTCTGTAAGGGGACACTTTAAAAACACAATAAGTAGGTCGACGACAACAAGATTTGAAGCTCGTTGTAGTGATCAATCTTGTGACTGGAAAGTGCGGACACAAAGCGTTTATGAAGTCCAAAACTTGAACTGGATTGTAAATGAGTATGTGAAGACACACAGATACACTTCTGATGATGTTGGTTCTAAAGGTAGTCGTATTGATAATCAGCTTGTTGGTAACATTATCAAAGGTAAATTTTTTGATGCCAACAGATCGTTAAGCCAAGAGATATTGTGAGTGATATTCAATCTAAGTATGTGGTTCAATTATTATGCAATCAAACATGAAGGTCCAGAGAGTTTGCATTGCAATCTGTCCGAGGTTTTGCATAAAAGGCGTATGCATTACTGCCATTGTATTCACATGTATTGTATGGTACTAATCTTGAGATAGTGACTCATTGCATACAAATGAGGAAGGTCAATTTCTTTATTATTTCCTTGCAATGGGTCAGAGTATTCGGGAGGTTTTTATCATCAATCAGATCGGTAATAACACTTGATGGAACATTTTTGAAAGTCAAGTATATGAGATCATTGTTTTTTGTTGTTGTCAATGATGAAAATAACTAGATATATATGTCAGTATTTGATGTTATGGACTCAAAAAATTATCAGTCATGGATTTGGTCACTTAAAAAAACCTAAGAGATCCGAAGTTTTGACTTCGGATCTCCTAAGTTTACACCAACTTCGGTGTGTACTTCGGAGACCATGGTTGGAAATGCAAATGGCAAACGTTGTGACTCATTTTGGCAAATGAGTAATTTTTTTTGTTAGTTTTATAAATTTCTCATAATATAGAGATTATAGAGATTACAAAATGATTCACATTGATATGCCAAAGCCGAGTCGTAACTAAGTATTTTTTGAGCTTTTAAAGTCTCATTCATTTATATGCGTGTTTTGTTTAGAGAGATGGAGTCAAGAAAATTGAGAGAGAATATTAAATAACTTGTTTATTACTTTCAATGAGGATTTGCTTAAATTATGAGTATTCACGAGTTGGGTTGAGATTTTTAAAATTTCTCAAACCTGATTGAATCAGATCATGCGGGTTAGAAGACTCGAAACCTAAAATTTGAAAATGTAACCCGCGCAAGTCGGGTTAGAAAAATATGGGTCGGATCGGGTCAGAAAATGCATACTATATATTTTTTATGATAATATTTTGATAGAATTTGTAATTAAACCAAATTATGATAAATTAACTATGGAGGAAAAGGGAAAAATCATTAAAATAGGGTTGGATCGGGTCAAACCCGATTTTTTACACTAAATTCGGGACCCAATCCGATTTTACGAGTCAGGTTCACTATGACCTGAAATTACATTTATAGTTTTGCAAACTCAACCAGATCGGGCCGGGGTTATGTCGGGCCGAGTTACGTCGGGTCGCGGATTGACCTGATCCTATGGATACCCCACAAACAAATATGACTCTGACCGTACTACCCTATACAAGCAATCCAAAAATAAATCATATTATAATCATACAAGATCTTAATAATTTGTCTAATTAACTAACAATATTTACATACACGGGAAGCTATTTTATAACCCTTATTATGTACAAAATAAAACCCCACATCAACCCTAATGGCTGGATCTCGTAACTTAGCAAAACAACCCCAATAAATCAGCTCTCTAAGTTACATACCACACACAAATGTGCTGTTTTGGACCCCAAAATTGCCCTACGAACTGAATTTCACCATAAACCTCAATAAATATAGACCCAAAAGCCTTGCCCGAGCTCATCTGCCACATCCGTACACACCAAATAAGGTGCGTGACACACTAAGATAAGCTGCACATCTGTACACAACGGATGCGTCCCCAAAAGTTGGGGCGTGACAAAAACCCAAGCTCTGAGCTGATAAAGTCTGTTACAAAACCCTGCTGATGTGGCAGTCACATCACAAGGCCCATAGCAGAATTTTAATTCAACATTGGGTACAATAATATCAAGGCCCACAGTAGGACTTGGAACAAGGGTAATCGCGACTTTTGATTATGAATTTGAGCTACAATTCAATAATTTTATCATTTCCAGATTCGATTTCTGGTTCTGCAAAGAAAGCAAAGGCAGAGGCAGAACGGATAGCCATCACAGAGAGAGAAGATGGCGGCGATGATGACTCAAACACGGCTCCAACTCTTTCACTTTCCGTCACCCGCCGTTATTTTATCAAAACTCCGTCACTCATCCTCCTCATCCAATCGTTTTCGTCCACGTAGCCTCCGCAAGTTCAGCACAACAACAACAGCAATTCCTCTCTGCTCCCGCTCTGACGCAAGCGTGACTCAGCAGAGTTCTTCGATAGTCGGGGATCTTCTTGACTATCTTAACGAATCTTGGACTCCATTTCACGCTACCGGTATGGCATTAAAAAAACACTGTCGTTTTCGGCTAATGAAATAGATACCTGGTAATTTGATTGCTGTAATTTGTATTGTTGCAGCTGAAGCGAAACGACAACTAATTGATGCCGGATTTGAATTATTGAATGAGAATGATGAGTGGGAGCTTAAGCCTGGTGGAAGATATTTCTTTACTAGGAATATGTCTTGTTTGGTTGCTTTCGCTGTCGGACAAAAGTCAGTGCTTTATTTTTTTTTCTTTTTTCTTTTTTAATTTTAGATAATTAAGGTGCATTTCGAAGTGCTTCCTTGAAATTGCTTTCTTGAACGTGTTTGCTAAACTAGCATTTAAAATGCTTTTATAATCTGAAGAGTTCCTATCCAGTGTATCTCCTGAAAGTACTCCAAAGTGCTTTCTGATTTGAATAAGCCCTTTTTCTTTTGGATGAATTCTTTCTCTGTCTATTGTATGAACCTGAAATTGCTTGCAAATCATCAAAATTAAAATTGCCTTTCAGAATTCAAAAGGCATTTGGAGTTCTTTTTGTGAAACAGTACTTGAGAATTGAGAGATGCTATCCTCGAAAGCCCTTTCTAATTCTTTTGCATAAAGTACTTTGAAGTGTTTTTTTTAATAGAAAATATTTCGAAGTTATTGTTGGAATTAGTTGTTGGAATTAAGTTGGGTGTTGGAATTAGTTGGGAAGCTAATTAGTATTTATTGTTAGAATTAGTTGGGAAACTAATTTATTCTACTGTTATAGCTATATAAAGCTATGTCTTGTAAATTTTTTCATTAAGTAAATACAAAACCTATTATTCTCTACATGGTATAAGGTAGTTTCTACAAACCCCTTGCCAGTCATTGGGATGTTGTTATACGCATTCTTAGATATGTTAAAAGAGCACCAGACCAAGGTCTACTATATGAAGATAAGGGACATACTCGGGTTATTGGTTATTTTGATGCAGATTGGGCGGGTTTCGTCAGATAGACGCTCCACTACATGTTATTGTGTTCTGATTGGAGGTAATCTCATATCCCGGAAGAGTAAGAAGTTGTTGTTGCCAGGTCTAGTGCAGAGGCAGAATATAGAGTTATGGCTTTAGCAACATGCGAGCTGGTATGGTTGAAACAGTTACTGCAAGAATTAAAGTTTGGAGGAGGAGCACAAATGAAACTAATCTGTGACAACCAGACAGCATTACATATCGCCTCCAATCTTGTGTTTCACGAGAGGACTAAACATATAGAAGTGGATTGTCACTTTATTAGAGAGAAAATTTTGTCAGGATGTATTGCTACTAGCTTTGTCAACTCAGATGGTCAATTAGTAGATGTCCTTACTAAGTATCTTCGCGGTCCTCGTATTGATTTCATCTGTAACAAGCTTGGTGCATATAACATGTATGCTCCAACTTGAGGGGGAGTGTTGGAATTAGTTGGGAAGCTAATTAGTATTTATTGGTAGAATTAGTTGGAAAGCTAGTTTATTGTACTCTTATAACTATATAAAGTTATGCTTTGTAAAGTTTTTCATTAAGTAAATACAAAACCTATTCTTCTCTACATTTATTTCTACTAATGGCACTCCTAGATGCACTTTAAATCTGTTTTTGATTGTGGGAAGTGTTAAATGGAACTTTTCTGTTATTTTGTGGCTTTGTGCAGGTATAATGTTGGTAATGGTTTTCACATTATTGCTGCACACACTGATAGCCCATGTCTCAAACTTAAACCAAAGTCTGCTTCATCAAAATCTGGTTATCTGATGGTGAACGTACAGACTTACGGAGGTGGTTTATGGCATACTTGGTTTGATAGGGACTTAAGTGTTGCAGGAAGGGTTATAGTGAGAGGTAGTAATGGATCTTTTTTGCACAAACTTGTCAAAGTGAAAAGACCTCTACTACGAGTACCCACATTGGCCATTCATCTTGACCGGTTTGCTGCTGCTTCCTTAGCTTGATAGATATTATATTTTGAGCATTACATTCAATGTGTTACTTGATGCAATCAATTCCTTAAAATTGATTTAATATAAAAGTTTGTAAACATAATGAAATTTTCTCTCTATAAACTATAGAGGATGTTTAATAGCTGGTGAATATACAAAAGATTAACACAATGAAGGGAAAGCAATTACTGGATGAACTCATGAACTTGGATTTCAAAGTTTGAGATCATCTCATCAGGAGTTGTTAAAAATGTCTTATCAACTCGTACAAATGTAATACTTCTCTGCTGTGCTATATGCAATCATAATAGTCAGACAATAGATTCATTAAATCTTTTGATTGTTTGTTTACAGATATGTTAGGATTTCTAATGATCATAAACTATTTTGGATCTGTCTTAGTGTTTGGGTTTGAAAATTTCATCCATAAACTTTGTCTTCCCAATTAATTCTGATGGACAATTCTCATATTAGAACCTAGCTACCTTCTAGAGGAACTGGAGGGAGTGTATATTCTTTTATCAAATCTTCTGTTGGAGTTACTGTTGGGATGTTATAATGTCTGTTACCAATTAATCTTGTTATATTTGGCAATTCTGCATTTGCTGTTGGTGCAGTACAACTTCATCATATGCAGAGAAAGTTATTTGCTTTCATCTTGTGGACTGGTATCCATACCCTCATTGGTGTAATTTAGTTGGTTTTATTTTTGTTGTTTAGCACAGCACTGTGAACAAGGATGGATTCAAACCAAATCTAGAGACTCACCTCGTCCCACTACTTGCAACCAAATCAGAGGATGCTTTGCTGGAGCCAAAAGAGAAAAGCAATGCTTCATCTTCCAAAGCTACTCATCATCCACAGCTTATGCAGGTATCTCTTTAGATATTTTTAATGTCATTCATGAAGCAAGGGGAAAGTATATAATGATAGGATGGTGTAGGAAGGTGGATTAGATTTCAGCAGGATAGATATTTCGTGTTGTTAGAAATTGAGATAGGATGGTGTAGGAAGATGGATGAGATTTCAAGATAGATCGGTGTTGAGTTTTGCACAAGGCTCAAAGGGTCATAGGGCTTAGCGTGCATCTCAAGGTATGAAGGTGATACGCAAATTGTAAAAAAAATAGTTATATAAGTATCTTGTCAACTAAAACAAAGATAAATCATTTAAAATATATCAAAAACACTTATAATAATACAAATACTGACAATTTAAATTAATGTGTTTGTCGAAATTTAAAGCCCACCCCAAATCCTATCTTAATTTATTAAAGAAATGTTATACAACTTAATTTTGTGTTGGGTTGGTCATTTTGGGTAGAGTTTTTCTCACCCATTTTTGTGAGGCGTGTCTGGGCGCACCTTGGAGGCGTGTGCCTGCTGAAGGTCGCCTCGCCTGGCCCTTCATGAGATGCAGTGGTTTGAGCCTGAACATGAGGCGCATTTTTGACAACTATGGGATAGATCTTTCATGTTGTCAGAAATTGAGCTTACCCTTTTTGTGTTATTTTATTGGTGCACTTACAAAAGGAAAGAAAGGCAGCTCATGGTGATAACTAATAGTTGAAACTATTTAAACAAAACTTAAAAATCATTTTAATCTTAAATATATTATGTTATTTAAACTGCGACCATTCAAATGGAATTGTTTGATGTATAAATTATTATCCCACCTGTCTTTAAATGATCTTAAACATTCAATCTACTTCTTGAATAGAAAATCTGTATAATATAACCTTCAAGATGATTGGTTTTCTTCTATACCGATCTATAAATTTACTGCTATGCTGTTGGCAGGCTGATCACAGGTGTTACAGATTTTCCTTCGGATATCAAAGATTTTCTACAATTGTAGTTATTAGCTTAACTACTTGTTTGATCGAGTACTGCAGCTTATATGAAGTTGGATGCTATAGGTGCTATAGTCGAGAGATTGGTTATAAAATTTATTTGTTTCATTGATTTGCAGATTTTGTCAGAAGAGCTTGGCTGTGACATTGATGACATAGTGAGTATCGAGCTGAATATTTGTGATACACAATCTAGCTGCCTTGGAGGTGCAAACAATGAATTCATATTTTCTGGAAGATTAGATAATCTTGCTTCAAGTTATTGTGGCTTGAGAGCTCTGATTGATTCATGCGTGTCACATACCGACTTATCAAATGAACATGCTATTCGGATGATTGCTTTATTTGACAATGAAGAGGTAAATTTCTAACATTTACATAAATTAGAGCATTTTTCTTTCCCCGCGTGCTTATTCAGAGAATGTTCTATTCTTCCTCTCATTCCTTCTACCAAAAAAAATTAAAATCCAGATATATAGATAGTGCATGAAACATCTATTCCTAATGTTATTGTGATTAACACAATTTTGTAATCAAAGAAACTATTGTGTAAGAGTGTTAACACACAAATGCTTATTGCGTTGCTGCTTTATATTCTGGAGATTATTGTTATGGGCTACAATTAGAAAGAAGGTTGAGATATATGTTCAAGACAGTTTCTGCACATTCTATGATCATTATCTCAAAGGCAACAGAATGAGTGGTCTAGAGGCCACTTCTTGGAGCAATGAAATATCATTGTAAAGTAGGTTGTTAGAAGCAGATGATTCTTGATGTTCTTGCATTGATACAAGTTCTGTTTGGCATTCTTCCGGTTGTTAATGTTGAAAACCTTTTATATGCAGATCCCCCTAGGTGGATATGCTAATACGAAAGTTATTTCTAAATTTTCACTCCTGTTGGACAGGTAGGTTCGGAGTCATATCAAGGAGCTGGTGCACCAACCATGTTTGAAGCTATAAGACGCGTTGTTGGTTCCTTAGCTCATGAGCATGTTAGTGAGACTGCTTTTGAGCGTGCGATTCGCCAGTCTTTTCTTGGTAAGCTTCTACAGAACGTTTTGATTCTGGCGTATTTGGACCTATCGTAATTCTTCCATTCTCATTACTGTTGTAATTTGATATTTATCAAGTTTTCCTTTGACATTATCTTATTCTAAATCTTACAGTATTTCATTTATTTTTATTGAAGTATGCCTTGAATATGGGTATGAAGTGTAACACAGATACCTGATGCTAAACATTTGGACATCCAAAAACCGGGAATGTGAACCGTGATTATCCTTTTTTGCATATCTATTCTGCAAATTTTTAATCAACATTACCATTAATTCTTCTTTCTGGGATGTTCTCTACGTGCAGTATCTGCAGACATGGCCCATGCGGTTCACCCAAATTTCCCTGAGAAGCATGAAGAACACCATCGGCCAGAAATGCATAAAGGTCTTGTCATCAAGCACAATGCAAATCAGCGTTATGCAACTAGCGGGGTGACGGCGTTTCTTTTTAAAGAGATAGCAAAACTCCATAACCTTCCAACTCAGGTATATGTAAACACAGAATAACAAAAGTATAGTGTTTCAAAATTATAAGGTCTCATCATCATCACTATGATTTGTGGTCTATCTACAGACAGTCGTTCATGAAAATGGAACTTTTTTAATGCAAAATGTGCCCTTTTTTTTAATTTTTATTACTTCAGCCCTTAAAAGCTAATGCAAGAACCTCAAGTGGAGGTGAACTCAACTAATACATTATGAATACAACCAGTACTCTGCAATTGAACTAGCTCAGTTTAATCTTTGAGCCTTCCTAATATATTTGATCTTTTACTCTTGAGTCTCATGTTTGAGATAAAAGCTGTTAACAATTGTTTAAAATTAATAAGTATGATGGAAGAATGGTGGTAGTGGATTTTATTTGAATTGTGCTTTGTATGTATTTGACTAATGTTTGACAAAGCATCATATAGAGTTATGTGTCTTGACAGGCTTATAAACAGCGTAAATCTTGAAGTCCATGTGACAAGCAATTAGTGAACTCTTTAGAGGTTTAACATTTACTTAAGTTGACAGAATCTTTAACCAAATTGTGTGGATGTTAACTCATGACCCCTGGTTAGGTTCTCAAGTCGGACCGACATAAACTAGATTGTGTGCTTAACAATTGAAATTTTCATCCCCTTATGCTATAAGGTATTAGAAATAAGAAAGTATCTTTAATATTACTAGGGATATGGTGATTGATTGTAATTGATTGTGTGTAATTATGTGTAGATCTATTTACCTTTTATAGAGACGGCTGAAGGCTATATACAGCTTATTGTTATATAGTTTAAATCAAGAAAATAAAAAGAGGGTTTCCTCTATATCTTCATGGTATCAGTAGGTTGATCCTATGGTTTCTTTTCACTTTTTTTCTGGCGTCATTGTTCCGGCATCACCATTCACACGTCATTATTCAATGTTCATGCGTCAATGTTCACGCATTACTGTTCACTGTTCCGGCGTCACTGTTCAGTGTCACTGTTCAATGTTCCGGCGTCACTGTTCCAGCGACATCCCTAAACTCAGACGACGCCGATCTCCCAGTCTTTCGAGCCGCCTTCCACTCTATTTTCACTTTCATGTCCGACTCGAGCAAGACTGTTACTCTGTCTAAAGCTGAATATGCAGCTTTCCTCCAGTATCAGGCCTCTCAGTCATCGTCATCTGCTTCCGTTGCTCATACTGGTAATTTTGTTGCCTGCATCACTCAGTCCTCACCATTGGGCCCATGGGTCCTGCACTCTGGCGCCTCTTATCGCATTTCTGGTAATCCAAAACTTTTGTCTTCTTTAACTAGTTCTCATTCTCTTCCTATGGTTACCCTTGCTAATGGTTCTAAAACTGTCGCTAAAGGCATTGAACAGGCCTCTCTTGTTCCTTCATTGCCTCTGCAATCTGTGCTTTATGTACCGGGTTGTCCTTTCAATCTTATTTCTGTTAGTAAACTCACCAATGATCTGAATTGTAAGTGTTCTAAAACGCCCCGCCTAGGCGGCGCGTATAGGTTTGGCCCCAAATCTTTGGGGCCAGGCGATCGTCGCAAATTCATCGGTCAACCGCTGTTGATCGACGTAGAATTTTAAATTAATTGATTTTTTCGGCCGAATTTCACACCCCAATCCTAACCCTAACCTTAATTTTACAAAATTAACTCTCTAACTCATCAATTTGAAAAAAAATCCCAATTTACAACATAAACCCTAATTTCAAAAGTCTAAATTTTTTTTCTATTTTTGTTAGTTTCTCATCAAATTGACCATTTATAAATATTAGTCATTACTCAAGTAACATTTATTTATGATTAATTTCTCCAAATCATACCAAATCTTAAACCTAATTATAGAAATTCTCAATTTCCGATTAACCGTCTAGGCTTCGCCTAGGCCCTGACTAGGCGCTAGGCTCTGGGTCGCCGCCCAACTAGCGCCTAGCGCATTTTAGAACACTTTCGTCGCCTTAATCATTCTGTTCTTGTACAAGACCATGGTACGGGACGGATGATTGGTACAAGCGTGAGTCACAAAGTCTTTATCATCTTACGCAGTCATTGCCTGCAGTCGCTTGCACCTCCACCGATTCTGCTGATGTTCTCCACAACCGTTTGGGTCACCTCAGTCTCTCTAAGCACTAGAAGCTAGTTCCACAACTTTCTTCATTATCTTCACTTCCATGTGAGTTGTGTCCACTTGGGAAACATACTCGTGTACAGTTTCCCAAGTGAGTCAATAATCGAATTGCGTCTCCTTTTGAGTTAATTCATTCCGATGTTTGGGGTCCGTGTCGTGTCAACTCTGTTATGAGATTTCGGTATTTTGTGACATTTATTGATGATTACTTTCGAAATACTTGGCTGTTTTTAATGAAAGATCGTTATGAGTTATTTCCTATTTTTCAAAAAATTTGTGCTGAAATCAGAACTCAATTTGGTGTTCCTATTCGTGTATTTCGTAGTGATAATGCTCGAGAGTATTTTTCTACTCATTTTACCACCTTTATATCCTCTCTGGGTATTCTCCATGAGTCATTATGTGCCTATATACCCCAACAAAATAGTCCCGTTGAACGTAAAAACAGACATCTCATTGAGACGGCTCGTACCTTATTAATCCATAACCATATACCTTTTCGTTTTGGGGGGGATGCTGTTCTTACCGCTTGATACACCCCAACAAAATAGTCTCGTTGAACGTAAAAACAGACATCTCATTGAGACGGCTCGTACCTTATTAATCCATAACCATATACCCTTTCGTTTCTGGGGGGATGTTGTTCTTACCGCTTGCTATCTCATTAATTGCATGCCTTCATCTGTTTTACAGGACCAAATTCTCCACTCTATCTTATTTCCCAACCAACCTCTCTATTCGGTGCCAATTCGCATATTTGGTTGTGTGTGTTTTGTCCATAATCTAACCCCGGGGCAAAATAAACTTTATGCTAAGTCTACTAAATGCATATTCTTAGGATATTCCCTACTTCAAAAAGGGTACCATCGTTATTCTCCAAATAATAATTGTTACCTCATCTCTGCTGATGTCACATTCTTCGAGTCATCGCCTTACTTCTCTCCTAATACCCCGACTTTTCCCACCCCTTATGCGATATTGCTTGTACCATTCTTCCATCCTCCACTTGAGACTGTGCCACCACCTCGTCCTCTTCAAGTATACCTCTGTCATCCTCGCTCTCTATCTTCTGCCGGCATTGACACTGCAGCCACTGACTCACAATCTGCTCCAGCTTCTGCCCGTACCTTGGACCTTCAAACCCTTCCTACCCCTATTGCCACCATTAAAGGTATTCGTTCCACTCGTAATCCTCATTCTATTTATATCAGTGTTCTAAAACGCGCTAGGCGCTAGTCGGGCGGCGACCCAGCGCCTAGCGCCTAGGGCGCCTACGCGGGGCCTAGGCGGGGCCTAGGAAACTAATCGGAAATAGAGAATTTTCATAATTAGGTTTAAGATTTGGAGTGATTTTGACAAATTAATCATAGGAAAATGTTGTTTGAGCAATGGGTAAGATTTATAGAGGGTCAATTTCATGAGAAACTAACAAAAATTGAAGAAATTATGGTTTTTTAAAATTAGGGTTTATGCATCAAATTGGGGATTTTTAAAATTGATGAGTTAGAGAGTTTGTTTTGTAAAATTAAGGTTAGGGATAAGATTAGGGTGTAAAATCCGACCGGAAAACATCATCAATTTTGAATTCTGAGTCGGTCAACGGCGGTCAACGGCCGTTGACCACCGAATTTCGCGGCCAAAATTTGCCGGAATGGGCAGAAAATGCCGCCCATTCCGGCGAACACCTGGCCCCAACGATTTGGGGCCAGGCGCGGCGGCCATAGGCCGCCGAGCCTATACGCGCCGCCTAGGCGCGCCTAGGCGGCGCGTTTTAGAACAGTGATTTATATATTTCTCAGTTATCATTGTTTATTTGCTCCCTATTTTGCTTTCGTCTCCACCTTGTCTTATGTTCCTCTTTCTAGAAATGTCCATAAGACCTTATCTGATCCAGGATGGAACCGAGTGTTGATGGATGAAATGGCTGCCTTACACTCCAGTGGCACTTGAGATTTGGTTCCGTTACCCCCTGGAAAATCTACAGTTGGTTGTCGATGGGTTTATGTGGTAAAAGTTGGTACTGATGGGCAGATTGATCGACTCAAGGCTCGCCTGGTTGCTAAAGGTTATACCCAGATATTTGGTTTGGACTATGGTGACACTTTTTTTCCTGTAGCCAAAATTGCTTCCGTCCGTTTGTTTCTCTCTATGGCTGCTATGCGTTATTGGCCGCGCTATCAACTAGACATCAAGAATGTCTTTCTTCATGGAGACCTCCAGGAGGAAATCTATGTGGAGCAACCACCTGGTTTTGTTGCTCAGGGGGAGTATGGTCTGGTTTGTAGACTTCATCGCTCTCTGTATGGTCTAAAACAGTTTCCTCATGCTTGGTTTGAGAGATTCAGTACTGTCATTCAGAAATTTGGTATGATTCGTAGCGAGGCGGACCAATCGATTTTCTATCGACATTCCAATGGCCAATGCATTTACTTGGTTATATATGTGGATGATATAGTCATTACTGAAAGTGACCAAGATGACATTTGACAGCTGAAAACACTTATTTAATCATTTTCAGACTAAGGATTTGGGACCACTCAAGTACTTCTTTGGCTGTTTGGCAGAGAAATAGCTCAGTCCCATACTGGTATAGTCATCTCTCAGAGAAAATATGTTCTAGACATTCTTCAGGTAACTGGCATGTTACATTGTAAACCTGTTGACACGCTCATGGATCCGAATATTAAACTTCTACCAAAAGAGGGTGAGCCAGTGAAAAACTCCGAGGAGTAGAGGAAACTAGTTGGAGAGCCGCTAAAAGATCATGGATGATACAGACGGTTGGTTGAAAAATTGAACCATCTTACAATTACTCCCCATATATCTCATTCGCAGTCAGTGTACTTAGCCTGTTCCTGCAAACTCCATGTGAGAGTCATTGAGATGCTGTCATACACATTCTTAAATACATCAAGAAAGCGTCAGGACAAGGATTTTTGTATGAAGATAAAGGCAACAATCAGATAGTTTGATATTCTGATGCAGATTATGCAGGCTCTCCGTCTGATAGACGTTCTACTACAGGATATTGTGTTTTAATTGGAGGTAACCTAGTATCTTGGAAAAGTAAGAAACAAGTTGTTGTCGTCATATCTAGTGCAGAAGTAGAATATCGAACTATGGACTGGCAACATGTGAATTAGTATGATTAAAATAGTTGTTACATGAATTAAAGTTTGGAGGTGGGACAAAAATGAAGCTAATTTGTGACAACCAGACAACTCAACATATAGCATCTACCTATGTGTTTCATGAAAGGACCAAGCATATAGAAGTTGATTTTCACTTTATCAGGGAGAAAATTTTATATGGATGCATGGTTACTAGCTTTGTCAATTCTGAAGGGCAATTAACGGACATTCTTACTAAGTCTCTTCACGGTACTCGTATTGATTTTATTTGTAACAAGCTTGATGTATATGATTTATATGCTCTAGCGTGAGGAGGAGTGCTAGAAATAGGAAAGTATTTTTAATATTGTTAGGGATATGGTGATTGAGGAGTGCTAGAAATAGGAAAGTATTTTTAATATTGTTAGGGATATGGTGATTGATTGTAATTGATTGTGTGTAATTATGTGTAGATCTATTTATCTTTTATAGAGACGGCTGAAGGCTATATAAAGTATATTCTTGTATAGTTTAAATCGAGAAAATAAAAAGAGGGTTTCCTCCATTTCTTCAAGCAAATGAAGTTGATATATCTATTTTTGCCATATGTTATACACCCACTATTGATAAAGATGTCTGTTATTTAAAAACATAGATGATATATATCAATCTGAAACATCTAATGGGTTTGCAAATAGAACTTTCCCTTCACGTGGTAAGTTTTTATGGTGTTATTGGACAATATTGGAACATGATTGAGAAATTGAGATACGTGTTTACACTTTGAATGTTCTTATTTTTATAAACTTTTATGTTGAAATATTTACTACATATGGCATAACTTTTGAAAACTATACTTTTGTGTAGGAATTTGTGGTAAGAAACGATATGGTATGTGGATCCACAATAGGGCCCATACTTGCCTCTGGGGTTGGCATCCGAACTGTTGATTGCGGCATTGCTCAGCTTTCAATGCACAGGTATGTAATAGTTTGTTGCCGGTGCGGGGTTGGATGAAGTAACCAATCTACATGTTTGTCCATATAAGGGGGCAAAATTTTGTTCGGGTTAGGTCTAGTCAACTCTCAACATTTCTACGCTAAATCATAGAGGGGCTAATAATATTTACCTTCCGTCCGTCTGTACCACTTTGAAAGCAATATTTTCTTGATTCCTGCTGACTGGGCCACTCAGAAGAGTGTGTTTTGTATTCTTATGACGCTTATAAAATTTAACACTAAATTCCATGTTGCTACATGTCTTTTATTTTCCTCACTTTAAACTGACTTTTGCATTCTTAATTTGCAGCGTGAGAGAGATTTGTGGAACAGAGGATATAGACATTGCTTACAGACATTTCAAAGCTTTTTACCAAACTTTTTCCAGCATAGACAGGAAGCTAATTGTGGATTATTAGTAAGTTAAAATTTGTAGTCATTTGGAACCAGTAATATTTTGTTTATGCAAGTTTTAGAGAGAGAGAGAGAGAGAGAGAATTTATTTAATCATTAAACATCTCTATAGTTTAGAAATACATTATATTGATCCTGAAAATAACAATATGGATATTGGCTAAATTGAGAGGTTTGAAGAATCAATAGTTATCTATTTCAATCAAGTTTTTTTCCTGGAATCAATAGAATTTGAGGAGGAAGCGGAGCTAACATTGCAGTCTGAGTTGTGGTTTGATTTAGAATACCCTTTTGATAGTTTCTGCTTGAGTTCGGACAACAAAGCCTGATTTTCCTGATTGAGCTGCTGAGCCTTCCTCCGCAGTTTCTCATTTTCTTGAATTATGTAGCAGTTCTGCAGGTATAGCTGTGTGTTAAGCTTCTCCATACTCCCCTGAAACACAGTATTGTAAAGATAAATATTACGCTATATTTATAAACTGTTATGGCTCGAGTTTCTTGTTTAAAACAGGAGGAGGACAAACCTTGTATCCTCAGCAAAGAGGATTGAAAAGAGAAAGCACAGCTTATGAAATAAAGAAAAGCACTTTGAGAGATATAAATAGGAAAAGCAGATACTAAAAACAGCATATACATATACAAAGCCATCTTGTCTGCCTTTTTTTTTTTTTTTTTTTTTTTTTTTTTTGTGGAAATTGGAAGAGCTTTGATTATAGAAGCACTTTAACCGTCTGAGGGTGAGAGGATGAACTGAGGAAGAGATGTGGAAATGATTAGGAATTATGAAAAGAGGAGCTTTTGAAGAAGTTGTTAGAGCATTGCACGTAAAAGCACTCAAGGAAAAGAGCTATGTTTATGGGGGGACAAGACGATTGTGTATTGGATGTTCATGTCATGTGATGGCAGGCTGGCAGGCAGCAGCAATGCCACAAAGGGTTATTTATGAAATTTCACAACTCACATGAATTCTTTGTCACTTGTTATGATGCTTTTCTCTAAAGTGTTTTTATGGAAAAAGAAAAATTAATATATTCCGTCGGACACAAAATAGATATTTTGTTAATTTGATTTTTTTTTTCTAATATCCGGACCAGTTGCTCAAAGCCGTACTATGCATCCAACGGTTGTGAGCAGGTTAATTTTAAAAATTTAAAAAAATAATAACTTGGATGATAATACGTACGCATGCAATTGAGTGATGATGATACAATTACAAATTCTAGTATATAATCACTAAAAACTCGAGAGATTTTTATGCTAATGATTCGTAGACCTCTGGGTTTTCAGTAAATTTCAGATTATAATATATTGGTAGATTGTAATATTTTAAAAATAACACTAAACAAATTATTAAATAGATTGAGTGGAATATAATTATGCGGCCTGTCTAACAAACTGTTAATATATTCTCTCAAATAGTCTTCATCAATTTGGTTATAAGGCTTTGAAACATGACAAATAACATAATCCCATTAAATAGAAATGATATGGGACGGTGCGATTTGGATACCTAGCCTAGCACAATACTCCGAAAGGGTGTTTCTGAGTTCCAAAATCCACATACTTGCATTCCCTAGTAAAGGAAAGTTCGTACGGGAATGAATCCGTACAGAACCAAACACCTTCCGAAATACAATCTCCAATTGTACTAATAGTGAGAATTGCCCAAAAATAACACATTCACAAATGCATGTGCAACCAAACGCCATCGGAAGTGCAAACTAATTAATTGTGCCTGCTCTAGTAGTGGGATGGGATGCCCACAACACAGCACACCATCAAATATATTTATGATGATTAATCAACTAGTTATGCCAGGTCCGCATGATTTAGTTGCCATGGTCAGTCAAATTGGCGTCACATTAACAATAGCACTATGAAACATCATTGAAATCATCAACATTTTGCACTTTCTGCTCCATCCAAGGCCAACACTCCCTGGACTTTGCCAAATTTGATGAGTATGATAAAAGAGTCATCAAAAGAAAATACACAACCACTATGATTTGCAGGACATTAATTAAAAGGTCTGTCAAATTAGAGACTGAAATTAAGCAAAGCATTCATATGGAATGTGGCTTCTCTTATTTCTGCATGTTCTGGTGAAGTTGAAACTTGAAAGAGCGAGCGAGTCTCTGATCTTTTATCAAAGAGGGAGGGTGGAGGTGGCAGCAACAGCAGGCACACCAAATGGCCAGCTCCTTCAGACTTTCCTTCTAGCTCCGTCTGATGCTGCAAAAAACATGGAATATTTATTGGTTTTGATTATATCTCAAATGTAAACAATAACTTGTATACAATACCGGAGAGCCATACCTTCATTCCAAAACAGTGGATATATACTCAGCTACCACATTAGATCTATTTGTCAACTCAGAGGCAAACATGAGCTCTCAGCTCGTCCACTCAAAGGAACCTCTAAAAGATTGAGCTTCTTATCTTTCATCAAAGATGAAGCTCCAAGTGAACCGAAGATGGTGGAATGGGTCAACGATGTCCATTAAGAAAAAAACTCACATTCCAGTCCCACCTCGGCCCTCTATGCCTGCACTCCCGCCATTAGAGATATCAATGCAGCAGTATCCCAGCCCATGATATTTGAAGCTCGAGTTCCAGCTGGCAGGGTGCAGGCATGGCCCAAGCCCCTCACCGGGGCCGGGCTAATCCAAAACTCGTGTCATGTTGCTGTTGAGACTGTACAAGCATCGTAAAATCAACAGATAAGCAGAAGCAGAAAAAAGACCAAAGCTACGAATCAAGAAAAAAATGATAACTACACACACCGATCAACGCAGTTTCAGTAAAAAGAACATTTAATTATCAGCTCCACACACATTTTATTCTCATTGGTTCGTCCCAGCCACAAGCCATAGTTTCTCTATAGCTTTATTTATTAGTAGAGACAATAGATATCTTTACAAGCATATCCATTATTGCACCTCACAAGTGACAACTCATAGTCAGGCCTAAAACATCAGCCGACTTCTACCGAGATCTGTTGGTGAGGGGCAAAGGGGCAAAATTATGTAGGAGTTAATGCTACAGATTGAGGATCACCTATATGCTATATTCATCATCCTGTAAAAACACCTGAATAAGGCTGTGCATCAACTGCATAATCATATATATATATATATATATCACTGTTCTAACAAATCGCCTAGGTGGCCTCTAGGCGCTAGGTGGTGCTTGGCCATTCCAATTATGCATGAAAACGGTTTCTAGGCGGTGTCAGGCAATTATGCAAGATTAGGCGGATTTGTACATTTTTTCCCCAAATTTGTTTTCTCCTCTAATTTTTTGAATAAAAAATAAAACCGCCTAGCGCCGTCTAGCCTATCCTTCTAGGCTAGAAGGCCTAGGTGCTGAACGCTCCCCCACCGTACGCTTACCGCCTAGTGTTTTTTAAAACAAACACACACACACATATATATAGCCAACCAAATTCTAAAGTGAAAAAGCGGCTAGGAATCAAAATCTAGCACAATTGCAATTGCAGACAGGTTTTCACAGTGGTCATTTAATAGAGAAATCATAATCAAATCTTCCAAACAACAGTTTCTACGTAAACTAGGATAGGCACAAAATAGCATAGCCATAACACTAGGACCATAAATCTTATTCAAATTCTGTTTCTATGATCAATCAAATGTAACCAGCTTATACTTGCTTATGAACATATTCTTCAACAAAACATTTCTGCTGTTTACTGAAGAGTAAGATTTGACCTAAGAGGCATTCCACTCAACCCATTCACCAGACCTTCCACAGCATTGCTCGTGCACCATGACAAGTAGCCCAACACAAGGTGGTTCTTATTAAATTTATCCATAGAAATGAAAGAGCAGAAATTCCAACTCCTTTGAGGTAGCATGTATCTAAAAGAAATAAGGCCTTCAACAGCATAAAAGAATCAAATAGGAGCTGTTTGCCAAAACTAGAGAAGTAAAGTTAGCAGACTTCTCATACCTGTGAAAAAGGTTGGTGAACATGCTCATGAGGATGAATAAAAGGCATTCCAGGATGCTGACAAGGATACTGCGAGGAATGTATATATATGGCAGCCGTGGAGTGTGCACCAACATGATTTGGGTTAAATGGTGGCATCATTGTTTCTGGATGACCATACCCAAATCCTGCAGGGTTTGACGGTGCAGGCCATGGCCCAGGAAGATGTTGAGGGACAGGATGAGGTTGGTGCTCAGAAGAAATCTGAGGCCTATGAGCTGATCCAAGTTGTGGGAATTCAGTGTTATAGTTCAAAGCAGGGGCATACATAGGTTGTATGGAGTACGGTCCACCATGGAACCCGAACCCGGGATCAAATCTTTGCATATACCTGAAAGGTAGAAAGGAAAAAAAAAAAGATAACGTATACATAATAAACAAATAGAAACACAACTGTTTTAGCTAATCAGTTCCGAATAGCATATTATTTAGTAAGTATATAATGTCATTCATCCTAAAAGATTTTTCATCAGTACTAATTAGTCTCTTCTCTGATAGTGTAAAACTTAAATGCCCATACATATTATTGTGCAATGCATACCATCAACAGGTAAATTGTATTCCAATCATAAAGCCTTCATCTCCTGGTCAAGCTGAGTTGCCATATCAAAATATCAAAAACAAAAATTGTGTAACCAAAGACTTAATTAATTAACAATTAAACACTCGATTTTTAAACAAGACAAAACCAGCAAAATAGGCTATGTCATGCTTCTGTGAGTGGATTGTTGCAAATCATTTACATCTTGGGAGCCTAGACCTGATTAGTGGGAGATATTATACCATAAAGATATTATACAATGCAAAATACTGAAGATTGATGCAGATTAAAAAAATTAGATGTTTGCACTTTCAGACCAAATAATTAGAGGAATCACTGACAGAATGTGAATAGATGCTAGATAAATGGAAAGGAAAACACTCCTTGTCATTTGTAATATAATTTGTAACATAACAATGTATTTAATAGTAATTTGAACAAGAAATCAGCGATAAGACAGTTTAACCCCTAATTGTTCAACCTGGATATAAACATCACTCCTTCCAAAAGAAAGCAGAAATTCAACCATCACATATAACCTTGATAACTCCTGCAAGAGGTCCAAAACCCAAATGCATAAAAAATAACAAAATATAACACACAAATTACCTATCATAGTTCCTGTCATAATCAGGGTCCTTGCGTTCAACTTCACGGTCTCGAAAGATGGCCACCCTATTGTTTGGTTTATACCTACCAATTGGCTCCCTCTCTGTCCTATTTCTAGCTGATCTACTGCTACTTGAAGAAGAATCAATCAGACTAATACCAGAATTCACATCAGGAACTCCTGAAATAGGTTTCTCTTCCATCTTAGACACACCCAACGGAGCATCCTGCAACTTCGGCTCACTTTCTGGTCTTCTAGCATCACTCCCGCTAAAATTATTAGAATTAAATATCCGTGCACGAGCTCTGTTATATTCTTCTTTTCTTTCCTCCACACTTTTAGAACTGTTTGCCTTTGTAGAATTAGAATTAGAATTGCTCACAATCTGTGATTTCTTTTGTGGCCTCTGTTTAATTGCAACTTTCAAAGCACCGCCGTCCTCAGATGGTAAATTTACAGGGATATCTGCCAGGCGAATCAGAGGAAGCCTACACTCAGAAGTCTTCTGAACAATGATTCTGGAACCAGAACCATCAGGTAAATTATTGTCTAACAAAACCATTGACTGCAGTGAGTAATGTTGTGCCACACGGTGTGCAGCCAAGCGTAAGTATGAAGTAGGTAACTGCTGAAACTCTAACTGCTGCCGAGTAGGATCACGAATGAACTTTTCAACATCTTGCTCCATCCGCAAAACTGAACAAAACAGATTTAAGAACTTTATTGTTAACAGAAGAGAAGCTATACCAACCAATTAAAGAATATTTGGAGAATCTGAATGCATTAGGTTACATTCTAATAACTGAACAGAGAGAAATTCAAGAACTCGTCGCATGCATCATAAGCATCAAACACAATAACATAGAGAAAAATCAACTTACTTGAAAGTCGTTCGCGAGGGTTTTGGAGAGCTTCGTGAAGGAACTGATCGACCTGATTGATAACATCGTCGGACAATTTATCATCGGAAGAAGCGGAACCTGAGGCGGAAGCAGCAGCAGCAGCGTCAGTGAGGTCACGGTGAGGCTTGGAATCAGAAGAGAGGCCTAATCGGCTCATGGTGGCGTCCAAATCGGCGACCTCCCAAGACTCCGGGGCTCCGAGATCGTCAGCCGCAGAGCCCTCCATGAATCGAGTCTAGAGATAAATTAGGGTTTTTGAATCGTGTTAGAGAGAGAACGAGGAGGAGAAAAAGAAATGGATCATCAAAGGAAGTGAAAAGAGGGAGGGGGAAAACGGCGAGTCGTTTTGGAGATGGAATTCATAGGGAATATTGATGGAGAGCGTGAGGATCCAATCTAAATGAGAGACCCCCCAAAAAAAAAAAAAAAGAGGGATAGGGTTTTCACGATGGTGGTGGCCCTGGTGGGTGGGTGGGAGCTGGGTTAGCGTGTATGATGCTTTGCCACGTGGCGTCGGGAATTACGGAGGTTTTGTACCTCTAATACCGCTAAAGTTCAAGTTAAATACACCGGTCTAATTGTGAACACCGTAAAAATATCTAATAATTAAAGGGGGAAGTGTACGTTTTATAAAGTGAGAGACGTAATGCTTTCAGCAAAATTGAGAGGATGGACAAATATTCGGACCCCGCCCGCATCAGAAAACACTCGGGTCATTTGGCCGGGTTTACTTGACCCACACCTATAAAAAAATGTAGACTCGGTGGAACTGAAACCGAATCGGTAGGAACCGGTCAATTCCGATTCCAATCGGTTTTGGTTTCGGTTTTTTCGGTTCGGTTAGGGTTTTACCCTAGCTGAACTGAAAAGAACAGGACGGTTCCAAAGTTCCAATTGGAACCGTAGCTGTTGGGCAGCATGAATGCATGCAAGAACCAGCAGCAGGGAGCCGTTTAATGGCTCCCGTTGCTTTTTTAAAAAAAAAATTGTTAAAAAAATTACTAAATTACTCTTACTAATATTAATAAAATAGATTGTTTTAGGGGCAATTTAGGTATCACAAAAATAATCCAAAAATATATAAATATGGGTCATACTTTATTTTTTCAACACACTAATTATTAATTCTCTCAATTTATTTAATTCTCTCATTCTCAATTCTCTCATCTTCAATTTCTCCAATTGATTTAATTTTGCAACTCTTCAATAGTTCAATATTAACAAAAAAAATGGCAAGCTCGTCTGAAAACACCATGTCTAATATCTCAACCCAAGAGAGCGGCCAAATTATCGATACACGGAGGAGAGAAGTTAAGTCTCGATCTTCCGATATTTTAAAAATTCATTTTCATTTTTATGAAGTAGTCGAGATTGAAAATGAAGGTCCAATAGCAAAATGCAACTATTGTGGTGTATCTTATAAATTTATTGGCGACTATGGTAATATGAACATGTTATTGGATAGACATCATGACGCTGAAATTGGACTTGATACAACACAAACTTAAATGAGAAGGTACACTTTATCTAATAGAGGTACATGTGCTTTAGATTTATTTAAATATTGTGATGTTAAAAATATAGAAGAAATTGCTAAAATTACTTGTATGAGAAATCTTTCTTTAAGTTTTGGTGAAAAATTATTTTTACTAATTATAGTCGAAATGTTTTAAATCCTGCTGCCTGTAAAATGCCTATAATACAACAAAACAATAAATTTTAAAATTATACAAAGAATATAATATTATTTTAAATGAAATATTTAAAAATAATAAATGTCATATTTCTATTTGTTCTGATATTTGGAGTGACCATTGACAAACACACTCATACATAGGTGTGACTTGTCATTAGATTGATGCATCATGAAACATGTAAAAACGACTTATTGCATTTAAAGTTTTTGATAAGCAACATATTGCACAATATATTTATAGAATGATTAAAATAATTTTTGATGAATACAGTTTATTAGGTAAAATTTTAATAATTGGTTTTGACAATGCATTTACAAATACTGCATCAATTAGAGATTTAAAAGAAATATGTCAACCAATTTGGAGGGTTGATTTTTTCATGTTCGTTACACATGTCATATCCTTAATTTATTTGTTCAATATGATCTGAATTATTTAGAACATCACAGTAGTCCTATTAAGATTGTATTTTGTCATATTCTAATGTCAGGAGAACACGTGTCAAGTTTTGTAAATTGAATGGTGTTAAATCGGAAAAATTTTCACAGGATGTTCTAACTAGTTGAAATTCAACTTATTTTCTTTTAACTCAAACTTTTCAATAAAAATATGTATTGTGTAGTTTTTTCCCAACATGTTCAATATATAACACTTTTGCCTAGTTAATGAGATATTTGTGACAAAATTTAGAAATTTTAAAAAATTTTAATGATGCAACAAATATTTTTAGTAGAGTTTATTATCCTACAACAAACTTATTTCTTGTTGAATGTTTGAATATTGTTGGTACTCTATATGAGCATGCTGAAAGTTCAAATGTTAATGATATTGTTTTATTTGAAGCTATTACTATTATGAAGAGAAAATGATTAACTTATTTTAAAGACATTTCATTGCTTTATTTTATTTTAAATGAAAAGGTTTGAATAGTGACTTACAAACTTACTATGATTTTTTTGGAGTAGATGATGAAATTAATGTCAGAAAAATAATAGATGGAATAAAAATGATTTGATAGATTTATTTAATGATTATATCAGTAGATATAACTTGCAATCATTATGACAATCTAGTAGCAAACCCATAATACATACAAGACTTAGCATATGTGATCGTTGGTTATTATAACGAAATAAAAAACATAGGGAAACCAAGATTAACAATCCGGAATTAGATAATTATTTATCAATAAATTTTTAGTTTCCTTATGCAATTCAGTAAGTAAAAATTTTCAAGTACTTGACTGGTGGAACCAACATCAAAATGTCTGTCATATTTTATCAATTATTACTAAAGATGTGCTGACAACATCTGTTTCCACTGTTGCGATTGAACAAGTCTTTAGCTTAGAAGGTAATATTTTGGAAGCTATACGGTCTTCATTACATCCAAGCACTTTAGAAGCAACAACATGTGTGGTGATTGGACTCGAGCTAATTTGAGACAATAAGAAGATGCCCCCGATGACTTTGAACACTTGTTCAACAATGCATATACAAGTGCAAGCGGAACGAGAGCTGAAGGATCAACAGTTGGTACATATAATGATGATGAGTAAATAATTGTAATGGCCACTAATGGTGAACTATCTCAAAAATATAATGGAATTACGTGAGCTTTGATTCCTCTCATCTTAAGAGGATACGTATGCAACTTAAATTTTCAAAAAATTAAGTTGAAGCTATTTTATTTTATTTTTAATTTAAAATCAAATTAATAAATTTCAAATCCTTTTTTATTTTATTTTTTTAAAATAAAATAAAATTTTTAAATTAATTAAAAAAATCATAACCGAACCGGAACCGTCTGGTTCGATTTATCAGGTTCAGTTCCGGTTCCACAAGCGTAGAATCGAGAAACAGACGATTCAGTTTTGGTACCGAACGAACCAGAACCGAACCGAACCGATGGCCGGGTCTAAAAATATGTTGGTGCATGAAAGATCGTTGCGGGTTCGAGCTTTGGATTTTGGAGATATAAGTGTGTTTATAATGTTATCCTACAAAATTAATTTATGTGGGTGTTGTATTTTCATTTGGGTTCATTTGAAAAATATTTCTCTAGGCATGTAAATAATGTTGCTCATGTGTTAGTTAAATTAGCTTCACATCAGGTCATTTTACTATTTGGGTGGAAGAACATCTAACTGAGTTAAATTTTATTTTGTAATTCTTTTATGGCATGCAATTATATTTTTTTAAAAAAATTGAGAGTTCACATATTCAAATACTAAATGTTGATGGTGATTTTTCACCATAAGGAATGTTCAAGTACCGAGGAGGGGTAAAATATGTATTATAGTTAGCCCAAAAATATATATTAGGGACTCAAGGGCTCGGAAAGACTGATAAAGTTTTGATAGAAGAACCTGACCTTTTCGTACAAAGGAATTCATGCGAGCGCTGAATGAGTTAATGATGGAGCATGCTAACACACTGACACACTCACAAAATGATTCTTTACTCCTAAATATAAAAGTGTCGAAGTAATAAAATAACCCGGTAAGTTCGGGATCGATCAATGTGGAATAAATTTAATATGATAAAATATTAATTCACTCTTAATATTTTAAATATAAATAATTTTTACTTTTTATAAATTATAATTATTTCTCAATCAATTATTTCATAATTATCAGATATTAACTATGTCAACAAATGTAATTCGTCCATCGATAATTAGTCATGTCAAAGTATTAAATATGCCAAAACATATAAAACCAACCATAAAGACGGTGATAATATGTGTCTATAACAAGTTCAGTTATGTACTCAATTATGACAAATATATAAAACCAGCCATATAGGCAGAATCGCATTGTGTATAATTAATCCAGATTTTTAATAGTTCACTCTCTCTCATTTATGAGATTCAAGTATTATCTATGTCAATCGGTGATTGTCTACAGCTAGTCAAGAATCCTCAATAAATTGGAAAGAGTATGAGTTTCATTTGGAAAATTATCACAATTTATAAAATATAATATAAATAAAAATCACCTATATTTTCATACCATTAGCTTTACCCTTTACCCAATTATGATACAAATTAGCAGAACAAGATATAAATAAAAACACTCATAATTTTATTAATAAAAGAAAAAATACACACAAGAGCTCATCCCACAAAAGTCTCAAGAGAGACCTGTGAAAATTTTGCTGAGGAAAATGAGACGCTGAGATAGAGGTGCTACCTCTTGTGCAAATTACAAGCTGAGTTTGCAATTTGCAAGCAAAGTTTGCAATTGCAATTTTTTTGTTATTTTGTTATTTTGTCATTTTGTTTGTTTTTATTCTTTTGTCATTTTGCTTTTGTTTTGTTTTGTTTTATATATTTATATAAAATACATGTGTAGCTAAATATATCATAAGCTCATTTTGTCGCCAATCTGAATACGGTAAATATTTTCCAAATCCGATTTGAATCTAGCTGTCACGCTTTTTTAGGTTTCTGGGTCTTGGAATTCAGGTTTCCTGTCCATTTTCCTGTTGAGCATCCGAAACAATATTTTACCTACATAATAAATAAAAATCACAAAAAAATATAAAACATAAATTTAATTATTAATTCACAAATGTGATAAATTAAGGGGATTAATGAAACTACAAGTGTAAAATAAGTAATTTTCCTTTTTAATAAATGCACATTTTTAGTGTTCATCACACGCCGACCCAACCTAGAGAATAAGTGTTGGATTTTAGGTTGATCTGAGGATTTATGAAGACCGACCTAATGGGTCTATGCAAGCGACCCGACCTGGCTAAGGAAGTTAGAGAGAGCTTTGATAAGTATCACTTACCTCGATATGCCAACCCGAGGAACGAATATGAGATCACAGACAGACCTGTATTGGAGTCTGTTGTGAGATTTTTATACCGTAAATATACTGTTGGGGTTTTAAGGGGGTATATCGGTAATGCAGCGGAATAGTGGAAAATCAAAAATTTCTGATTTCAAAATTTTTCTCGGATCAATTAAATAAACTTATTTATTTAATTATCCAATTATCAAATTCTGAAAAATTACACAAGAGATCAAATTTCTTGGTAATTATCGAATTGCCCCAAAACTTTGCAGATGATTATTTTAGCCTAAAAATTATCAAATATAATTTTGGATGATTCTAAATCATTTCTAAAATATTTTTCAACACATCTAATGCATCAAAATCAGATTTCAAACAAATCCCCAATTTTTCAGAAATTGCCGAGAGACCCACAAATTTTCAATTAATTGCGATTTGGTCCTTTTTGTTCAAAACAAGCCAATATCAAATCCAATCAACCTAAAATTTTACATGCATCATATTCATACCATAATACATCACATATATGAAAAGCCTCAAATTTGGAGTGGGTTAAGAACCCTAATTTTTCAATTTCATCAAATTGTCCAATTTCACCAAATTTACAAAATCCAACACTTTAATCCATTAAATACTTCACCAATCAAGCCTCACCACTTTGAAATAACTCTAGAACAATTCTAGGTCACCAAGGAGTGGCTTACTAACTATAGAATGGAAACTTTGATTTTCAAATAATCAAAAGTAAGCCTTTGAAACCATTTCAACAATTAAAACACAAACTAAAACATCTTTCATTCAAGTTCACAAC
Source organism: Zanthoxylum bungeanum (assembly GCA_019454045.1). Lineage (NCBI taxonomy): Eukaryota > Viridiplantae > Streptophyta > Magnoliopsida > Sapindales > Rutaceae > Zanthoxylum > Zanthoxylum bungeanum. The sequence continues at coordinate 134,913 of SKCR01012875.1, forward strand.
AATTAAAACACAAACTACAAGTAGATAGACAACATCAAAGCAACACAAGATGAAGCTAAGCATGTTAGAAACATTTTTCATGTTGGAAGATTTGAAAAAAAACTTATAAAACCTTAAGATTTCCAAGCTTTTCCTTATTTTCTTCAAACTTTTCTCTCAACCACTTTTGTGTTTCATTTTGTGACTTATGAATCCTTAAACCCTAAAAATGAAACAAAACAATATATACTCACCCAAATCAAGCCCTTGGCCGAAATTGTAGTAAGAAAAAATATCTAGATATTTTTCATTTGTTTCATTTAAAGCTTACTTTAATCAACTTGCAATTTGATCATTACATCCTTAATGAAAATTCAACAAGTCAACAAAAGCAATTTAAAAATATAACAATTATATTTATATAGGTATATGGCCGAAAATTGATAAAAATAAAGGAAAAAATATTTCAATTTTAATAATTTAAAATAAATATCCAAGGAAGTCAAATCCAATTTGACTACCATTTCATTTACTTTAAAGTCAATAATAAACACTTATAATCATTTCCTAACTTTATCATTTGGTGAGATATTTATATTTTAATTACATTAATCATTTAACAATTAAATAATTAAATATAAATATCTCAAATACATGTATTATATTTACTTTAAATATCTCAAATGCATATATTAATGATATATGTCAAATACCTTTATTTGACAATTTATTAATGTGTATTAATAATATAATATATTAAATACAAACACACATTAATTAGGAAACGACGGTTCGGCCCGTTCGCATGTATATTTTGTTTAACGTGTAAACGATTTATAAATAATCATCATTATTCATAAAAGTTGCCCTAATGCTCAACGAGTATATTTCATTAGTGAGACTCTCTAGATTCAGGTATATCAGTCACAAAATCCAATTGTGTGTCCATAATTTACCCACCCGTAAATTATGACGACCACAGATAAACTAGCTTAATCATACAGGTCGAGGTCATTGCATACGTATAATCCTTCCGTCACAGGTATCCGGATAATACAAGAGATATATATGTAAACATCAAATCTCTATAGGTATTATCACGTCGACGTATCTATTAGCAATCTCAAAATAACATTCGAAACTTACTTCTGAAGTATATTGTGGCCACAGATTTAACAGACTACTAATTATATATGGACTACATATGCTCTGTACACAGAACTGACGGATCCTATCTTGATACACACATGATATCTCGAGGATCGGTCCACACCCAACGAACAGGCGGATGTATGATCTAAATAGATCGGTGACGTGACTGCCATCTAAGTGTGGAGGATGTCTCATACATCCACAGTGGTATCTCAAGTCGAATGACCACTATGCTACTCAACCCGAGAAGATTCTTATTGACGTTGGTGTACCATCCATTAAGAATCTTCGGTGAGTCGTTCAGTGTTTATCCACTATAAACACCTACACGTCTATACGAATCTCCCTAGACTCATGGTTCATTGGGATAAACCATCGGACCAAGTCTCGATATATGACATGTACTGGTCTCAACATATTTGACTAACCGACCCGTGTTAGTGAATCTTGATCATGAACTATATTTGATAATATACATTTAGTAATGACACTTCCCAATGTCAAATACAAACTAGCTTTGTAACTGTGTATTGCATTATATATTATCGAGTATTTGTCTAATATATACATATCACTAAACAACATTTAGTTTCAATCTAATCGTAATCAGATCGAATACGTATATAAAAACAAGAGGTGCAACCATAAATAAGTAATATTATGGAAAATGAGATGTTCATATTCATGAATCAGATATAAATACGGTCCGGATTGGCGCTATGAGCACCAACCCCAACATATACCGCGTCAAGTTTTAGAAAGAGTGAATTTAGAGTGTCGAATTCACATGAATTGAAATCAAATTCGCACAAGGTACTATAATTAATAAGCTTAATTTTATTCAGAAGCAATTTAAATTAAACTAAATTAAAACTAAAAACTAAATATGCGAAAAGAGTCTTAACATTTAATTAAGGAAAACCAATGTGAGATAGATTATAGTCTGATTTCACCTAGCTATCCGTTATGTATTTGTTATGCCAATCAATTATTACTCAATTTCTCAGTTTATAAATCAAGAATCCTAAATCATTCTAACTTCATCTCCCGAGTGCCGAGTGAAAATATTATCAATTACAGACTTCGATATCCCTATAAAAATCCAATAATTAACAATTCATTACGCTATATGATTCTTTGTTAACGATTTCAAATGAAATATAAGCCTCCCGAACTCTATAAAATTCTGAAGTTATATTTTCTAAATCCTATTCAAAATCCCATATCCCGAGTGATAGATTCTAAACATGGAATCGTCTAATTTGTGGCCAACAAACCAGAAATATTTAACACAGGAATATATAAATAAACTGAATTAAAATTTTATAATAGTTAATTGGCAATCAAACACATAAGTTTAAACATACGCTACATCATCATCTAGAATAATAAAATTAGTTCATGACTAAAAAGAAAGACAATGAAAACAGGGTCAAGAACATATTGAACATCATTAGAGTTTGAAGGAAAAACTAGAAGATAAAACTTGAATCAAATCTCTTCGTCTTTGAACGTCACCGCATTCGTCTTCTCTTCTTGTTTTTCAATTCCCTCATTGGATCTATCTAAATTATGTGTTTTGAGCTCTTTAGTTGAGTCTTTTTATCCTCTTTGAGGTTTTAGACGCACTTATGAATTTATAAGAAAGTTTGGGGAGTTCTTCTGCTTTTAGAAAACAAAATTATTAGTCTGAAAGTCTTCAGTGGCGTTGCATCGCCAGTCTCTCTTCCAAGATGAATATTTCTTGTGTATTTCCTGCCATATGTGCTTCATTTGCATCCTTAAACTCCCAAAACACGTAAGTTAACCTTAAGATCCATGTTCTAATAATTTCTATCAATAAAACACAAAATTACATAAAATATACGAAACCTAATAAAATAATAAGCTAATAATGTATCAATAAGTGGGTATAAATCACACTTATCAAACATCCTCAAACTTAAGATTTTGCTAGTCCCGAGCAAAAGACTAAATAAAAATAAACAAACAAAAGTAACTAAATTTTGTGCCAGGTCGAAATTCTGGACTGCAAATGTGGTAAAATTGGCTCGGCCTCTGTTTTAGCTTTCCAGGGATCATCTTTAGGTGAGCATTGACTATTGAGTTCCTCTTTTTACGCGCATTGGGATCGATTTCAGGTCTGACTGCGGAATATCTTCTTTGCATGGCTTCACTATACTCGTTGGTTGTTTGACTATTGGTTCACCCTGCGTGTTGGCTTCAATACATGGAGACGCATTTAACACATGGTCATTGTATATTGCAACTCTCTTCTCTACAATGTCTATCATGCGACATTCTTCATCACCTTGAGGGTTCAACATGGTTTTGAACACACTAAATGTGACTTCTTCATTCTGCACTCGCATTGTCAGTTCACCTTTATGCACATCAATGATTACTCTGACTGTTGCCAAGAAAGATCTCCCAATGATGATTGATACGTCACGATCATCCTCCATATCAAGAATAAATAAGTCAGCAGGGAAGTAGAACTTATCTACCTTAACCAACAAGTCATCTACTATTCCTCGCGGGTAGGTGATGGATCTATCTGCTAGCTGCAACGTGATTGTGGTTAATTTCACCTCACAGGCCCAATTATTTATAGATATACAAGGGCATGAGATTTATACTCGCACCCAAATTGCATATTGATGAGTGCATGTTTCAGCTCAAAGTTATTGCCATTGATTGGTTGCTACGCAATCCCAGAATAATTATCGTCAATGACTAGCTTAAAATGATCTCAGATTGCCACCTGGCACGAGTTGTTCTCTTTGTTGTCAGCCGCCATTGTTTATTTTTCAACCCTTCATACTTTCTTTAGTCTTCTTGTTGTTCTTTCTATATCAGGATCAAATAGGAGCGATTCGAGACTTGTGGATCTTCGCATTCACTGAAGCACAGACAGAAAGAAAGAAGTAATAAAAAAATCTAAATTAAAGTTAAGGTTACTTGGTAATAGTATTAATGTGAATAAGATTAAACAATCCCTGACAACGACGCCAAAAACTTATTGTGAGATTTTTATACCACAAGTATACAATGTCAAGTTTTAGTAAATAGTGAATATAGAGTGTTGAACCCATACGGATTGAAATCAAATTCGTACTAAGTACTATAATTAATAACTTAATTTTATTTATAAGCAAATTAAATTAAATTAAATTAAACTAAAAACTAAATATGCGGAAAGAGTCTAAACGTTTAATTAAGGAAAACCAGAGTGAGATATATTCTAGAGTCTGATTTCACCTAGTAATTCCCTATCTATTTGTTATGCCAATCAATTATTACTCAATTTCTTAGTTTATAAGCCAATAATCATAAATTATTCTAACTCCCTCTCTCGAGTGCCGAGTGAAAATATTTTCTTCATGCTGGTGGCGTCGCGACGCCACGCGACTCCAACCTATATGCCATGATGAATATCTATTACGTATTTTCCTTCCAAGCGTGCTTCCTTTGCATCTTTAAGCTCCCAAAACACGTACGTTAACCTCAAGATCCATGCTCTAATGCTTTCTATTAATAAATCACAAAATAAACTACAAAACACATAAAATTACATGAAACCTGACAAAATAATAAGCTAAGAATGTATGAATAAGTGTGTATAAATCACACTTATCATAGTCATATGACGTATGCCTTTCTTGGAAGTTTGAGCTTCTGGAAGGCTGATGTGGTGAAAGTTGGTCAACGGCTCTTCTGGGAAAGGGACCATGCCAGACGGAATAGTATCGAAGTAGTTGAGATGTAGGTTGTCACGCCAACAAAGCGTGTAGCAGTGGCTAAAAAGTTTGAATGATGGGTTTGTAAGGGTTTTAAGGGGGAATATCGGTAACGCAGCGGAATCGCGGAAAATCAAAATTTTTCGATTTCAAAATTTTTCTCGGATCAATTAAATAAAATTATTTATTTAATTATCCAATTATCAAATTCTGAAAAATTACACAAGAGATCAAAATTCTTGGTAATTACCGAATTGCCCCAAAACTTTGTAAATTGATTATTTTAGCCCAAAAATTATCAAATATAATTTTGGATGATTCTAAATCATTTCTAAAATGTTTTTCAACACATCTAATGCATCAAAATCATATTTCACACAAATCCCCAATTTTTAGTCTAATGCCGTGAGCCACCCAAAATCTTCAATTAATTGCAATTTGATCCCTTTAGTTCAAAACATGCCAAGATCAAATCCAATCAACCTAAAATTTTACATGCATCATATTCATACCATAATACATCACATATATGAAAAGCCCCAAATTTGGAATGGGTTATGAACCCTAATTTTTCAATTTCATCAAATTGTCCAATTTCACCAAATTGTCCAATTTCACCAAATTTACAAAATCCAACACTTTAATCCATTCAATACTTCACCAATCAAGCCTCACCACTTTGAAACAACTCTAAAACAATTCTAGGTCACCAAAGAGTGGCTTACTAACTCTAGAATGGAAACTTTGATTTTCTAAAATCAAAAGTAAAGCTTTGAAACAATTTCAAGCTTACTTACATGCATCAATCTTTCATCAAATTTCACAACCAAAATAAACACAAACTATAAGAAGAGAGACAACACCAAGCAACACAAATGATGCTAAGCATGTTAGAAATATTTTTCATGTTGAAAACCTTAAAGAAAAACTTACAAAACTCAAAGATTTCCAAGCTTTTTCCTTTAGCCTCCAAGCTTTTCTCTCAACTTCTTTTATGTTTATTTGGTATCAAATGAACTTGTTAAAACCTAAAAGATGAAACAAAACAATATATACCTCACATAAATGCCCTTGGCCGAATTTGGTGAAGGAAAAATATCTAGATATTTAATTTTTGTTTCATTTAAAGCTTACTTTAATCAACTTGCAATTTGATCATTACAACTTTAATGAAAATTCAACAAGTCAACAAAAACAACTTAAAAATATAACACTTATATTTATTTAAGGTCTTGGCTGAAAATGCTAATAATAAAGGAAATTGATATTTCAATTTTAAATAATTTAAAACAAATATCTAAGAAGTCAAATCCAATTTGACTACCATTTCCTTTACTTTAAAGTCAACAATTTACACTTATAATCATTTCATAACTTTATCATTTGGTAAGATATTTATATTTTAATTATATTAATCATTTAATAATTAAATAATTAATTAATACAAATATCTCAAATATATGTATTACATTTACTTTAAATATCTTAAATACATATATTAATGATATATGCCAAATACCTTTATTTGACAATTTATTAATGTGTATTTAATAATATCATATATTAAATACAAATACACATTAATTAGGAAATGACGGTTCGGCCCGTTTGCATGCATCTTTCGTTTAACGTTTAAACAATTTATAAATAATCACCATTATTCATAAAAGTTGTTCTAGTGCTTTACGAGTATATTTCATTAGTGAGACTCTCTAGATACAAATATATCCGTCACAAAATCCAATTTCGTGTCCATAATTTACCCACCTGTAAATTATGACGACCACATATAAACTAGCTGAATCATACAGGTCGAGGTCATTGCATACGTATAATCCTTCCTTACAAGTATCCAAATAATACCAGAGATATAGATGTAAACGTCAAATCTCTATAGGCATTATCCCGTCGACGTATCTATTAGCAATCTCTAAATAACATTCGGAACTTACTTCCGAAGTATACTGTGGCCACAGATTTAACAGACTACTAATTATATATGGACTACCTATGCTCTGTACACAGAACTGACGGATCATATCTTGATACACACATGATATCTCGAGGATCGGTCCACACCCAACGAACATGCGGATGTATGATCTAAATAGATCGGTGACGTGACTGCCATCTAAGTGTGGATGATGTCTCATACATCCACAATGGTATCTCAAGTCGAAGGACCACTATGCTACTCAACCTGAGAAGATTCTTATTGACGTTGGTGTACTATCCATTAAGAATCTTCGGTGAGTCGTTCAGTGTTTATCTACTATAAACACCTACACGTCTATACGAGTCTCCCTATACTCATGGTTCATTGGGATAAACCATCGGACCAAGTCTCGATATACGACATGTACTGGTCTTAACGGATTTGACTAACCGACCCGTGTTAGTGAATCTTGACCAGAAACTATATTTGATAATATACATTTAGCAGTAACACTTCCCAATGTCAATTACAAACTAGCTTTGTAACTGTGTAATGCATTATATATTATCGGGTCTTTGTCTAATATATACATATCACTAAACAACATTTAGTTTCAATCTAATCGTAATCAGATCGAATACATATATAAAAACAAGAGGTGCAACCATAAATAAATACTATTATGGAAAAAGAGATGTTCGTATTCATGAATCAGACATAAATACGGTCCGGATTGGCGCTCTGAGCACCAACCCCAACATGGTTTTCACAGATAGGGATGGTTGAGCCAAAATATCACTGCGACTATTTGTTGGGTGGTTGGGGAAAAGAAACATGAGAAGATGATGATAAAGTGACACGAACTGACATCAGGAACGGTTGAATAATTGATTTTGGAGTTTATATAAAGGGGTCGAAGTCTCATATCAAATGGTTGACTATTTTTTGCATCTCACAACTTTGAGAGAAGCTGAGAGTTGAATGGTCAGTGATATAGAGAGAAAATATGTCAAAATCCGATCACCTGAGAGATTTGTACCAAGCTTGCTGTAAGCTGAGAGTTGAGTCAGTCTTGACCCCGGGTAGTAATACAATACCCCAATTTTTATTCTGTGGACGTAGGTTGGAGCCATTCTCCGCTGAACCACGTAAACTCTGTGTTTTATTATCTGCTTGCTAAATTTGCTTTTGATTTCCTATTAACCAAACAAATTCACTGTCGATGGATATTTATTCAAGACGTTAATTTCTCATATTGTCATTCGGGTGAAAAACAACCATCAATACTAAATAATAATTTTTAATTTACAAATTTGATAGGATGACGTGTAATATATAAGGAATAAATTAAATCTTTCATTTAAAAATACATTATTATTACTATTTTCATTTCATACATAAATTTTTTTATTTACTTTTCTAATTAAAATCTATACACATCGAAATATAAAAACAGACGAAAATTAAACTTGAAAGTTCAGCCTCAACTTATTAATATCTATAGTCAAACCCTATTAGTTTAAAAATCCAACTTGTCACAAGCTACCACCACATCACTGCTGTACCACTCGCCGTTGATCGACCGGACTAGCAAAGCCACCATGCACGACACTTGGTGATTTGGTTTTCTTTTTTAATATAAAAATATATATGCATGTTGGGTATGACTTTTCAATTGATTAAAAGTGATTTTTTTAATCTTAGTTTTTTTTCAATATATTTGGTGCTATTTAGTTGTATTTTGAATAAAATTTTTGGAATTAAAATAATACTTGGTCTAAAAACATAAAATTTTAGATTTGTAGGAGTAGATGTTGTAAAGATTATTTATAGAGTTAAATTATATATAATACTCATATTTTATTTTACAAATTATTTTAAAAATAATTTAATAAAAATCCTACTTGTAAAGATTATATTTTTGAAAAGTGATACCAAAGCCCAAGTGGTTCGGGCGCAGATCAGGGTAATAGGAATCCGCACTCCGATTTCGCCAAATACCAATTTTTTAATTGTTTATTTAGGGGGTGTATTCAATTGAGATTTTAAAAGACTATTTATGAATAAATAAGTCCTGTATATTTTAAAAGACATTTAAAGAATGTAATAGACATTTAAAGAATGTGATGACTTACAAGATTTTATTAGATTTCTTTTAATCAAGATTTTTTACATATTAGATTTTAAAAGACTTATTTCATAAGAATTTGTAAGATTTGAAAGGACCATTATATTTTTTTTTTCCTTTTTTATAACCAATATTATATGGAACGTAACCATAATAAAAAAAGTTAATGAAAGTCAATTGGTTCAAAATGTCCGAATGTCATTTCTCTGACCTAGGAATATTTTATGAGTTTCTATGACAAAATGTCATTTCTCTGACTTATTAAGAAAAGATAACACTTCGGCATCAATGATTTTAATAATTGATAAATAATTTTTTCCTAAAATTTGGGGTTTTTTTTAAAAAAATAAAATACAAGTAAAAAAGTAGCGAGAAAATGAGGAAAAAAATCATTAGCATTTGTACATTATTATCTATCCGAATGAAGAAGTTATGTTGGCCTCAAAGAAAATCTAGGAAATTATCTTTAAATGTGATAGAATTTTTCTCCTCAAAAATAAAATTCATTAAGAAAAATAGTTGGAGAAATGACATTATCAGTTGCATTTAAAAGAAATTCATATTGTTTTATTTGAAAGAAAAAAAAGAAATTACTAATAAGCAAGTAATTTGTTCACGAAGAACTAACATGTATGTTCATCTTCTATTTTCTAACTAACATATATGTTCATCTTCTATTTTCTAACACTCAAAAAAATATTATGTAAAAAGTCTCATGGGTTAGGGTGAGATTTTTTATAGAATTTGATATTTATAATTTTCACTAAAAAGTCCCACAGAATCACACATATAAAAGAATCCTTCAAAATAATTATGTTTTTCAATACCATAAGACATTCTATTACTTGTTTAAAATTCTAATTGAATATCACTAGATTTGGATGCACTTTTTAAAAAATCATAATAGTCTTAATGGAATACCACAAGACTTTTTAGATTATTTAAAAATCTTAATTGAATACCACAAGACTTATTAAACCCAAAAAAATATTTTAAAATCTCAATTGAATACACCCCATTATTTGTTATTTTTATCAAGATAACGTGGCAGCTTCTCAGATAAGCATCACACTTATTTCGTACCACCACCACCACCAGTGATTTCCATCTTAACGACACCCGCCAGCAAATAACAATCGAAAACAGAAGACATCCGTCAATTGAAGTGGTGATGAGGGGACTGGGACGGCTATTGAAGCGAGGTGTTTCGTATCGACAGAGGCCGCGTTTCTCCAATCAAAACGACTCCATAATTTATTCGACTTCCAAAACGCTGTCGTATTTGTCAAACTCGATCACTTCTCAAAATTCCACGTTACTAAAATCTATTCCTATTTCTTCTTCTATACAATTCGGAAAATGGAATCGTTTTCAAGGTTAGTTTATTGTCTGGTTGCTTTTATTTTCTATATATTGTTAGCCGATGCTGTTAAATTCTAGCTCTATGGCAATTCCAGGTAGCTTGTTTTATTTATTGCAATTAAAAATTATCTTTACTCTTTAGAAATAATAGGCGTCTGATTGGGTTTGGGAAAAATGTTAGTACTCTGCTTATCCCTGAATAATATGGTTATTTATTTTTTTAGAATTTGATTGGAGGTGATTCAGATTAGGTTGTTGGATATGTTAATTGTAGAGTAGTGAAAATGTTAATTAGTTTGACAGTGCCATTGCACAGGGCAGAGGAGGACGATGTTTATACAAGCGCAATCCACACCGAATCCTTCATCTCTTATGTTTTATCCAGGAAAGCCTGTTATGGAAGTTGGGAGTGCAGATTTCCCGAATGCTCGCGCAGCAATGAACTCTCCATTGGCAAAAGCCCTCTATGGGATTGATGGTAAGCTTGCTTGCTTATGTTCGTGTAGTCTTTTTGGTGATCATGAAATCCTTTATTCCCTAATGAATTTAGGGGTTAATGTACTGGTGCCGACATATTTCAACTGATTGGTGCAAGTTATTACCCTGATTGTTTAAGATTCATGTTGTAATTATCCTGTTTGTTCAGAAAATCTGATTTTAAGGTTCATATAGATGAATATTTTCTAAGTTCTAACTCAGAAGTAGATGAATATTTTCTATATATATATATATATATAACAGAAATTGATTAATAACTATGTAATTTGAAATCTAAGAGCATGGATTGCCTAAGTGATTATTTTTGTGAATTTGTTCCTCCTACAACTGTGACAGAGAGTGGTACTTCATTTTCATAATATCAATTGTTGTGTAAACTTGTCTACAGTTATTTTATGGGATCCACTTTTGTTTTCTCTAAATCATGAGATTTAAAAATGACCTGGGAAACCCCTTGTCAGACGTTGCAACTGCTTATTCTTAGTATTCTAATCTGCCTTTGTTCATGTACTATATCGGACGTGTAACCAAAGTTTGAAAGAAATGAACTTATAAATTATTTAACTTGCTTCAAATATGCATTCAATTAGATTCATGTGTATTTTGACTTTGAAAATATCTAAGCAGCTAATGTGTAACCGTTGCAAGTACAGAGTTATAAATGGGTAGAGAGTTTCTTTCAACAAAAAAAGAAAGAATTAAAAACATTTGATAAGTACAAATTTTGAATGTATAATAACTTTTCCTTTTTTCTTACTTTCCTGTGATATGTGAAATTTGTAGATGTCAATCTTTACTATCGTCTGTTAATTATTGACTGAATGATGAATTCATGGGTTTGGTTAACCTTTGTTTCTTTTTTCACACAGGTATTACTCGAGTTTTCTTTGGTTCAGATTTCATCACCGTGACAAAATCAGAGGATGGTGGTTGGGATTTACTCAAACCTGAAATTTTTGCTGCAATTATGGACTTTTATGCTTCTGGGCAGCTCCTGTTTCTAGACTCAGCAACTGCAGCAGCCAAAGACACAGCTATTCATGAGGTATATTTTCAGATGTGTCTATTGTATTTTTTGGATTGTCATAGTCACTTTGTGAACACAATGGTTAATTTTGTTGTTATGCTCAGCTCTTTCACAATTATCATTGAACTTGTATATTTTAAGTTGAGTGTTGCTTCAACAGTTCAACCGGTTGAGGAATTGTATTTGTGGCTTTATTGACCAGAAGTAATTGGATTGAGAGCTGCTTTGTCTAATTTGGAATTTGCACATATAGTGATAGACTGATAGTTTGATTCTCTGCTTCATTGAACAAACATACAGATCTTTCTGATCTGGTTTATTTTCATGTATCCCGGATAAAATGTACTTAATAATTGCAGAACTCTGGGGTACAAAAAACTAAATACACATTGATGTTGGAACTTTTAAAATGCTAACCATTTGTCATCATTTTCAATTAAATTTGATTGTTCATTTCTCTTGTATGTGATTATTGTTAATATTTGGTGTAGGATGACTCAGAAACTGTTGCAATGATCAAAGAACTACTGGAGACTCGTATTCGGCCAGCTGTGCAAGATGATGGTGGGGACATTGAGTATAGGGGATTTGATCAGTATGGTTTCCCTTCATATGGTTAAATTTATTTTTTAACCATTTCAGAATTAACCGGATGTGTTTTGCTTCACCCTCGTTATTTAGCACTAATTAAAGATTATGTGTCTGCTTTCCCTAGAGAAACTGGAATAGTCAAATTAAGAATGCAAGGTGCGTGTAGCGGCTGCCCGAGCTCATCCGTAACATTAAAATCAGGCATTGAGAATATGCTGATGCATTATATTCCTGAGGTAATATATAACCACCCTTGTTTTTTTTTTTTTTTTTTTTTTGGGAATAAATAACTATCACTGATTCGATATGCCTTTTTGGGTGTATTTATCAACATAAACTATCACCTTTTGGGTGTTTTTATCATCATAAACTGTCGCCTTTTTGGATGTATTTATCATCACAAACTTAAGATTTCTGTGGTTGATTTGAGAAAAGCTGGTCTATCTTGAGAGCAGTATACTGGTACTCAAATATGAATGGTTTTCCTTCCATCACCTCTCGTGTCCCCGAGCAAGAATTTGTATTTGTATGAAATTTCTTGAGTTTCGGTGTCTGTCTACCCATCTCCATTGGTACATTATTTCTATACACCAAGTTGTGAATGAGATTCAATTCTTCTGTCTCTCATATTTCTTTGGGAATTTTCTTCATGTACAGGTCAAAGCTGTGGAGCAAGAATTAGATGTTGAAGATGAGGATGCAACGTTAGCTGGCCAGACGGAGTAGTGAGTCTTGATTTCTATTTCCGTGCATACCAATCGCAGATGAATGGCTGGATGAGAAAGAAGTTATGGTATGCCTTTCTGTACAGGAGCAAATACAGAGTGTATTTTATTATGTTACTTTAAGCTAATTGCAGTGAATCGCATAGCAAAGAGATGTGATGGTAATTGGTAAGTATCAATTTTGGGAAAGATGGCCGGCTTATATTTTATTTTTGCAAGGCTGGAACTTGTTTGTGCATTTTATCCAGATCATTGAGGGAATAAAAGTTTATTTGATGAATTGGTGATGGTTGTTGAGCACATGGATATTAAAGTTTAAGGGTATTATAGATAATTTAAATCTTAAAAAAAAATTTCCAAATTCTACTCCAAAATGTCTAAATTTTGAGTTTTTACTAGTATAATTAAAATGGATTTTTAATTCTCAAAAGTTTTCTTAAAATGTAACCAAACATCACAAAAGTTTTGGAAAAAGTTTTTGGGATTAAAAAAATTATTTTACTTATATTAAAAGTCATACCAAACAGTGAGAATAACAATCTCATTTATTGGAGTGATATTTTTACCATTTAAAAAACTTCAAATTCCCCTTTTGCCATGGTAAAAAATTAACATAATTAAAAATAATGTAAATTAGTTTTCTGAAAAAATAGTGTATTTTGCAAAAAAAAAAAAAAAAAAAATCATGTGCACAATATTATAATGAATTATCATATATTTATAATAATGTTCTTTATTTTAGTAGTGAAATTATTCATAATTTTAGTTAAGAGTATTTTTATAACTGGTTAACAATCAATTTGATTGCAAGATAAAATACACATAAATGAAAATATATTGATTCAGATTTCAATTCATGTTAGTAAAGAATTCAATTTGTTAATTCTAATTTCTCAGTTTGATTACAGTCCATTCCGATTCTCAGTTAATAAACATACCACAAATATATTCTATCAATATTTTTAATAATAAATTAAAATCGGTCTGAATTTAAGAATAAAGATGATCTGATTGATAGTTGAGGTCAAATATACATCCCTATACATCCCAACAATATCAATAGTGATTCTTTTTGGGTATATGAGTGTAAAATAAAATGTGTATGATATGGATCTCATTTCAACCGAAATTCCAATTTAACAGAAAAAGAAAACTAAAATAACTAAACCTAATCCAAAGCCCACAGAGAAATCACACAGTCACCTCCACAGCTTTGATGATGTTGTAAATGCTGGATGTTTTGTTTTAATTTCTCTATCACATTTTTATAATTTAAAAATATTTTAAATATAACAATTTTATTCTTGAAAATTTTAAATAATTAAAATAATGATAAAAAGTTTCTTTTTAACAAAAGAAAAATGAAAATTATTTAAATTAAGAAGGATTTTTTTGTTAAAAATTTATATAATTTATATTTTTTTCTTTAAATATTTTTGTAATGTTAATCATCTAAATTGAATAGGGATAAAAATATCAAATTATGTTAATAATTAAATTAGAGGATGTGTTGAGAATATTTTACAAATTATAAGGATATAATGAAATATAGAATTAAATTATAAGATATAAATAGTATTTACCCTGCTGTAAAAATTGGCTTTCGTTTCATCAACTCGAAAGCAAGCAAGAAAGGATAAGCGGCCACCCAAAAATGGACATTTCTAGGAGATATTTTTTTGATAATATTTTACTCATATTCAGACATCAAATAATTAAATATTTTAATCATTCAATAAAATATATAACTGTTTGAAATTAAAATACCATTAGAATATTATAAAAAAATGTCACCCTATAATTAATTTCCAAAATATATCAAAAGAAGCAGATTAGATAAGATTTACATTACTTGCTAAGACTTTTGCTTTGCTCTGTTTTGAATTGTACCTTGTAACAAATAGCCATGGAAACTTTATCTTTCTCAAGCATTAACCTCTCTCCAAACCTTTCAGTAAAACCCCACAAAACCCGCCTGCAAACTTCATTCACAAACTCAAAATTCTCATTTTTACAGCATAACAAGGGGTACTTTACTCATTCTTCATCTTCTTACATTCAAATACCAACGGCAAGAACAAAGGCAAGTGCCACATCAACATCTTTACCTTCCACCAAGACTGATAATTGTCATTGGATGGTGCTTATGGAGAGACCTCCACAGGGGCTTAATGCTAAGCCTGATATCATTGATTACTATGTCAAGACTCTTGAGAGAGTTTTGGGCAAGTGGGTTTGTCTCGTTTACTTGTTCTGCTTTGGCAGATGTTACTGTTTGTCTTATTCGTTTTTGAGTCTGAATTTTTGTTTTGTTTTTCTGGTTTTTGTTGCAGTGAAAAGGATGCTGAAATGTGTATATATGATGCTTCTTGTGATACCCATTACGGGTTTTGCTGTAATATTGGTGAAGAAACTTCTCGTGAGCTTGCTCGTATGTCTTTTATTGTTATTTGGTTACTATTGTTTGTATGTTACTAGCCAATATTTTTGTTGTTCCTTATTGCTGATTCTGCTAATGCTAGATGCATTAGTTATGGGGTGTGTATGTTTATATCCAACAATATATTGGATTGGATTCCTTCTGGGCATTTGAGATTTCACGTTTAGCTTTGAATTTTGAATTTACATGCATTTATGTGCTGTAGGCTTGCCCGGCGTCTTGACTGTAAGGCCTGACCCAGATTATTATTCTGCGAAAAAAGATTATACTTTTTCAGATATTGAATTGAGTAATCTGCGGAACTCTCAAATCAGAAATACACTACTATTTCCTGCGGGGACTACCAAACACTGGCTTGTACGAATGGACAAGCCAGGGGTTGGTGTTGTTACAAAAGCACAAATGGTTGATTACTATGCTCAAATTTTAACCAAGGTTTTGGGAAAGTAAGTAAATATGTTTCAGCATTGATGACTGATAATCATCACCTCATTTCTCTCAACCCTGAACCCAATGTTCATTTTATGCAGTGAGCAGGATGCACAAATGTGTATATATCATGTTTCTTGGCAATCAAACTTTGGTTTCTGCTGTGAACTTGACGAGGACTGTGCACAGGAACTCGCTGGTAAGTGTGTGATTTTTCCTCTTCAACCCGCATTGTTTTATGAATTGTTAGTTGCAGCTTGAGCAATGCTGGTCCTTCATTATGCAGGTGTGCCTGGTGTTCTGTCTGTCCAGCGAGATGAGAATTTTGGTTCAGCAAATAAAGATTATGGAGGTGTGTCCCCTTGTTTCTCTTGGATAATCTTTCATTGCATATATTCTGTTACATGATTTGTACCAACTCTTCATCTCACATTAAAATGAGTGGAGATATGCTCTATGCATCTGATGCAAGAATAATTAAAAACTTTTATCTAATTTGTTCTCACTTCTTAGTCTGCTTGTATTTTCTGATTATGATGCTTTACTGGCATTTTACTGCAAAATTATGTGATATAGCGGCTACTCAATCTGGCTTTTTATATGCATTTAAGTGTCATTATTCATGACAGATCCTCCATTCATCAGAGTATTAAACGCACTCATTTTGTTTGTTTGAGTGTGGTTTTCTCTATGAGTAATTTATTTTCTCAGATGGAGCATATAAGAATAATAAATTCATGAGTTTAACTGGTCTTTCAAAGAGGAATTGTACTCTGTGTGATCTGAGCATGTTTAGCTATACAACCATGGAGGAAGGTAGTCTAGGATATGCAACATATGTTGGCTGTGGAGTTCAGCATTTTTACTTTATCGTCTGATGGATGGGGTGTGGCAAGAGTGTAACAGGGGCAATACTTGAGTTTGTTGTAGATCTAGGTTAGTGGATCTAACAGAATAAGACGTCGAATACGCTGCCGATCCATTTTCAAAACAACCTCATATTCAATTGGTTCTCTAAACACTACCTCCTTACAAGAGCAACCCATGCAGATGTGATGAATGTTTAACTAATCTATAACTAAAATGACATCAAAATCCCGGATGTCCAAAGAAATCAAATCAGCCTCCAATTCATGCTCACCCATTAAAGTAGCAAAATCTTAGTAGTTAGTATGGACGCTCATCTAACAAGGAGTCTAGTTTATCTTTAGCATAGTTACTATCAAACTACAGTCGAGGAGATTTCTTGCTATTGGAAATTGGAATGCACTGCAAAAGCATAGTAGACAAGGGAATTTGCAGACTTTGGGTTGATCAAGATTTGGACATCTCAACTAAAGTATAGACCACACCTGTTATCACATCTGGAGGAGTCTACGCACCCTGCCGTGTCACGGAAAGATTCTCTGATAAGTTGAGGTTGTCTGGTATTCCCCTTGTTTTAGATACAAATTTGAGATGCCTTCTTTGCCTGCTGGTACTAGGCTTGGCTTGCTAGCCTGAACATTGTGACTCACCTCAGAGTTTCATCTGATCCTCTCTTAATTTGTCTGCTACTCCATTGTTGCACTTGAGACATTCCAATTTGCACCACATGACCACCATAAACTACAAAAGATTTCTTTTAGCATAACACATTTGTCCAACAATATAAATCCTTACTCAACCCCTTAAATAAGACCATATGGGATAACGTCCACATGCCCTACATTGGATATGCGTTCTATGGCCTGATACAACTCCTTAAAGTCCATTGTCGAATCCACTTGTCATCTTTGTTCTTTAAAACTTCTACCCATTGATGGTTGAACTGATCTTTTCGTTTCCTTTGTCTTATTCCATGATTGCCTCGATTATTGCCTACTTCTCTATAATGACTGCCTCCTCTGAGGTGGTTTGCCACTAGGATCTCGTTGCTTAAAATCTTGACGATTTTGTATATTTCATCTATGTTCACCCCACCTCCAGGTTCAATGATACTCTGCTCAACTCTTGATGGAAGCCTGAACCAAACCCCCCAACTCTACTGACAACTGTTATCATGATCTTACCTCAAAGACTGTCATTGAATTTTTGTTTTGTCATGCTTATCAGTAAACTTTGCACGGAGCAAATCTAGACAAACTCAATAATTTTCTGCTCAACAAGTGTCATGGGTCCAAGAGTCAACTTCAGGAACCCAATCATGTGATAGCTGGTTTAGCTTCCTAGCTTGTGCGGAAACATTAAAAGTAAAGATCTTGGCTGCGAACTCTTTGGAATCAGTTGGAATCAAATGGGTAATTTTTCATCTCCAAGTTTATATCTGTGCTAATCAGGAAGAAATACAGAGAATAAGTATCAAAAGAAACAGCAAGAGATGGCAGCTTGGCTGAGAACTTTTTGGAAAAATGGACAGAATTGTGCTTTACATGAGTAGCACTAAGTTAAGACAAAAACTTTAAAATCCCTCGCCAACTTATTTTGAAACTCTCAGTTCTTAAGTTCTTATTTGTCAAACCTTTTCCTAATGAGTGAAATGGGATTTTCCTGTTACAGAAAAACTCTCACTACTTCACTCATGCCATGTTTGAAAATAATATTTCGTACTTTCTGCCCTAAAAAGCAAGCTCCACTGATCTGAATAGTGAGAAAGAGTTATCAAAATTCGATCAAATCGATCAAGGATCTCATCATCTGTTAGGTGGGCCAACTAACCAACCTCATTGTGCTTGACATCTAATACAACCCTGTCCGTCAAACCCTAAAAATTCTGAAAATGTTGAAAGGGATGTGGATATGACAATCTCTGATGTAGAAAAAGGCTTGATTGACATGCTGTAATTAAAGAGCTTCTAGTGCTAGAATGATTATTATCTACTATTTGGTTAAGGAATGATCTTCAGGCTTTTATAGGAAGTTGACTCACTTGTTTGTCCGGTTCTGTACTGCTGAGTTGTCTATTAATTTTTTCTTGAATGTTTCTTCAAATGAGCCCTGTCTATTATAGTTTTATATGTATTTTTATCATTAATAATCTGTATTCTATGGCATTTTTTAGTTACGTAAGTAACAACAATTTTATTTTTAGGTAATAATTTACAAAATTCTACGGTTCCACCAGAATCTTCAGAAGCAAGTCAAACACCAATCAAGACAAAGAAGCTTTTTGTAACTGGTATGGCACCAGTTAATATTCTTAGAGTCAAATGCTTATCCTTTTCATGCATATTTCATCACAATTATAATATATATCATGACATATTTTCTTGTGAATGAGGGATTCAGTTGCCCAGTAAATATAAAACTTTATTTAAAGAAGAGGCAACATAATATAATCATTTGATTTTATTCCTATTTCTCCCAAATTTTTCCTGAATGTAATTGTGTTTCATGCTTTCTTGAGTTATATATATATATATATTTTGCAATTTTGTTTATTTGAAATTTGATCAACTCTACTATTATTTTCTCTTTTATCAAAATCATAATGTGTTCTTCCATCATAGTGCATTCTTTTGATATGCTTTTTTTCCTTTCAATTGTTTTGGGCATAGGTTGTTCTTCTCCTTTCTTCTTATTGGAACTCTATGATTCTGTCAACAGGCCTTTCATTTTACACATCTGAGAAAACCTTGCGAGCTGCATTTGAAGGTTTTGGTGAGCTTGTTGAAGGTATTTCTTTAGTTTCACAATAAAAACTTAATTTTTTCCATTACACAGTGTTAGTGACTGAAACAATGCTCCTGCTATATAAACCACTTATTAACAGTTAAAATTATAATGGACAAGATTTCGAAAAGATCCAAAGGTTATGCATTTATCGAGTACACCACCGAGGAGGCTGCTAGTGCTGCGCTCAAAGAAATGAATGGCCAGGTAAGCCCAGGTCGTTACATTGATAAAACTGATAAATGCTATTAGCAAGAGAAGGATTAGCCCCAACCTCTTTTTCCCGTGTCACTTTTTCGCAGATCATCAATGGCTGGATGATAGTTGTTGATGTTGCCAAGACTACACCAAAATACAGCAGGGGCCGTCCCAGACAGTCGGTCTGAGAACATGCACGCTACTACCTGCTGATTGAAGCATGATTAACTTCTCACTCACACAATTTTATATAAACACTCATTCCGGCCCCTGGTAGGACTATAACGATGAATTTGAGTCTTTGCTTGACCAGATGTGGGTAGTACAAATGGCGCCGGCGCTGGCGCTGATGTAGGCAGATAGGGTAAGAGTGTAAAGCTTCCATGAAGAATGGATCACCTAGAGCTAGAGCTAGAGCCAGTGGGGGAAAGCATATTCATTTTGAGAAGATAATGTAATGCCAATTTGATGTAACAACTGTTGACCTTTGTACTTGTTTACAATGGCAAAATCATGTTTAGATAGAATAATTAAGTTGTATTCAAGAAAAACAATGTTAGTTGAATGTATGATTGACCACTCTCTTTTAAGAAACAAATATTCAATCGGAGTTGAACCAATTATATATATATTTTTTACAATTTTCAATTATCAATCCACTATAATAATAATAATAGTGATATTAATTTACTAACTAATAACACAAAATCATAAATATGATAGAGCTTATGAAATTTTATCACCTGCATTTCCATCATATACATCGTTAATAAACAAGAAACAACTGATGAATTAATTGGTTAGTTTTATATTTATGTATTCTATTTTCCATATCAGTGGTAGTTAGTTTAAGGGTTAAATTTTTTATTTTTTTAAAATTATGATTGATAATTATTTATTAAAACACGTAGAAAATTAGAAAAAAAAACTTATAACAGTGATCCAAATTCATACTATAAATACAATCTTTATTACACTTTGCATGTATATGTCTTTGTACTAAAATCTTGTCTCTTTTGCGCGACACTATTTAGAAATTAGAATGGCGCAAACAATCACTGTGACATCTTTGCTCATCTTTTTGTTTATTACATTGATTACAGGTTTGTGTTCATAATCACTCTATTCTCGTAGCTTGAAGTCGAAATCTTATTATTATTATTTTTTTTGGTTAATATTAGAGTTAATGATTACTATGCAGAAGCTCATGCACTGAAAGAAAAGCTGCAGCTACACAGGCATCATCATCATCATCATCATCGTCGCTATGGAAACAGCTCTGATGATCTGAAGCTTTTTGTATTCGGAGACTCGTATGCTGATACCGGCAACTGCAGAAACTCGGTCCCAGAACCATATGGCATCACTTTTCCCGGCAAACCAGCCGGCCGGTTTTCCGATGGCCGTGTCTTGACTGATTATATTGGTTCGTACAATTTATTTACTTTTATATTCTTATGTTATAACCACCTACGACAGTTTATATTTTGTTCAGATGAAGTTCAGATTATGACTTTATGAGAGCATTTTGAGAGATTCATTTTTGCTTAATTATATTGCATTTTTATCTAATAACAAAATGGATCACCGTATCCGTTCTCAAAATTCTTCAAATTTGAGATTCGAAAGCACAAATCTTCAAAAATAGATAATTTTATATTTAAAGAAAATTTAAATTATTTAAAAACTTATTAATTAAACTATTATATCGATCACACAAATCACAATATATATAAGAGCTTGAAATTTATATATTTTTTTTAATATTTTTTTGGTGAGAGATTTCTAATTAGGAAGTAACCATATATAATAAATTATTTCATTTAAATCCTTTTACTATTTATAATTTATATATTTATATTAAGGTATTTTTTTTATTTATATCTATATAAAATTATAAATTGTAATTTAAATTATTTATTGAAATATTTTAAAAATAATTAATTAAAATTTAAATGAGTAATAAGTAGATTTTACCTGATTGATGTCTCTTTCCCGAATAAGAAATTGATATTAAATTTTTCCCATTTCCCTCCCCATCCCCGATATTAATTTTTTTTTTTCCTTTTTCATTCCCGATCTCTTCCCCAATTAGGCAGGATCTTATCCCCTTGGAAATTTATGCCATCGATCCCTACCATAAACAGAATAAACAGAAGACATGTAATAATTTTCTAGCAAACTGATCCTTGAAGTGTTTACAAACTGAACTGAGAATAAATTACGATGAAAACTTATATGTAAGGACATGATTCAGGATGCATGGTAGGAAATTTCAAAAGAAATTATAACATAATTATATAATAAATCTAAAAATAAAAACGTTTAATAAGTTTGTAAATATATGTCAATTAAATCCTTCTCACCCTAATATGATTGGATTTTGGTCGATCCATTGTTTGAACCGGTGCTAACTAATTAAATTAGTAAAATCTCAAAACAAGAGGTTTGAGATTTAAAATTCGGTTCATATGATGAGCGGGGGAGAAATTATGTTACATTAGGCATTAGCTATAACTAAAAAAAAAAATAAAATAATAGTACGAAAACCTTAGAAAGTGTACATGAATTTCAAATAATTTCATCAATTTAATTCTTGATTTAAAAATTCAGTTTCTTCATTGAAATATTGTATGCATACAGCTTCATATTTGGGCATAAAAACTCCCATAAGTTACAAAAATTGGAGAGAATCAGTGGAAAGATCATCACAGCAGCTGCAATATGGCATGAACTTTGCACATGGTGGGACAGGTGTCTTCAACACATTGGTGGATGAACCAAACATGACTACTCAAGTCAAGTTTTTCCAACAACTAGTTGAAGAAAAAGTCTTCACCAAACACGACCTTAATTCTTCCATGGCTCTTGTATCTCTTGCTGGCAATGACTACGCTACTTTTCTTGTTAAAAATGGCGATTTACAGGTAATTATTTATTTATTTAATTAACTTATAAGTTGGTCAACTAATAGAGCAACATTGTGTTAATAATGTAGTACATATTATGGTAGGTAACCTATTGCTGATAATTATTGCTTACGTGGCTGGGTAAAACTAATTTATTTGTGTCATATGAGAAATTTAGATATACTAGAGTTTAACTGAGTAGTGTTGTTTTCATAATCTCTTCTTTTGTCATGTAATAATACATAATTAAATTAAGTTATATTAAAAATATTATCTAATAACTATTAGTCAAAATTTATAAAAAACTCATTACAAATCTATCAAATATAATGTACCGTTTAGTATAGAGTTTGTTGAGCTTATACGTTACCTTTTACTCTCGCTGCAATACTTTTAAGTTAGTTTATACTCTCAATCAATACTCTCTACCAAACGGTACCTAAATCTTTCAACAAGTGTTAGCTTACTTAGTCAACTCTACATAGTAAGTGTTGGATTCGATTCATCACAGTGGCGTGAGTGGATAAAGAATTCATATAATTATTTTTCTTCGAGTTTGGTTATATTTACGTGTCTTGTTCTCACAGCCTTCAGGCATCATTCAATCAACCTATGGACTTTGTTCTCTTCCTTTTATGGCACAGTTAATGGGCCATTTGGGACTTAGTTAATGATGATCTGTCAAGCAATAACTAACCTCTATAGAAACAACAGGCACGTTCAAATTCTCTGGTTTTCTTTGTTATCTATGTGTGTGTGGATGTTCTTATTAACTTACTAAGTTAAATGACACACTAGAAGATAGAAAAACACATATTTCAATATGTTAAAAAACAAATGATATTTTATTGAAATTCATATTATCTCTATCTTTTAAGGGATCCATCATGTATATATATAAATTAACTTACTAAGTTATACGACACACTAAAAAATAGAAAAACACATATTTTAATTTGTTAAAATATAAATAATATCGCATTGAAATTTATGTTTTCTCCGGGGATCCCTCATTGGAATATTACTCTAGAGTCACAGTAGTGTTTATGTAATGGTGATATGTTGCATTATGTAAATAGGGTTTGGCAGTCTTGACAAAATCTGTAATTGAAGAACTATCAAAGAACCTGAAGCTTATTCATGGGTTGGGAGTACCAAAGATAGCAGTTACTACAATGGAGCCAATGGGATGCTTGCCCCAGTTATCAGCATTTTCTTCATATAAAAATTGCAGTGAAAGTTGGAACTCCGCCTCCAAGTTTCACAACCAGCTATTGCAGCAAGATTTATTGCATAATTTCAACAATAACACCAAGAGACCTGTTATTTTTACCCTTGATCTCTATTCTGCTTTCATGTCTGCTTTAATGAAGATACAAAACCATTCAGGTAAATATAAACATCCACATGTTTTTATTTTCTTTTATTTGCCAATATATATTGTTTGTTATTAGGGAAATTATCTGATTTCACCCTAATGATAACAAAAGTTCGAAATTATTATAATACTTTTTACTTTATCATTTTTCCACATGAAACTTAAAAAAACGTATCAATTTTCACTTTTTTAATGTGGAAAACTGATAATCTTTAATAGTATTTCGGGAGAAAATGATGCACTTTTACAACTTCAAGTGAAAAATATATATACACTTGTATAATATTAGATGAGAAAATTATAATTAAAAAACTGTTATAATATTTTCAGATTTTCACTATTTTTAGAGTGGAAATGAGATAGTTTCCGGCCCATATATAAGCTATCTATCCATATGTGTATTTTTATTCAATTTAATTATCTACTCATTGAATATTTCTTTGATACAACAGAGAGGTATAAATGATATGGTACCACCAAATAATAAATATATGACATATGTAGTTGTATTAAACATAAATTTCATTTATCTAGTAGTTTTTTTTGACATTTTAACACGTATAACAATATATTAATTATTGGATTGTTATATAAGTGGTAACATCATTGCATTCTATAAATTTTCTTAATTGTTCAGTAGTTTTTTTAAAATTGGTACACTTAACAAGATATCATTAACTTATTATATGACGACTGACATGATACCATGCAGGAAATATTGAGTTAAAGACTTCATTGGTGCCTTGTTGTGTGGGGGTCAGTGACAAATATTTTTGTGGGAATTTTGATGAAAATGGCAAGAAAAAATATACAGTATGCAAAAACCCTGAGCTATCATTCTTTTGGGACAATATACACCCTTCACAAAATGGCTGGCATGCTGTATTTTCTGCACTACAATCTTCCCTTCGAATAATTCTCTAGGGTTTTGATTGTTATTCTCTCTCTCTTTTGGTGTCATTGGATTTATTTGTGCAACACTCTAGCTAGTAAATACTAAGAACTATATTAAAGAAATTAATGGCCAATGGAGAGTGGCATGGCGATGGCATGTGTGTTTTATGTTAAGTTGATAAAATATTTTAGGTATGATAAAGATGGAGAAGTAGATAAATTATGATTTGTGTATCGGTTTCTTTCCTTATTATATTTCTTTTAGGAGGAGGAGGAGGAGGAAATCATTTTTAAGCCTCCTCATCGCATCACGCGGTGACATCATATTAAAGTTATAAAATTAAATTAATAAATCTATTCTATAAAAATCATATTACAATAAAAATACATATTATAATTTTATAAGAATTCTATTATAACAAGAAAACATATTAGACTATCATGTTAAAATAAAAAAATACTATTTTTTTTTTTTTTGGAAACGATGGAAACCCCGCCACCAAACCACCCATTCTGGGCCGCGGCGCAGGTAAAACCACCGGCTGTCCCAGACTCTTACAAGAAGTGCACCCCCTGGATTCGAACCCAGAACCTCAAGGTGAGATCCTGGACCCTATACCACCAAGCCACACCCCTTGGGGACAAAAAAAAAAAAAAACTATTAAATTATGCACAATTAACCGAATTTCTACAATTAATTTTTTTGTTATTAAATTATAAAATTAAAATGTCTTTATAATTATTTTTTATTATTAAATTATAAAATTAAAAAATAAATTATTACCAAAAGAAACCTATTACAATATAAAAACATCTCCTATTTCCAGCGAATGAACTAAAACTACAAGGAAAGTACGGAAATAATAAACTTTTTAAAGCTAATATAAATTTATTCCTATAATAAAACTATATTAAATAATAAAGAATTAGTTAAACATTTTACACTTAATTAAATTTAAATTTTTTAATTACATTTTTCATACAAAATAATTAATTAATTTGTATTTTCACTAAAGATTTAATAACAGTAATTTGTTTTTTCTTCTTAGGTTCGATTATGACTTATTTAAGATTTTTACATTTTTGTAGGTTATTTATTTCTTAAAAAATATTTTGAATACTCATCACTTAGAGTTGTTTAAAGGAAAAAAAATAATTTTTTGAACAATAATTAGTGATTCCAAGTTATAATTTTTATCTACATTATTATTTAATCTCATAATAATTTATGAGACTTTCTTTTTTTCAATTCGAGCACTATGTTTCTGTCTTTGTTGGGACTATAAATATGATCAATTCATTCGGGCTTGTCTACAGTACCCAAGGATATTTGATACTTTTGAGTCAAACATGCAACCTAAATCATTAAACATGCAAACCCTGTCAATAAACATGAAACTTTTCAAAACATAAGATTAGTTGCATATTTATTGGTAGAGTTTACACGTTTAATGGTTTAAGTTGTATGTCCAATACTAAAAGTTGTATGTTTTGTACCCAAGGATATTTGATACCCTTGGGTACCTTAACGTTGGCCATTCAAGATACCTAATATAATTTTTTTTTCCTTTTATTTTATATTTTTAGTTTATGTATTAAACTACAACTATTCAAATGCAATGATTGAATATTATTTTGAAAAATGTCAAAAGTTAAACTGTCTACTTTGAGTTTGGGCTAATGCTATGATACTCAAGGGTATTAAATACCCTTGGGGTTCAAACATGTAACTTTGAGCATTGAATATGCAACTTTGAACATTGAATATGCAACTTTGAGCATTGAACATGCAACTTGAAGCAACTAATTTTATGTTTTAAAAAGTATCATGTTTATAGATACAATTTGCATGTTTAATGCTCTAAGTTACATGTTCAATGCTCAAAGTTGTATGTTTTGTACCTAAGAGTATTTGATATCATTGGGTACTGTAGACAAGCCCTGAGTTCGGGCTTCAACTATAAGGTATTTTTATAATATAATAATTAAAATTAATAATGGTTCAATAAAAGAAAAAATTAAAAAGAAAGAAGAAAAAGAGAGATATGTATACAGTATGATGATTAGATGTCCAAAAACTGAGGCTCTTATTAATAGGCAAACCTTGTGATCAAGAGTCATTAATGAAATTTGTAAATAAATTACGAGGAAAAATAGGAGAAAAATAAATGGAGAGTTAATCATAGAATTTTGTAGAGGAATAATTAAAGAATATTGCGAAGAAGAAAAACATATAAGACAGATTCAACAACAGATGGAGCCTACAAAATCAATATGTGACTAGCATCATATATTAATTATATTGTTATATATTGTAACACCCCGATAGAGACAAGATTAACCGATCTCCATAACCCTATCAATTTACATAAAAATAGACATGATGTATCTCAAAGCTGGACAACCTGGATCACAGTCCAACATCAAAACGAAACTTGAGAAGACATCAAATATACAAAAGGACCTCAGGTCCACACAAAACACATCGAGATCAAAATCAACACTTAAAGGCTCCGTGCCCACAATATCACATGCAATTTAATAATACAAAACAACGTTCTCACTTCTCAGTATGACAAATAACATATTAATCATATACCCTAAACTTTTACGACTTTTCTCAAGGACACTTGCGAGAGTGATTGCAACTTAGGTGATCCACGTCTCGAGCATGACTTTTCAAGCTGAAGTGGTTTACCAGTTTGGAAGCCAACCTGCAAAACTAACAAGCTGGTTTGGTATGAGTTATAAAACTCAGTAAGTAACCATGTTAGTACTACAACAGAACATACGGTCAAACACATCAGAAGTTTTCAAAATTACCAAGTTGTTACGAGTTCAGAATTATCAACTTTTTATTATCTTTTTACTTTACACATGCAAAATCCTCATAACTATATATATATGCGCGCACGCCAATATAACATGCAAACATCCAAAGCATACAAAGCAAAATTTCGAATGTCAACATAGTACATCATTTAACATCGAATCCATTTCAATCATATGAAACATGATATTACATTTTATACTCTATCACGAATAAACATCTTTGAAATATCATTAAATCGGTAAGTTAAACAAGCTTTATTTAATCCCGATACTTTTACGATAACTTAACATTCATGACTTATACGCACTCACACATATTAGTTTAGAAACTATAGCTCACTTCTCTTTCATTTATGCGAATCCAATTTTCAAAATTATTGCTTAGAGATATGCCTAGTACTAAAAGCTTACAAACACATTCAGTCTCTTTCACAATATACGTACATACGATAACCAACTTAGTAAACTCACTTTATAACATCTTATACTCATACCAGCTTTCATGTCAATCATTCATTCTATGAAAGCATACACAATCCATACATATCACATGTTATATCATACACACACATACACTCAGACATACAAACAGTCATCGTGCAACCGTCAATGAAGCATACATAACAGTCAATACATAAAAGAACACATAACTTAAACAACACATACATATACGCTGGCTTACACATACAATGCTCATACGAGACTCATTACCTGTTTTATAATAGGTATGAGATGAATGCCATCCGAACAGATTCCTAAACAGCTTGGCTACCACACCACCAAATTAACCAATTAAACACACACACACACACACACATGCGCACATATCACGTAATACAAACTCATCACACAATTTCTCATACTCAAATACATACATGACAAACACTCAAAGCCATCATCCAAATACTCATATACATACATATATTTAAAACGTATGAATATACGCCTTACTTCGAGTTCGGATACCATACCATATAACAATCCTCATGTCTTTTACTTATCGATCAAATATACTCAGTTTCTAAAATTTTATCAGGAAATATTCATGGAACATAAACTTACCAATTAAGACATATCCATTCATAAACGCATGATTTCACTCACGTACATTAACCATTCAGGAAAAGCTTAGCTTATACTAATTTCTCATCACATTTAACCACCCAAACACCATACAGACAAATCGCATGTATTAGTTAATAACGAACTTATCCAAATATCGTACACATACACATACTTATACAAATTCTGAAATCATAACTTATTCCATTTATCGATCTTATATACTCAAATTATATTTATCTTACTATCACATACACATACAATACATGTACATGTGCTTATACATATATATATTGTAACACCCCGCCAGAGGCAAGGTGCTACCGGAAGGAGACATGATTGACCAATCTCACTAAGCCTCCAAATTTATAAAAAATCAGGCATGATGTATCCTAAAATTGGACAAGCTGAATCACAATCAAACATCAAAATAAAATCTAAGAAAACATCAAACAAACAAAAGAACCCCAAGTCCACAGAAAATACATAAAAATCATATCTTAAGGGCTCCATGCCCACATCATCTATCAATACTCAATGGCTCTACGCCCATAACATCATAAGCAATCAAAATATTTACTTATTACAAACAACGTGCTCAACACAACAACCAAAACAATAACCAAACATCATAAACTTCTAAAACTTCTCCCAAGACACTTGCGAGGGTGATTGTCGCTTGGTGTTGGGGTTTTGGGCGATAGGGCGCAGCGGAATGCGCGGTTCGCGTGAAATCATATTTTAAAACTTTTTTAAAATACCGAATAAATTATTATATGAATAATTTATTCATATTTCACATAAACCTATTTATTTAATATCAAATATTAACATAAAGATAGTTGAAACTTCGCGATGATCCAATAGTGTCGAGATAATTCATGGGTTGCCGGAACAGTTACAGATTCATTGTTTGGACAGCCGTCACCCGATTGGCTCAAAATCCACCCGATAACGCCATTTTTGGCTGTTTTTGCTTGTTTCAAGGCGGAAACACTTTTCGAAAATTGTGCCCACTCCCAAAACACATCCAATACATTCATAAGACACCAATTTCATTGTAAAATTCGAATCATTTCCAGGTCAGTAATAGAAAGCGAAATTGTCCATTTTTCACGCTTAAAATCCAATTTTCAAAGACTAAATCAATTAATCTTAACACCAATTGAGTCCTACCATACATGAACAATTCTAGAACATTTCTACGCTATCTTAGATTGGATCAACAACTCTAGAATGAAAACTTATCATCTAATGATCAAATTGGACAACATTACACTAATTTCCATCTAGACACTTCACACATGCATTTATACTTCCATATCCAACCACACAAACAAAAGCCCTAATTTTTAGAATTTAAAGAACCCTAGAACACATTCTAAACCATCAAGAAACAAGAAACTATGTATTACCTTTAATCACTTCATTCATTAGCTTTTTTTTTCTTGATTTTCTTCAATTTCTTCATAGTTTCTTCAAACCATGATTTGGGTGCCTTTAAGCTTGTTTATGGTCGGCCATGGAGAGAAAGATGTGAAGAAGAAAAAACTATTCCCTTTTTTATCATCATATGACCGACTTTAACAAGGGTTAGGGGGCATTTTGGTCATTTTTCCATTTAATCAAATTAAATACTTAATTTACTTTATGTAAACCAATCAAATTGATACACACAAAATATAATTAAGTCATGCCATTTGGTCCAATAATAATTGGACAAAATCCACACCAATTATGGAAAAATTAGATTAATTAATTATTTAAATACTTAAGAATTAAATATTCAAATAATCAATTAATGTAATTTTATTATATATGTATTTTTATTTACAATAAATAACAAATACATATATTTATGGCATGTGTAAAATCTCATTTGACGAATAATTAATGTGTATCTAATCGTATTATGTATCAAATACAAATACACAATAATTATTAGCGGACAAAATCCCCTAATGTATGTGTTATCGTTTAACTGATTAAACGATCCGAATTAACTCACTTAATCCGGTGAAGTATAATGAATAATCTGTATTATTCATATCGGGTCGCGCAAGTGCTAAACGAGTACACTTCATATTGTGGGACTCTCTAAGTTTAGGTTTATCCGTCATGAAATCCAATTTTGTGTCAATAATCCACCCATTCATGAATTATGACGATCACAGATAATCTCGCTAAATTATGCAAGTCGAGGTCATAGCATATGTATAATCCCTCCGTCACAGGTCATCCGTATTATACATGAGATATAGATTAGAACGTCAAATCTGTTCGGTATAATACAGTCGACTTTCAATTTACGATCTCTAAATAACACTCGGAACTGGTTTGCGATGTTATACCACAGCCATGGATTTACTAGATCGTAAACACGTGCTGGATGCCTATGCCCTGTACACAGGATTGACGGATCATATCTTGATATACACAGGTATCATGAGCATCAGTCAACATTCAACGAATAGACGGAGGTCTGATCATGACTAGATCGTTGACGTGATTGCCATCAAAGTGTGGAAGATAGCTCATATATCCACAGTGGTATCTCAAGTCGAAGGACCACTATGCTCGCTCAACTCGAGAAGGTTCATATTGACGTTGGTGTACCATCTATTAGGAAACCTTCGGTGAGTCATTCGGTGTCTTATCAAATAAACACCTACATGTCTATATGAGTCTCCCGAGACTCATGGTTCACTGGGATAAACCATCGGATCACGATATATGACATGTACTGGTCTCAGCCAATTTTACTAACCGACCCGTGTTAGCAAATCTTGACCAGAAACTTTATTTAAGGATATACAACTAATAGTGTGCTTCCCAATGTCAATTACAAACTGCGTTGTAACTGCGCAATATACTGTAAATCTTGTGGTCTTTGTCTAATATACACGTATCACTGAACCAGATTCAGTTTCGATTTAATCGTAATCAGATATCTAATCGCAATTAAATCGAATAAGCGTATAAAAGAAAAAAGGTGCTACCACTAAAATTAGTAATATTATGGAAAATAAAATTGCCATATTTATGAATCGGACATAAATACGATCCGAATTGGCACTCCGAGCACCAACCTTAACACTTGGATGATACGTGTCTCGAGCACGACTTCCAAAGCTGAAGTAGCTGACCCATCTGGTAGCAAACCTGCAAAACTAGAAAACTGATTTGGTGTGAGTTATAAAAACTCAGTAAGTAACCGTGCTAGTACTACAACAGAACATACAGGTTAATCACATTAGAAGTTTTTTTTAGAATTGTCAAGTTATTACGAGTCTTAGAATTATCAGCTTTCTATTATCCTTTATACTTTACCCATGTCAAATTTTCATATTTATATATTTACATGTTGTCAATATAATAGCCAGACATTCAAAGCACACAAAATATGGATTCGAAATCACAAAGTACGTCATATAACATCGAAACCATTTCAATGTTGAAGCATGGTGTCACATATCATTACTTATCACACGTAAACATCTTTGAAATATCATCAAATCAGTAAATCTAACAAACTTTCTTTAATATCAAAACAACTTACTTCAATACCAAAATAATCTTTCTTTAACCTTCCTTAACCACGATAACCTTACAATAGCTTGACTTTTAAGGTTGATATGCATTCACACATACCTAGCACACTTCTATTATACACATGCAAATGCAATTTCAGAATTCTTATAAATATTCATACATACCAATACAACTTAGCAAAACACGCTTTTTAACTGTTGGTATTCACATCGGTTTCAAATCATCCATTCATTTCACATAAGAATACACGATCCATACATATCAAGAGTCATGTCATACATATTCTTACACTTAGACATATTTATAAACGTCATGGAACCAACCACGAAGCACACATATTAATCAGTACATCAAAGATCACATCATCCAACAATACATACATACGGTTGTCTTACACACACAATGCTCGTACAAGACTCATTACCTAATTTAGAATAGGTATGAGATGAATTTCATCCGAACGTATTCCTAACCAGCTTGACTACTATACCACGAGAACATCAACCAATTAAACATACATACATGTATACATATCACGACACACCAAACTCATTGCATGACTTCTTATACACAAGCACATCCATGACAAACACTCCAAAACATCATTCAAACATATACATACATATGTTTCAAACATACGAATATACATCTTGATATGAATTCAAATGTCATATCTTTAATAATCCTTATATCATTTTCTTTTATCGATCAAACATATTCATCTTCAGAATTTCTATCTAGAAATATTCGATATAATATATTTACCAAATGAACATATCCATTTGAGGAGAACTTAGCTTATATTCCTTCCTTATCACACTTAACCATTCCAATCTCTATACAAATAATTTACATGTATAAGATAACAACAACTTATTCAAATAACGTACATATACATAAGCTAATACCAAATTAGAAATCATGACTTATTCCATTTATTGATTTTGTATACCCCACCCATACATATCTTATCATCATATGCATATACGAATACATACTCATATACTTATACATTTACGTATTCATTCACATACACAATTTCATATCATTACAGGTTCATACCCTTACGTACATTCATACATACACATAGACATTAAGCTTATCAAATATTTCACTTCAAAATACATTAATACATACATACAGACATTAAGATCATTGAACCTCTCACTTCATATCATTGGAATAATAAAATTCATACCTGCGATGGTCGATTCACTTTACCCAACATAGCATTGAACTTCGTTTTCAAACTACCTCTTAACTATCATCTTTTTTAACCTAACACGTAAATCATATATATGTGTGTGTGTGTGTGTGTTCAAAACACGAATTCACCAATTTACGTTCTCATCGCATGAATTACTTACCTGACTTCGCGAGCACTCCAGGTCATAGTCAAGTCTGCCAAAACAAATGGCGAAACACCATTAGAATCGTAACTTATGAAATTCTCGACTTAGCTTTGACAAAGTTCCGGATCTCAGTCCCCAAGGGGGGTGGCTTGGTGGTGTAGGGTCCAGAATCTCACCTTGAGGTTATGGGTTCGAATCCAGTGGGTGCACTTCTTGTAAGAGTCTGGGACAGCCGGTGGTTTTACCTGCGCCGCGGCCCAGAATGGGTGGTTTGGTGGCGGGGTTTCCAACGTTTTCAAAAAAAAAAAAGTTCTGGATCTTTCCGGGACAACTGAATCTAGTCTGATTTCAAGGTTTTCAGTTTCAATAATCTTAAAACATCGTTAGAAACTAATTCGAGCCATTAGTTAACTTAAATCCTCGGTTTACGTTTATTTAGAAAATCTTCCGAAAAAGTTTCAACAAATGCTACGGAGGGGCACCGAACCTTCCCGACCTGCCTGAATTTATCTAAACACTATCTTATCATCATATATATCTTATATCTATCATCACGATAAAAAACACATTAGTGTACGGAAAACCCACTTTAACCGAAAATTTATATAACATATCGGATCGATCCAATTCATTCCGTATTCACTCGGATTCTACCAAATACATCTATTCAATATATTCATACTCAAAAAATTCAATTTATATCAATATGTTATTCTAAGAAGCTACTAGATACATCCGAACATTTAACGAAAAACTTGAAATTAGAGAATTTTTACCATGAGGTCTTACTGAGGTTTCGAGGGCATATATGACTCCAAACGATCCCACGAACGCGCTAGAATCGACAAAATTTCGATCGGAGCTAATATTCACCATGGGTCACTATTCATCGAATCTTTCTTCCTCGATTCGCATGCAACCGTGCATTGAACTGAAAATCTGTCACCGTCAACTTGTAGTACTCTCCGAGAGCTTCGATTTGGCATGTGGCTCGGGCCGTGAAACGAAGTGACGAGCCGGGATTAGGAAACCTATTACCGCACCTATTATCCATCTTTTCAGTTGTTGTCGGTGTCCTGGGGGCTGCCGTCGGCCACCACAAGATGGAAGGGTGGTCGGCACACCACCTCTGGCTGGTTACGCCGGCCAGCAATGGCCAACAGGCCGCCAGCGCAATCAACAAAACAAAAGACAAAATTTTGGGACATGGGGTCGAGTTGAAGAGTTTAGGAAGTTTTGCCATTTTGGCAATGAGTATTTGTAGAGAAGTTTCTGAAATTTACGTTCAGGCCCCCGCGAAATTGCAATCAGGCCTCTCTCATGGGGATTTCTCGAAAATTCATATTTTTGAAGCCATTCTGATATAAATTTCGAAAAGTGTTTCAACACGAAAATTATTCTTCTCGAAAAAATGAATCTGATGGTTCAAGAATCAGCTCATTCGCAGTTCGATAATAAATTTTTATACGTATCAAATAAATAGAAATCGTGTAACCGGTCCTTGAAACCACTCATTTTCCAATGCGACGGAGCTTCACTTTCAAATATTCCGATCTATTTCCCAACACATAAAGTATTATTTCCGAATATCTTTCAGTTTCAAATTCTAAATTTCAATTCGGAAATCTTCCAGAACTGTTTCGAAAAACAATCAGGATATTACATTATCCCCTCTTATAAAAAAATTTGTACTCGAAATTTCTATGTCCTTACATCCAATCATTCGGAATCAAACACACGTACGCTATAATCTTATCCGTATTCGCAAGTCATCACACTCTACTCATTTTCGAAGGTTATGTACTTCATACATCAATACAAACCCATACAAATTCAAAACAAAATAAACCGAATCAAATATTTTAGTTGTTATATTTTGAAATATGTTATTTAGAGATAATTAATTGATAATAACTATTGCTTTTAATATCCAGTTGTTTGATCTATTTTTGCGAATGTTTTCATTATTTACATTTTTTTTTTTTACTTTTTTTTTAAAAATGTCTTCAAAATTTTATTACAAAATGGTGCGATCCTAAACCATATTCTCTTATGAAATTAGCAAAATTTCCAATTCTATATAAATTAAAATGCCTTTTAATAATATTTCAGCATGAAATTAAATATTACACAAACAAATACACACACATATATAATGAGACGTTACTGCCAAACAACCCTTGACTTGATTGCAATGGTAGTGCTCACAAACCGATGGATTTTTCGCTGATTCTGCCGCAAACAAATATGTACATTTTAAGTAAAAACTAGCATAACATGAAATTTATATTATTAAAAAATATATTTGTCGATGGTGTTTTCAGGCGCTACAACATTAAGACAGTACGACAAGGGCAAAAGGGTAATTCCCTGACTGGATGAGATCATGTAACCGACCCGACCACAACATGTGAATACCGACCACTTTGGTCCGGATGACCGATCACTGTAAGGTCGGCAGAAACACTATCAGCACAAAAGATTATCATGGCCGACCTCATGAAGACCGACCAGACGACGAGCCGTGTTCAAGACAACAGCAACCCCATTCTTGTGGATAAGATAAGAAAGATATCCTACTCTCACAAGGAGAAGAAGTCAGAATCCAAAAGGGAATACGGAAGAAGAAGACAATACCGGATCAGAAATCCCTACAAGAAGAGAAGATTGAGTTCAAATAGGATTTCTTATGCAAATAAGAGTCTGATTTCTGTATTATTATAAATAGGAGGGTAGAGCATGTGTAAAAGACATCTGAAAATCATCACAAGAGTGAGGGATTAGAATCATCAAGCTCCGATTTGTAAAAGCAAAGAAGAGACCCGAGGAGTGTATTTGAGTAATAAAAAGTACCACCCTGTTCTTGTCTGTGGACGTAGGTCGGATCCCAAAATCCGCCGAACCACGTTAAATCTCTTTGTCGATTGGTGTGTTTTCCCGTCTCCCGCTAAATTTGCTTTTGGTCCCCCATAACCAAACAAATTCACCGTTGAAGGAGGATTACCTCGGAGGTGATATTCCCATATTACCCCGAGACCAAAATCAGCCGTCAACAATATTTTTAGAACAGGTAAATCCTATCACCCTCTCGCAAGTCTTGTTGTTTGTTTCATGTAAGATATTATAAATTTGATATATCCATGGGCCGCACCACAAATAAAAACGTTACATATATTTTATAATTTTCCCTACTTATTCAATTTTTATTTTTTATTTTTAAATAGACACACTTAACAACACACCATTAACTTAGTATACGGCATACATAATACCTCAAGAGTACTAAAAATATTCTCAAATTATTAT
This sequence comes from Zanthoxylum bungeanum, assembly GCA_019454045.1. Taxonomy (NCBI): domain Eukaryota; kingdom Viridiplantae; phylum Streptophyta; class Magnoliopsida; order Sapindales; family Rutaceae; genus Zanthoxylum; species Zanthoxylum bungeanum. Next base: position 172,054 of record SKCR01012875.1, read on the forward strand.
TTAATAACTTTTGTCCTTATAAAATACAGGAAATATTGAGTTAATGGTCTATGGATTGTGGCACGTGTGTTTTATTTTGATCAAGTTATACTTTTGTGTTAGTTAATAATATTTTAGGTATGATACGATATATAAGTATATACCGGGGTTTATGTCTGTGTCAGTTTCTTTCCTTCTTATAGGTATTTTCCCATATTGTTTTTTTTTTCTTTTTATTATAAAGATGTGTGTTTCAAATAATAATAATCATTCATAGATTAATACTCGATGAATTGAATCAGATTACAATATAAATTAATAATTAACTAATTTGCAACAAAATTCTTATACAAGTTCACATATGTTTTTTTTTTGGAAGTTGAGTTGATTTTGATGTTATTTGCAATGTTCCAGTTTTAAAAAATTGGAATTGTTAAAAAAAAAATGAATTAATGAAGTTTTATTCCAAAATTAAACAACAATATAAAATCTTAATAAGAATATTATTTCTTTATTGAAACATAGTTTGATTAATTTCTCTACAATTGATGCTTTACCGTATTAATGGACAAAAAATACCGCGACAAGTCTCCGGATTTGGCTTAAACCAATCATACCAAGAGTTAGTATGAACAACTCCCTCGGAGTTGCTTGATGGTTCCTAATAAATAAACAAAACAAATATAATAATCATTTTGATAACAAAAATTGTGTTTTAAAAAAAACACAACGATGATATATCATTAAATAATAAAAAATACTTACAGGTGATGCTGCAGGATTTTCAGAAATCAAAGAAGTATCTGAAATAGATTCTTGCATAGTAGCACTTACAGTAACCCTAATCTCAGTGCTTGCTAGTAAAAGCAAAGCCATGAACAAAAAACTGATACTATTTGACATTTTTCAACTTCTTGTCAAATAAATTAGAAATTAAAAAACCTTGTTATGAATCAAAAAGTTCACAAGGGCATATATAGAGAGAAAAATAAAATATGAATATGATACTACTATTTGTTGTTATATTTTGAAATACGTTATTTATAGATAATTAATTGATATTAACTACTGCTTTTAATATCCAGTCGTTTGTTCTATTTTTGAGAATGTTTTCATTTTTTTTTTTTTTTTTTTAATAATGTCTTCAAAATTTTGTTACAAAATGGTGCGATCATAAACCATATTCTCCTATGAAATTAGCAAAATTTCCAATTCTATATAAATTAAAATGCCTTTTAATAATATTTCAGCATGAGATTAAACATTACACAAACAAATACACACACATAATGAGACATTACTGTCAAACAACCCTGGACTTGATTGAAACGGTAGCAGAATGCACAAACCGATAGATTTTTCGCTGATTCAGCCGCAAACAAATATGTACATTTTAAGTAAAAACTAGCATAATAGGAAAATTATATTATTAAAAAAATATATTTTTAGAACAGGTAAATCCTCTCACCCTCTCGCAAATCTTGTTGTCCGTTTCACGTAAGCATGGGCCGCACCATAAATAAAAACGTTACATTTTATAATTATCCATATTTATTCATTAGTTTTTTTTTTTTAAATAGAAACACTTAACAATACACCATTAACTTAGTATACGACATACATAATACCTCAAGAGTGCTAAAAATATTCTCAAATTATTATTTAATAAATTTTTTTCTTATAAAATACAGGAAATATTGAGTTAAAGGATCTATTACTGACTTATTATGTGAGAGTCTGCTAACAATATTTTTGTGGGAATGTAGATTAAAGCGGGTAGAAGAAATATATTGTATGCGAAAATACTATGTTATCATTCCTTGGAGAAAATATAAACCCTTCACAACATGGCTGGTATGTTTTTTCTGCACTGCAATCTTTCCTCCAAATAATCCTCTAAGATTATGATTAGACCGGGCCGGCGGTTCGGTTCGGTTCGGAACCGGAACCGAACCGTCCGGTTCCACACTATAGTGGAACCAGAACCGGACCGTTCGGTTCCGGTTCCATTTGGTTTTTTTTTTTTTTTTTTTTTTAAACTTTTTGAAAATAAAAAATTGAGATTGATAAATCAATATAATTTAAAATTATGAATTTGAATTTATATAACACACTTACATTACATAATTACAATAAATTACAAATAAAATTCTTATCTAAAAAATTAAAAAAAAAACATATTATTGTATAAATTCAAACCGGTTCCAACGGTTCCAACCGGTTCGGCTAGGGGAGGAATCCTAACCGAACCGGTTTAGTTCCGGAACTGGAACCGGTCCCAACCGGTTCGGTTCCGGTTCCGAACCGGAACCTTGACCGGGTCTAATTATGATTATTATTTTTCTCTCTCTTGTGTCATTTGGATTTATTTTTGCAAAACTCTAGCTAAGAAGTATTAAGAACTATATAAAGAAATTAATGGTCAATAGATTGTGACATATGTGTTTTATTTTGATCAAGTTATACTTTTGTGTTAGTTAATAAAACATTTTAGGTATGATACGATGGAGAAGTATATATTGAGGTTTATGTGTCAGTTTCTTCCCTTATTATACTTCTCTTATAGGTATTGTAACATACGGTAACCCGATGAACACTAAGTTAGGAATGTAATAGTACCTATTATTTTATCACGTGAAATTGGGTATTAGGCTTATGAAATTACTTTAAGCTTATTCGATAAATTCATTGTAATACCGTTAAGAAATTTATTTTAAGGTTCATCACGGATAGCTTTTAGTATTCGGACTATAACTTTCTCATACGATATCCGATTTTATGAATTTTATATCGTTGGAAAGCTAAGACCGAGATCTATAATTTTCACGTTGGATATTTCTTCAAATTCGAAGCCGAAAGAGAACGAAAATACAAATCAGATTCGGATGAGCTATGTCTAAGGACTGATTTGAGAAATTCTTAAAGTTTTCAACATTTTCACCATTTATTTATTTTACCATCTGCCCCTAGTAGACATTACCCTTTCACTCTTCTCATTTGTTGAGAAGAAAAGACGTGAGAGAGGGGGATAATTGCAGAATTTTCCTTTCAATTCATTAACCAAAACTACTTGATTCAAGCTTCAATCTTCACATGGAAGCTTGGAAGAAAGAAGAGGAAGATTTAGATAGTCTAGCTAGTGAAGAAATAAATGAAATCAAGGTGAGTTAAGCTTGACCAAAATCCTTGATATAATGGGTTTTGATGATTTGATTATTGTGGTGTGTTGATTGGATGTGCTTGAGGTTATTTACATGACTATTATGCTTGAAAGTTAATAATTTGAAAAACCCCCAAATTAAGAAAACCCTAGACATGGATTACATTGGAATCCATGGAGTTTAATGTTGTAATTTGATGATTTGAGGATTAATGGATTGTCCTTGGCTGATGATAACATGTGTTTTGTGGGAAATTGATTGAGAGTTGAATTTGTTTCTTTTGTTCTAATGTTGAAGTGTTAAAAAATACTTGTGTGAAGGTGGTAAGGTTGGTGTTGGTGTTGATGTTGCTCGTTGATTTGTAAAGTAAGATAAAGGCTGTTTTGGTTGTTTGATGAAGGCTTGATACATGTTGAAGTGTATTAGTAGTGCCAAAAAGGAAGGATAAAAAAGAGTTTGTATTAAATATTATGTATATCCTCAATACACACACCTAGTGTTCGATAAAATGACGACTTTAATAAGATTAAGAATTAAATAATTTTTATGTATGATAATATGTGTTTATTGAGCTGGAAAATCTGATAATGATGACCAAATTAAATAAAGTTAATGGAGGAATGAAATTGGTATTTTTGGACTTGAGATGAGACCAGACTGAATTTTTGAAGTCGGGCAATCTGCTGCCCATGTGCCCAGTTTTTTAGGTTGAACAGCCCCTAAACTTCAGTCCATAACTTGAGTTTCTGGTATCGGAATTGAGAACCGTAAAAACCTACATAAACTAGATACATTATGGACTATTTCAGTAAAATTTTAGTTTTGCAAATCTTATTTTGATGGATTTATACGTGAAATTATTCGTTTCAAGCGAGCTGAAAATTATGATTTGAGCTTGGTTTCAGATTAACATTTTGATGATGAAAATTATTTCAAATGTATGATTTTATGATTTTGGAGACATGAGGGGAAAATCCACCTCATATGTAACTTGATACAGATATTGAATTGACCGATATGGAATTGACGGACATGGTATTGATGGGTATCGGTATTGATACCGGGTATAGACGTGTGCACACGGGATACATGAATAGAGATGATAGATGCCTCTAGATCCTGGGTATTGGGCTAAGGGGACTGTGAGTACAACGCCCCTAGACCCGGATTTTTTAGAGACAGGTTGGTGGCATTGATAGCACCACTGTTTACTGGTTTAGTGGCTTGGGGATTGTGCGTACAACGCCCCAAGACCACGAGATTATTGTACAGATTGACAATTGATTTTACAGAAGATTTTACATATGAATCTTTGAATGGTTTTCACAAAGGTTTTCGGATGGGAAAAATCAGATTTATAATTTATAAATTCAAAGATTGACTTTTTGGATTTGATTCTTAAAAGAGATTGGTTTTATAAAGGAGTTCTCAAGAGAACTCACGACTTAGAGAATTCTAGAAAATGTTTTCTGACCAGGAAAGATTGATTCTTGAGATGATTTTGATTCGGATTTTATAAAGTATATCAGTTTCGTTTTCACTTTAAAATTTTCACTCACTGGGTTGTTCAAACAACCTAACCCCTCCACTCCCAGTATTTTATTTTGCAGGTGTATCTAAGAGACGTGTTCGAGAGGATGGATACCGATGGCATTCACTTGGGTGTTGAGTCCACCTGGTTGTGTCCAGAAGGCAGTATCAGTCTTTGAGTGTGTCAAACAACATATTGTAGTGCAAAGTTATTTTTGAGTGCATTATATGGAAACTTGAGATGTATTTCTATGAGTATTGTGTTGGGCATTGGACCCTTTGCGTGAACTTATATTTGGGATGTGTGTAACAGTATTGATCATTCAGATTGATTTGAGGCTCAGTGGATAATACAACCTATTCCCTGCCGGTAGTATCTCCCGAGGTGGGGATGTTACAAGTATTTTCCCATAGTGTTTTTTTTTATTATAACGATGTGTGTTTCAAATAATAATAATTATTATTATTAAGTACTGTTTTTTTAAATATTACCATTCATAGATTAATACTCTAGAAATTGAATTAGATTATAATATAAATTAATAATTAACTATTTTGTAATAAAATTCTTATACAAGTTCACATATGTTTATTGTTTGGAATTTGAGTTGATTTTGATGTTATTCGTAATATTTCAGTTTTAAAAACTGGGATTGTAAAAAAAAAAATGAATTAATAAAGTTTTATTCCAAAATTAAAAAGCAATATAAAATCTTAATAAAAATATTATTTATTTATTGATCTAATACCCCGCCGGAGGCGGGATGCTACCGGCATGAGACATGATTGACCCATCTCTATAAGCCTCTAAATTTATGAAAATCCGGCATGATGTATCCTAAAATCGGACAACCTGGATCGTAGTCCAACATCAAAGGCAATCCAAGAATACTCTAAACAAATAAAAGGACCTCAGGTCCATACACATCTCATCAAAATCATATCCTAAGGGCTCTGCCCACACTATCTATCAATACTCAAGGGCTATGTAGCCATCATATCATAAACAATCAAAATTTTAACTTATTAATACAAACCACGTGCTCAACATGATAAATAAAATAATAAATCAGATATCATAATTTTCTAAAACTTTTCCCAGGACACTTGAAAGGGTGACTACCGCTTAGATGATCCACGTCTCGAACATGACTTTAAAGTTGGAGTTGTTGATCCATCTGGTAGCCAACCTGCAAAACTAGCAACTGGTTTGGTGTGAGTTATTAAAAATCAGTAAGTAACCATGCTAGTATAATAACAAACAAGTCAAATATAAACTTCAAACAACCAAAAAAAAATCAAACATATCAGCAGTTCATCAGGATTACTAAATTGTTACAGGTTCAGATTTTATTATCTTGTTATTATCCCTTATACTTAATCTATGTCAAGCCTTCATAGTAACATATCTACTGTGGATGTTGGATTTCGGCCAAGGTCCACAATCAGAATTTGTAGGTTGGGGGCATTAGCGATCCTGCAAGACAAAGGTAGAATGAGCGGGAGCAGACTGCCCACCGGTGTGGTGGGTGCCGGGGGCACTCCGACTCTCAAGTTAGTAGTGTGAAATGAGCAGTAAATATGTAAATGTGAAAGCAAGGTTTGATGTTACCTTGAACTCTTTAGGTGGCCGTGAGGGCGGTGGTAAGTGTATAAGGGGATGGAGAGCTCTGAGAGAGCTAGTGTCAAAGAGCAGAGGCTTCAATGTGAGAAGTGAAGCTTGAATGTGAGAAGTCCCCAATCTCCGAAATCAAGCCCCCCTATCTCATGAATTATGCTTCCTTTTATAGGTAGAGAAAGATGAATTCTCTGGTTTGGCATATGGGAAAGGGGTCCCCATAACATGCTTATTGTCTCTGCTTTCGGCGGGGGAGAATAATTTTGCATGTGGAGTTGGTTTTGGTGGTAAAGTAGTTTGTTCTCTAGCTGATGGTTTTGTTATGTTTTAATAATAAAAAGTTTTCTGGACCGGGTCACTATTTTGGGCCGTGTTTGGTGCTGGTTCGGAGTGGAAGGACGGTTTCACCCTTGGCTCAAATTTGGCCGTTGGATCGGGAACAGCTTCGCTCTGGATAGACCCCTCGGAGTCCCATTGGTATTATGACTATGTGTCTATGAGATTCCGAATCAAGGTAGGTGTATGTGGTCTTAACCTAAGACTTGCATCGCTAATACTTGCGACAATCAGTACGCTTTGGTTTTGGTCGTCCAGAGCTTTAACAGGTTTTGTGTACGCCTCTTCTGGGTTTACTGAGAATCGTAGTGTATTGGGTGTGATGTCAAGATGGAAGTATCACTTCAGTCATATGGAGATGATGATCACGCAAGATACATAACTAATACTCTTAAATGCTGCAGCTATTGGGATAATATGATTAGGTCATGATTATCCGATTACAGAGACTAGTTGTTGATGATTCGATATATACTTCGTACGAGGCAGACACAATTCCAGCCCTAGGCCTAGCATGTGACATCCGATATTGGATCATTTTATGCAATACATTAGTCTATTACACCTGATACAGATTATATATTCCTCGTTGAATATTTATGGAGAATTGGGTAGACATGATGCATTACTAGAAGCCAACCATGTCTTGTAAATCGGTAAGAATGTGGTACGGGGTACACACGTGTTCAGATAGTCTGATGACCGTATTTACTGCCAACATATCCAGGGATCTCTTGGGTGGCTTCCCAAAGATTCACTGATGACATTTGACTCGAACAGAATTAATCTGAGATTAATTATGAGAGAGAAATTTAATCTGGGATTAATTACGGCAAGAATTTATCTTGGATTAAATTCTCATAGAAGAGAGAACGCGATTAATTTGGAATTAATCGGTAAAATAAATTTAATAGTTAAATTAGATTTTTCTATTTAATTTATTTATTCAGGCTAAATTAATATATTGGATATATTAAATTGAAATTGGATTTCAATACGGAATTAAAATTGGATTTTAATTCAAGCGAACGAATTAATTCGTAAGCGACTATCGTAATAATTTTACGAGGCATAATTATTTAATTAAATTATATTTAATTATTTAGCGACGGAAAATTTATTTAGTCGGATTAAACGAACCCGAGCCCAAAGCTTAGTTGTGTGTTGGAGAAGCCAATCAAATTTTGAATTTCAAAGTGGTGTGACCCACTTGACTTACATCAACTTGTCAAAAGTTGATGAAGTGGTTGAGCTCATTTAATGCAACTTTTCACACAACCAAAGATTCTTGAACAAGTTTTGTTTTTTGAAAACATAACACTTGCTTTTGTTTTTTGAAACAAGACATCACAAAAGACTTCTCTCTTTCTTCTTGGCTTGGCCGTGAGCTTCTCTTCTCCAAGGGAAAATTTTGCTTCAATTTTTCATTCTTGCTATCACATCTAGAGTTGATTAAGGTGATAGGAAAACTCACCCAAGTGTTGGAAACACTCAACACAAAGCTTGGAGCTTCCATCATCCAAAGAATTTTTGAAATTCCAAACCGATCAATGTAAGTTATTCCGCAAACTTTCTTGATAAATTCACACATGATCATTATTTAGAGATCCTTGGCATGTCTAGGACACTAACAATGGTATCATGAGCCATATTTAAACATGATTTGAATCTAGGGTTTATGGACTTTATTTTGGGATTTTGTGCTTGGAGTATGTATTTTTTCCAAATTGGTTGTTTGGTTGTGTTTAAATGATGATGAATTGGATTTGTGCATCATTGGATTTGTGAAAAATTGATTAGATTAATTTTCCCCATAATTCCTAACATGACCGAATGTAACCTTAGGTGTGCTCATGGTAATTTTTTGAATTTGACAATTGGATGTGTTAAATGACATGAAATTGAATGTTAATTGTTGATTTAATTGGATTGAAATCAAAATTGGATGTTAATTTCATGTGTTTGCAGTGAGCTTGAACATGTTGTTGGATGAATTGATTTTGCCTCATTTTGTGTTGGACATGAATTTGAGAATTGAGCATGATTAATTGGATTAATTAGTATTTTGGAAATATTAGATTAATTAATTAATTATGATAATTGAACTTTAATTGAATTAATAAAATATTTGGAATATTGTGTTAATTTAATTTGTTGTATTTGGGCTAATGGGCTTGCTTGGGCCAAGTATGGTTTGGAAAATTGGATTGGATCCAATTGGGCCTAAGACCATTTCCATAAAGTCTAAATATGACTATTGGGCCTTTAAAAATTTAATTGGGCCTAAATTTATTTTTGGCATATGGTGATTCCTAATTGGGCCTTGGTATTTTGGGTTGGATCCATAATGGCCAAAGCCCATGCCTAAAGAATTAATTGAAAGCCCATTGGACTTTAATTGAAAAGGCATTGGATTCTAATTAGGCCTTTAAGACCAATTTAGATTGGATTTGGAATCCAAGTCTAAAAGGCACTAAAATAAGTGTATTAAAATTGGATTTAAAATTGTAGTTCGATATAATTCAAGAATACGTATGTAGGCACTGTATTTTTGCATATAAGTCCCGATGATGAGTCTCATTTGGAGACACTACCTTTTAAGTCGCGGAAGTCGAGGGAAACGGACGTCGGAAGGGGAAAAGTCAGAAATCAATATTTTGTTGGATTTTATTCGCTTGTTTAGCTTCGGGCTCACTTGTTGGACCTCCGTTTTAAAACACCTTTAGCCCAAAACCCCGTGAACCATTTAACCTTGGCCCAAAACCCTTGAAATACACATCAAGCCCACACGCCCACCTAGCCCACAAAGCCAAGCCCACACGTTCAAGCCCTTAAAACACATCCAAAAATAAAAAATCACATATTTAACACATGGGAAATTAAAACAAATCAAATAAAATCTAAATAATTACATACCTAATTAAAGTAAATCAAATATATGACCTTCCAAAACAAGCCAAATCTTGTCCCTAATTAAAAAGATGTTTTCTTTATAAAATACTAATTAAAAGATATCACATTTATTAACAAATCTCATTCCTTTTTCAAGCAAGGATTCACCCTTGCCTTTGTCTATAAAAGAGACACAAAACCAACCCTCACCTCTCCTAGACCTCACACCCAAGACAAGAAAACAAGAAGCAAATAATTCTCTCTTCTCCCACATTCTAGCAACTGAAACCACTCCCCCAAAACAGTCCCCCCATTCACCGAAAGTCACCACCAAAACAGTCCCTCCATTCACCGAAACTCACCACCAAAACAGTGGCCTAAATCACCGAAAACAGTGAACAAAAATTTCACTTTAAATCCCTTAAATTACAGCATATAACAGCAATCCTAATCCCTTTAGAAACCGCAAAATAGTCCCTTAATACAACAAAAACAGTGACTAAAAAGAATATAGCGAAAATAGCAGTGAAACAGAGTGAAAACAGTAGCCCGAGCAGTGAAACAGCGAGGAAATATGTGAACCAGCGAACCAGAAGAGTTGCGGAGTGTTAGCCTTTCCGAAGGCCTTGTAACGCGCTTCCAAGAGTCGACATAAAAGGTTAGACCTGAGGGCACCTTTTTTATTTATCCTTATTCATATTTTAATTATTTATTGAATTTTATTCGCATGAGATTCGTTGATTAATGTGTGTTGTGGCCCTTGAATGAATGGAAAATGTGTCGTCTCTTGTGGTATATAGAATGGAAACCCATACGTAAATTCCATAGTCGAATCCGAATGGACGGTAGTGCGGTCTGTACTTGGGATACAACTCCACGTACTACTTGAGCAAACGACACATATTTCGCTTTATTTTATCTTGTTTGTTTATTATCCGCATTTTATATTCCGCCATTTAATTTTCGTACTATTATTTGTTTGTGTATTAATGATATAATGCGCATGGGCTTAGTATGTTGGTCTAAAGGTTCTATATTTGAGGGAAGAAAAGTCCAAAAGGCTACCTTTACGACAATACTTTACCGCGCCTTTTATCATGTCATTCACATTTTGCATATCATTACTCTATTTTGCATTCTAGTGCGCATGGGCTAACTAGGGTGGACTAAAGGTCCTCTATTCGAGGGAAAATGCCTAAAGGCTACCTTTACCACGAAGTTTTACCGCGCCGGACGAAGTGTGTTTGGTTGAATGTGAGATGTGTTTAATTGAGCATGCGAAGTCCTATATTGTTGTCTTTATTCTATATGCATTGTGATGTAATGCGCATGGGCTAACTAGGGTGGATCAAAGGTCCTCTATTCGAGGGAAAAATACCTAAATGTTACCTTTACCATGATGTTTTATCGCGTCTTTTGTTATGTCATTGACTTTTTACATATCATTGCTCTATTTACGCATGTATTGCATTCTAGTGCGCATGGGCTAACTAGGGTGGATTAAAGGTCCTCTATTCGAAGGAAAATGCCTAAAGGCTACCTTTACCACGATGTTTTACCACGCCGGACGAGGTACACTCGATTGAATGTGAATGAGTTCAATCGGGCACATGGGGTCCTACATTGTGCATTTGTTCATCTATGTATGTGTTTGCGTTGTCTATCATGCATCGGGTCTTGTCCCGTTCAAACGCGTTCTCAAACGATATACAAATGCGAACATTCTATTTCCCGTTCGAACGTATTTACGAACGCTACTTGAACGCGCATGCATTTTGTTTCATCAGCTCTTGTCCCGTTCGAACGCATTCTCAAACGCTATACGAACGTGAACTTTTTATTTACCGTTCGAACGTGTTTACGAACGCTACTCGAACGCGCAGACGTTTTGTTTTTATCATGCATCAGGTCTTGTCCCGTTCGAACGCGTTCTCGAACGCTATACGAACGCGAACTTTCTGTTTACCGTTCGAACGCGTTTTCAAACGCCACACGAATGCACATACACTAGACTGATTCCTTTTCATCACATTTCATGCATAATTGCTTCTTGGGTGATTTCTCTTGTATTATGTAATTAATCATACCATTCCATTATTGACACTTTTACTGTTATCATCTATTTGTATTCCCGTATTTATCTATTTGATGTGTTCATGAGATTGTGTTCAAGCATGATTAGGTCGTTAGTATGTTACTTGTTTCTTAAGCATGATTTAGCCGTTAATACGTTATTCCTCTATGCATGATTTGGTTATCTCCTTTCGCAATAGGCGTTCAATTTACGTTTATGTTTATGTTTAGGTTGTTATTTATTTTTCATGTTTGATGATTCAACATGTTCATGAGATTATTGTGTGATATTGTATGTTTGTCGTTATGATGATTACTTTTATGCATGTGAACTTAGAAGTAGAATACTCTTGAAAATGTATGTTGCTTAGGCTTGGTTAGATTATTGCACAAATCCTTTCATTACAAGTGGCATAAGTAAGGGACCATTCCGTACCCAACAGTTTGAGGTCTTCCCTTGCGAGGGGTGAATGTGGCCTTAAATCATTTTCTCGGTTCACACCAGGTGGCGAATCCATGTTATTTCTCCGGTTTAGTTCCCCCGCGGGCTATTCCATACTCCCGACCAGGCCGCAAGCCCGGGACAGCGTCGCCCAACATCTGTGTCCTACAATGTACTTTGAGTATTTATTTTTAAACGAGTTGGACTCGCGCAAATCAAATCGTTGTATGAACAATGAATGTTCCTTAATTCAAAGATTAATTAATTGGATTAGATTGATTGAAAAACATGATTTGTGTGAATACTTGGATTTATTTGTATGAATAATGTATATCGGATGGATATTAGATGGGTGGAGGCAATTTTGTAAATTGTTATAAATTTGGAATTTATTTAAATTGGACCTGCGCGTCCAGCCTTTCACCTCTTTATCTCTTTGTATTTCTCTTCTCACCAATTCCTTTCAATGTAAATGAGGTTTCTTTTATTGTTATGTAATTGGGTAGAAGTGTGTAAAGTGCTAGCGGGAGAGAGTAGATGGAGAAATTTGTTCTAGGAACCAATTGTATTATATATCCATCAGCATATCATTATTAATTTTATCGCGCCTTATTATGCTTTTAGAATGCATGTTTAAGGGTGTATGATGAGACCTAATCAAAGATAATATATTGGTTGCCAATTTACACAGAAACCCTCAATTCAATATTAAGCGTTTTCCTTCAATTGAGTGGTTCTCTCTCAAGATCCAAGATTGATTTTGATTTGTTGGCCAAAGTCAAGATAACTGTCCATCGCAGATGTGTTTTAACCATGAAAGCTTTTTTATATATCGCATGTCTTGGGTAGTTGTGACTTGTTGGCCAAAGTCAAGGTCACTTCTGTACATTGACGTGGATTACGAAGCTTTCCCACTGTCAATGGGTCATGCTTAACTGGAATCATTAAGCTTGTTGAGCCAAAGCAAATGCTTAGTTGATTCATAGGAAAAAGGTTAGGAAATATATTGGATAATTGTTTTGGACTTGGAGGTCCACCTACCAGATATAGGAATTGGATGAGATCCAATTGATCTTAGAGATTTACCTAGTTAAGTTTCATACAGCTTGTTGGCCAAAGTCAAGGTTGTGTGTTATTTAACGGGATCCTAGCCCACTAGGAAACTGAGTTTCCTGAGTACTCCACAGAGGGTTAGAGGCTGGCCGAAAAATAGTGGGAAGTCAGTATTAAATTTGCAATTTTGTTTAATACTTGCTTACACGCGCTCTTTTATTTATTTATCGTCGTTATAAATATATTAGTTGGACTAATATTATTATTACTTTCTTTGAACAGTTAGACTGTACAAGACATTACTTCACTTCCAACTATATAACCATTACATTTTGAGTGTACCTGATATCGTTGATTGGATAGTTGGACTATTGCAATCAAGATGGCTGGAAAGATTAGCGTTAGGGACATCATCATGGACGATAATGTCTTTAACGGCTCCAATTTTCCAGATTGGGAGATAAAACTCAGGATAGTCCTGGGAGCCGAGAAGTTACTCTATGTCATAGAGAAACCTCTCGTGCCTGAGTCTGGAGTTGAACAAATAGTAGAGCATGAGCTTTGGAAGACTCATCATGATGATAACTTTGGTGCGCAATCCGTCATGCTTGCCGCAATGACTCCTCAGTTTCTTCGTCAGAATAAAGGATTGGATCATTAGAGTATGATGTTGAAATTGAAGGATCTTTACAGATCTAATCTTATATCTCAGAAGTATGAATTGTAAAAGAAGCTCTTTCGCTCGCGTATGTTAGAGGGTACATCTGTCGAGCACTATGTGTCGCAGATGATTGCTGACATCGAACAGCTAGGTCAGCTGGGCATAACCTTCGAGGCCAAGACTTCTATAGATTTGATTATACAGTCTCTGCCCAACTGTTGGGGCGGGTTCGTCATGAACTATAACATGATGAACCAAGAAAAGACTCTTGGAGAGTTGATGTCAATGTTGAAAGAAGCAGAGCCAGAGCTTCTGAAGGTCAAGAAGCGTGAGGCGCATCTTACTTGGACATTCCAAAAGGCCAAGGCTTGGCCGGAGACTTCTAGAGGTGTGAAGAAGAAAATGAAGAAGGGCGAGGCTAAATCATCAAAGTCTTCTGGGAAGAATAAGGACATATCCCAAGACATCTGCCTATATTGAGGCAAACATGGTGACTGGAAGCGTGACTGCCATGAGTGCAAGGCGGAGTTGAAGGAAATGAAGACGGGTAAAACTTCGGCTTCAGGTATGTTTGTTATAAACATGTCCACTACTAGTTTTAAAAATTGGATTTTTGATTCTGGATATGGTACTCACATATGTACTAGTGTGCAGGATATGCTAATTAGCAGGATATTGGTGTCAAACGAGATCGACCTAAGAGTCGAAAACGGGACGAGAGTCGCTGTTTTAGCCGTTGGGACCTATGTTTTGTATTTTCCCTTGGGGCATGTAATTACATTAGGTGACTGTTATATTGTACCTAGTTTGACTAGGAACACCATCTCTGTATTTTGTTTAACCCGATACGGATATACCTTTGTATTGATGAAAACTGGTGTTTTGTATATAAGATGATATTTTGATATATACTTCAGATGTTAATAATGGTCTTTATATAATTAAACTCAAACATATAATATGACAAATAAAAAGCTCAAACTGAGTAAATCAGTTGAGACTTATATGTGGCATTGTCGTCTGAGACACATTAACAAGATTCATATATCCATACTTTCAAAGAGTGGATACTTGGACAAATTTGATCCTAATTCATATGATGTCCATGGATATTATTTATTAGGCAAAATTCCTAAAACACCTTTTAGCGGTAAGGGTGTATGTGCCACCGAGCTGTTAGCCCTTGTTCATAGTGACTTATGTGGGCCCATATCTAGCCAGGCTAGAGGTGGATATGAATACTTCGTAACCTTTACGGATGTTGCATCGTGTTATGGTTATGTGTATCTTATGAAACACGAGTCGAAAACTTTTGATAAATTCAAAGAGTTTCGACATGAAATAGAAAAACAGACTGGAAAAAGTATTAAAACATTACGGTTGGATCGTAAAGAAGAATACTTGAGCAATGAGTTTCTCGATTACTTGAAAGAATATGGTATTCTATCACGGTGGACTCCTCCCAGAATACCTCAATTGAACGGTGTGTCTGAACGGAGAAACCGAACTTTGTTGGACATGGTAAGGTCTATGATGAGTCGCACTGAGCTACCAATTTCCTTATGGGGATACGCTTTGAACAGTGCAATACTTATTTTGAATAAGGTTCCGTCAAAGTCTATTGAATAGACTCCGTATCAGATATGGACAGGAAAGAAACCGGGTTTCTCATTCTTGAAGATTTGGGGATGTTGGGCATATGTTAAATATTTGGATGTTACCAAACTAGAACCTAAATCGGATAAATGCCTATTTATAGTTGGTTATCCTAGGGAAACCAAAGTATATTATTTCCACAACCCACAAGAGAACAAAATATTTGTTACTCTTCATGCATTTTTCCTTGAAAAGAAATTCATAGATGCAGTGATAAGTGGGAGGAAAGTAGAACTCGATGAAAATCAGAGTGATACTATTCATGACATCGATCCTCTCACAGAACATGAACAGTTCATCAGGGATGAGACTGTTCCACAATCTTCTAATACACAATAACCGCGTAGGTCGGAGAGAGTCAGAAAACAACTTAAAAGATATGGTTTCTAATCTCACCTCATGAAGATATTAATCTTATTGAGGATTATGAACTGGCTATGTATGAGGAAGCGATACAAGGTATCGAATCCGCTTTATGGCAAGAGGCTATGAAGTCCGAAATGGATTCCATGTATACCAACCATATTTGGACACTGGTTGATGCACCAGAAGACATTGTGCCTATTGGTAGCAAATGGGTCTTCATGGTGAAGACATACATGGATGGCAACATACAAACGTACAGAGCTAGGCTTGTATCGAAAGGGTATCATCGTCAACATGGCGTCGATTATGACAAAACTTTTTACCCGTTGACACGATTAAATCCATTCGGTTAATGCTTGCGATTGCTGTATATTTCAATTGTGAAATATGGCACATGGACGTCAAAACCACTTTCCTTAACGGAAACCTTTTGAAGGATGTTTATATACAACACCCTGACAGTTTTGTCATGCCAAAACATGCAAACAAGGTTTGCAAGTTAAATCGATCCATTTATGGATTGAAGCAAGCATTGCGTTCTTGGAACCAACGTTTTGGTGAGATCATATTACAATATGGTTTCAGTCAAAATGAAAATGATTCTTGTGTATATAAGAAGGGTAGTGGGAGCTCACTGACATTTATAGTCCTATATATTGATGATGTATTGCTTCTTAGCAATGACATTCTCATGATACAATCGGTAAAAACTTGGCTTTCATTAAAATTCTCCATGAAAAACTTGGGAAATACAACCTTTATTCTATGAATAAAGATCTACTGGGATATATCTAAAAGTTGTTGGCACTCTCCGAGAATTCGTACATTGACAAAGTGTTGAAGAGATTCAACATGGATCAGTCCATAGGGGACTACTTCCAGTATCATATGACGTCTCTTTATCTAAGGACATATGTCCTAAAACTAAAGATGAGAGAGATGAAATGAATCAGATTCTGTTCACTTCTACAATTGGATCGATCATGTATGCCATTATATGTATGTGACCTGATGTCTCATATGCTTTGAGCATGTGTAGTCGTAATCAGGCCGATCCAGGTGATGGTCACTGGATTGACATTAAGAACATCCTTAAGTATTTTAGACGAACTAATGATGCTTTCTTAGTCTATGGAGAATGAGAACTTGAAGTGACTGGGTTCACTGATGCAAATTTCCAAACTGACAAAGACGACTCTAAGTCGCAATCAGGGTACATATTTTGTTTGAGCAACAAAACAATGAGCCAGATATCCTCTAAGCAAGATATTGTTTCCAATTCAACAACAAAAGCGTAATACATTGCTGCTGCTGAGGCAGCAAAATAAGCATTTTGGATCTATAAATTCCTAATTGGATTAGGAGTAGTTTTGTTAGCAGCTGAGCTAAGCTACATCATATGCTAAGGAACCACGGTCTCATCATTGATCCAAGTATGTACGTCGACGATTTCATCTGATTCGTGAGATCGTACATCATGGCGATGTCAAGATCAATAAGATCACATCAGATGAGAACCTTGCAGATCCGCTGACGAAAGCTATATCTCAGTGAAAGTTTGAGCAACCCGTACATAGTTCAGGTGTTGGACACTTGTGTGATTGGCTATAGGCCAAGTGGGAGATTGTTGGACAATTATGACCCATAGCATCACTATTTGTAAAGGACATGATATTTTTGTACAAATTAACTATGTGACAAAAGGAAATTGCTCTTTTATCATTTTGTAATTGGATTATTTGGATATATAAATGATAAAAGTCCATATGATTAGTACCAGATTAATAAGATATGAGACAATATTAATCCACGAAAGGTTTAATCAATAAATATCTATAGTCATAGTATTATCGAGACTGGACATCGATAATGCAGAATAGACTAGTATTATACTTGTGCGTGTTATGGAAGCTTAACGACATAGTTCTCATATATTTAAGTATTGGATACTTATGCAAATGTGATAGGAGGTTCTGTTAGCCGTTGGACCGGGAATAGCTTCGCTCTGGATAGACCCATCGGAGCCCCATTGGTATTATGTCTATGTGTCTATGGGTATCTGAATCAGAGTAGGTGTATATGGTCTTAACCTGAGACTTGCATCGCTAATACTTGCGATAATCAGTACGCTTTGGTTTTGGTGGTCCGGAGCTTTAACAGATTCTGTGTACGCCTCTTCTGGGTTTACTGAGAATCATAGTGTATTGGGTGTGATGTCAAGATGGAAGTATAACTTCAGTCATATGGAGATGATGATCACGCATGATACAGAACTAGTACTCTTAAATGTTACAGCTATCGGGATAATATGACTAGGTCATGATTATCCTATTACAGAGACTAGTTGCTGATGATCCGATATATGCTTCGTACGATGCAGACATAATTCAAGCCCTATGCCTTGCATGTGACATCCGATATTGGATCGTTTTACGCAATACGTTAGTATACTACGCTCTGATACAGATTATATATTCCTCGTTGAATATTTCTTGAGAATTGGGTAGGCATGGTGCTTTTCTAGAAGCCAACCATGTCCTGTAAATCGGTAAGAAGGTGGTACGGGGTACACACGTGTTCGGATAGTCCGATGACCGTATTTATTGCCAACATATCCAGGGATCAATTGGGTCACTTCCCAAAGATTCACCAATGAAATTTAACTCGAACAGAATTAATCTGAGATTAATTATGAGAGAGAAAATAAATCTGTGATTAATTACGACAAGAATTTATCTGGGATTAAATTCGAATAGAAGAGATAACACGATTAATTTGGAATTAATCGGTAAAATAAATTTAATAGTTAAATTAGATTTTTCTATTTAATTTATTTATTTGGGCTAAATTAATATATTGGATATATTAAATTGAAATTGGATTTCAATACGGAATTAAAATTACATTTTAATTCAAGCGAATGAATTAATTTGGAATTAATTCGTAAGCGACTGTCGTAATAATTTTGCGAGGTATAATTATTTAATTAAATTGAATTTAATTATTTAGCGACGAAAAAGTTGTTTAGTCGGATTAAACGAACCCGGGCCCAAAGCTTAGTCGTGTGTTCGAGAAGCCAACTCAAATTTTGAATTTTAAAGTGGTGGGACCCACTTGACTTACATCAACTTGTCAAAAGTTGATGGAAGTGGTTGAGCTCATTTAATGCAACTTTTCACACAACCAAAGCTTCTTGAACAAGTTTTGTTTTTTGAAAACATAACACTTGCTTTTGTTTTTGAAACAAGACATCACAAAATACTTCTCTCTTTCTTCTTGGCTTGGCTGTGAGCTTCTCTTCTCCAAGGGAAAATTTTGCTTCAATTTTTCCTTCTTGCTAGGACATCTAGAGTTGATTAAGGTGATAGGGAAACTCACTCAAGTGTTGGAAACACTCAACAAAAAGCTTGGAGCTTCCATCATCCAAGGAATTTTTGAAATTCCAAACCGATCAATGTAAATTATTCCGTAAACTTTCTTGATAAATTCACACACGAATCATTGTTTAGAGGTCATTGGCATGTCTAGGACACTAATAAACCGGTTACGATATTCCTAATTATATTGTTATACGCATAGAAGTTTCTTATTTCGACTATAAAACTTGCAAACGAACTCCGATTGAGCTAATTCTTAAACCGTCAGACTCGTTTTTTCGAGACGAATAACTTTCATGAATACTTTTCGAAATTCGCTTCGAAAGGGTTTCAAAATAGTAAATTCCGAAAATACCCTTCAAAGTGGGGACAATTTTATAATTTCTGGAATGGTATTATTTAAGGATTATTTTATTGTTCATCATTACTAAAAAAATGAGAGAGAGATGAGAATAAAGAGAGAAGAAAAGAGGGAGAAGAGAGAGAAAGAAGTGGTGTTCGGCGCACGGCCAGCTGGCCACCCCGGCGATACGCGCCGACTTCATCCAGTCAAGGCCAACCACATGGTGGCCAGAGATTTCCCTTTTGGCGGTCGGAGCGACGAGAAAATGGGGAAAAATATGCGAGGTAGATTTTCCCGATCCTAGCTCGTCACTTCGTTTCACGACCCGAGCCACCCGCCAAATCGAAACCCTCGGAGAGTACTACAAGATAGTAGTGATGATTTTTTCGATTAGTGTTCGGTTGCATGTAAAATAAGGAGAAGAAGCGGCGGTGAACAATAATGTTGAATGAACAGTAGCTCCGATCGGAATTACGTCAATTCCAGCACGTTCGTGAGATCTTTTGGAGTCCGTATATATCCTCGAAATCTTAGTAAAAGCTCTCGGTAAAAAGTCGAAAATTTCAAGTTTTTCGCTAAATATTCGGATGTTTCTAGTAGCTTCGTAGAGTAGCGTAATGATATAAATTGAAATGTTTGAGAACAAGTATATTAAACATAAGTATCTGGTAGAATCCAGGTTAAAACGGAACGATTTTGATCGATCCCATAGAATATGCAAGTTTCTGGTAAAAATGGGTTTTTACATATAATGATGTATTTGGGTTTTAATGATAGTTTTGGGTTATTTATGATATTACGAGCATGTGTGGATAAATCCGGATAGGTTCGAAGGGTTCGGGATCATTCCGTAACGTTTGCGGAAATTTTTTCGAAAGATTTTCCGAAAACGTGTAAATCGAGAATTTGGGTGAATTCGTGGCCTGGAATAGCTTTTAATGGTGTTTTAAAATCTTTGAAAATGAAAGTATTGAAATCGAACTTGTTTTAGATGTTTCAGAAAAATATCCAGGATTTTTTCGTGGTTAAGTCGAGAATACCGTAAATCACGATTCTAACGGTATTTTTACCATTTATTTTGACATATGTGACTAGGATCTGCAGTGCTCGCGAAACCAGGTAAGTAACCCGTACGATGAGAACTTAAATTAGTGATTTCGAGTTTGACTATATATATATATATGAATGACATGTTAGTATAAAAAATGATAGTTAAAATATATTCTTGAGAACGAAGTTTGAGATTACGTATGGTTAGGATAGTCAACTACGACAGGTATGGACCTTTATTATTGATATGACATGAAGTGAGACATGAAATGAGCTTATGATCATGTGTATGTATGGATGTATGGAAATGTATGAATCAGTACTAATATGGATTCGTGTAAGTAAATGTATGAGTATGTATAAGCAAGTGTATTAGTATATGAACTCGTCGTTATATGTATGACATGTTTGGATATGTATGATTGGGGTATAAAGGATTGGTAAAGGAGATAAAATATGACTTTAGAATTTGTATTAGTACCTGTAGATGTGTGTCTTTGGGATAAGTTGTTATTGATCAATGTATACGATTTAGCGACATAGAAGTTGAGTTGGTATAGACTAAAGTATTTTCCGAGTAATGGAATTTCGTGATTGATTGGATATGTATATTAATAGTGAATGTTGATTGATAAGTATAGAATGTGAGAATTGTAAAGGTCATGGAATCAGAATCTGAAGTAATAAATATATTTATATGTTTGATATATGTATATAAACATATGTGTGTGATGATTCTAAATGATTTAGAAATATTTGTCGTGTATATGTTTGGGTATGAGAAACCGTGTAATGAGTTTGTGACACGTGACAAGTATGCATGTGAGTGAATATTTTTCTCTTATCTTATCTTATTCGGAACAACCAGTAGCTATAGTGGGTAGAGATACAAGAAAGCTACAATCTCGGTGGATTCCCTCGGTTAAGGTGATTTGGCAACACCACAAGGAACGAGAGGCCACATAAGAACCAGAAGAGACCATGAGAGAGCAATACCCCCAACTATTCACAGAAGAATGTACCTTTTATATCTTTAAATGTTTTGATTCGAGGATGAATCATTTTAAGGGGGGAGAATTTGTAACGACCCAATTTTTTCATAAGTTCAGTTAATGTGATATTAGAGTGTTAACGGGGGAAATTCTGAGATGACTTAGAAACCCGCGGACCGTACTCAGTTCGGGCCGAATAGGCCTATTGATAATTAATGGGCCTAAGTGTAGATTAAAAGAGTGCCCATTTTTCTTCATTAAACCAAATTTAGTCCAAGCCAATATGTAGGCCCAGTCAAAATATTTTTATACTTGGCCCAAATTTTAAGCTCAAATGTTATCCAAAATTTCTAGAAAAAATCCTCCAAATTCTTAAATTGTAAAAAGGGAAAAAGTAACAAAAATTTGGCAATTTCTTTCTCCATTTGACGTGAGGTAGAAAAGGGTGAAGAATGAGGAATTTCGTTTTTTCTCTTTTCTTTCACAAAATCTTAAGGAAAATCAAAAGCTAACCATCACCAAATAACCCTAAGAAGGAAAAGAAATAGCTTGGGAAATCCATTAGGAAAAAAAGACTTGGATTTAAGGTAAGCAAGACATGACCCAAACTTTGATGTTTTGAGTTTGAATGGTTTGATGATGATAGTATGTTATTAATTAGTAGTAAGGTGATTATTGATGGTTATTTCATTGAGAAGCTATGTTTAGGTAATTCTAGGTAACTCACCCTAATTGAAGTATTAAGTAAGGATGATGGGATTTTGGTGGTGTTGAGATGTTGGAAGTATGATATTATGGTAAATGATATATTGAAGTTGTTTGTGTTTGTTATGGAATGAAATATGGAGTTATCTATGGAAGAAATGAAATTCGGGTACATTATACGCAAAAACACTATGTTATCATTCCTTAAAAAAAAATATAAACCCTTCACAACATGGCTGGTATGTTTTTTATACACTGCAATCTTTCCTCTTAATAATCCTCTCAGATTATGATTATTTTTTCTCTCTTTTATGTCATTTGGATTTATTTTTGCAAAACTCTACCTAACAAGTATTAAGAACTATATAAAGAAATGAATGGTCTATGGATTGTGGCATGTGTGTTTTATTTTGATCAAGTTATGTTTTTGTGTTAATTAATAAAATATTTTAGGTATGATATGATGGAGAAGTAGATACTAAGGTTTATGTGTCAAATTCTTTCTTTATTATATTTCTATAATAGGTATTTTCCCATATAGTGTTTTATTTTATTTTTCTTTTTATTATAAAGTTGTGTGTTTTATTAATAATAATAATTATTATTAAGTACTATTTTTTTAAATGTTACCATTCATAGATTAATACTCGATAAATTGAATCAAATTACAATACAAATTAATAATTAACTAATTATCAACAAAATTCTTATATATATGTCACATATGTTTATTTTTTGGAAGTTGAGTTGATTTTGATGTTATTTGTAATATTTCAATTTTAAAAGACTTGGATTGCTAAATAAAAATGAATTAATGAAGTTTTATTCCAAAATTACACTATAATATATTTCCAAATCTTAATAAGAATATTATTTCTTTATTGAAACATAGTTTGATCAATTTCTCTACAATTGATGTTATACCGTATTAATGGGCAAAAAAAATCGTGATAAGTCTCTGGATTTGGCTTAATGTAATGACCCAAAATACTTTCAAGTTTACCTAGGGACAAAAAGAGTTGACATAGGGAATTTTCTTTTCCAGACATTAATGGAAAATTCCCAGGGTTAATTTAGAGACAATAGACATCTACATAATTATGGGCTTAATGATATAGCATAAGCCAATTGGGCCTAGGTGTCTTAGGGTGATTTGGTCATTTTCCTTCCAATTTAAGATGAGCCCAACAACCAAAGTAGTAACTTAAATTAGAGCCTAAGTTTCTTTAGTTGGTTAAGAAGGCCCAACAAAATTAGAAAGGCCCAAAAGCACAACAAAAGCAATCTATCCCAAGCTAAACTTAAGAAGAAGAAAATGAAGATTAAGGACATTGCTAGTGAAGAGGAAAGTTGAATAAAGGTAAGAAACACTTGACCCAAATTTTTGAATTGTGAGTTATGAGGTATGGTTGTTGGTAGTATGTGTTGGACAATTATGACTCATAGCGTCACTATTTGTACAGATCACGGTGTTGTTGTACAAATTAACTATGTGACAAAGGATATTGCACTCTTATCATTTGTAATTAGATCACCTAGATATATAAATGATAGGAGGTCCTTGTGATTTGTTCCTGGACGGAGAATGCTATGAGATAATATCAGTCCACGAATGATAAATCTTTAAACATCTCTAGTCAGAGCATTATCGAGATTGGACATTGATGAATGCGTAAAAGACTAGTATTACACTTGTGCGCGTTGTGAGAGCACAACGGCATAGTTCTCATATATTTGGGTATATGATACTCATGCAAGTGTAACAGGAGGTTGTGTTTTACCGATGGTATGGGAAACAGCTTCACTCTGGATAAGACCCCCTCGAAATTCCATTGGTAGTATGACTATGTGTTTATGGAAATCCGAAATCAGGGTAGGTGTATTTGGTCTTAACCTGAGACTTGCACCGCTAATACATACGACAATCAATATACTTTGGTTGAGGTCGTCCAGGGCTTTAACCGGTTTATGTGTACGTCAATTCTGGGTATATCGAGAATCGTAGTGTGTTGGGTGTGATGTCAAGACGGAAGTGTCACTCCAGTCATATGGAGTTGATGATCGCGCAGGGTTACAGAACTGGTTCTCTAAATAAGGTTGCAACCGTCAGAATAATATGACTTGGTCATGATTATCCGATTTTAAAGAGACTAGTTGCTCGTCATCCGATATATGCTTCGTACGGGGCAGACACTGTACCAGCCTCAGGCCTCGCATATGATCATCCGATACTGGACAGAAATATGCAATACTACGTATACTACGCCTGATACAGATCCTTTATTCCTGTAAGGATATTTCCGGAGAATTGGGGAGGCATGGCGCTTTGCTAGAGGCCAACATTGTCTTGTAAATCGGTATAAATGTAGTACGAGGTACTTACGTGTTCAGATAGTCCGACGACTAATTTTACTGCCAACATATCCGGGGATCTCATGGGTCGCTTCCCAAAGATTCACCGATGACGTATGACTCGCACTTTTAATTAATCTGGGATTAATTAGATGAGAGAGAAAATTAATCTGGGATTAATTGAGAAGATATTTTATCTGAGATAAAATATCATTTAAAGAGAGACAATGATTAATTTGAAATTAATCGATAAATTAATATATTTGATATATTAAACGAAATTGGATTTCGACGCGAAATTAAAATTAGATTTTAATTCGGGCGAACGAATTAATTTAGAATTAATTCGTTAACGATGTGAATAGTAATTTTGCTAGGCGTAATCATTTAATTACGACGCAACTGAAAATTCGTTAATTTGGAATTAGCGAACCCGAGCCCGAGATTATTTGCGAGCGCATTCGCATTTTGAATTCGAGTGCGGCACACAAGTCAAATCAAGCGTCAAATCACTAGTCGCATCTAGCGTCACATCAAGCGTCAAATCATGTCACTTTGAGTAATGTGACCATTGATGATTGATTGATGCGACTTGATGGATTGAGTGATGGAAGTAGTGTGGCCATTAATTGTTTGACTTTTGAAAGGCCAAATTCATTTCAAATGAATTTGAAATTCACATTTTTGTATAAGATACACAAATTTGGAACACATCTCTTAACTCTCTCTTCTTCACGCCCATGGAAGGGCAAAACTTCACTGGTTTCTGTCAAGAAACCGTGAGCTAGGGGAGCAAGAGTGATGGTTTTGTGGAAAAATCATCAAGTGCTAGCACACTTACGAGACATGCGAAGGTGATAGGGAAGTCCACCCATGAGCCGGGAACAATTCGACGAAGCTTGGAGCTTGACGAAGGACCAAACGAAGGCCAAATAGTGAGCTCAAAACTGAACTGCCGAACCAGTCCACTGCCGAGCAAGATAAATTTTTGTTGCCTCCG
Source organism: Zanthoxylum bungeanum (assembly GCA_019454045.1). Classification (NCBI taxonomy): domain Eukaryota; kingdom Viridiplantae; phylum Streptophyta; class Magnoliopsida; order Sapindales; family Rutaceae; genus Zanthoxylum; species Zanthoxylum bungeanum. The sequence continues at coordinate 197,640 of SKCR01012875.1, forward strand.
CGTTGCTCAACGATCGATGTAAGTATTCCGTGACTTTCTCGATTTGTATTCGCACTTGTTTCATGTTTGTTATTCGATCCTATGGACCTAGAAACTCCAACAGTATGTTGCTGATTAATAGTAATGTAATTATTGATGGTTTTTTGATTGAGAAGCTCATGATTGGGTAATTCGGTATCTCATCCTAGTTGAAGCAATAAGTAAGAATGATGGAATTTGACGGTTTTAGGATGTTAGGAGTATGGTGTGATGATAAATTATATGTTGTAATTTTTTATGGTTGTGTTGGAATGAAGTATGGAGTTAACCATGGAAGAAATAAAAATTTTGCCATGGAACGCAACGAGGCAGAACCTCAGATTTGGACCTGATGACTTAGCGTCACGACGCAACTTGGCCGGCTGCGATGCGGATCAAAATCAGAGCCTCTATTTTGTGCAAAGTCGCGATGCGCGCCTCCCAAAGTCGCGACGTGCATACGCGTCACAACATGAGTTATAACTCGTCGCAATGCACAACCAGTTTACTCTCTGTCTTGACCCAGTCCAGGTGAGCGTTGCGACACCTAAGCCATAGCATCGTGACGCGTGACCCTTTTAATTCAAAAATGATTTAGCTTTTTTGACTTTATTCAAAAGGATAGAAGACACCCTAAGGGACTTATACTCAGATAGAAACACTTATGCACGACATGTAGAGAGGATAATTTAATCAGATTAGAAAAACTTAATTTAATCTCGAATCATATTTTGTAACTCATATTCTAACTAAGTTTATCCAAATTAGATACTCCACAGGAGCCGCGATCTTCCTCGGCAACGTGAAGCGTAGTTGACCAAACTTCAAAATCTGTGAGTGGATACTTTCTTTTAAGTTGATTTTCATTAATATTGTTTTAAGTAAAGATTTATTTTGATGTACATAGGGCGTTAGCCGATTTTATTATAGTTATTTCATGAAAGAGAATATTTTAAGAAGCATGATTTTATGATTTTAGAGGCATGGGGGAAAAATCACCTCAGCTCTGACTTATGGAATTGACGGACAGAGATTGTGTACACACGTAGTTCAGGGCTAGGGGGACGGCGATACCTAACACCCCTAGACCCTAGTTTCATGGTCAGGTAGTAGCATGAATTAGCACTTCTGGCTCTAGTTCAGTGGCTTGGGGACGGCGGTACGTAACGCCCCAAGACCACTAGTTAGACGTATGAGGGGATGGCGATGCCCCTCATACGTCAGATTTTCTACAGCTCCAGAGTTTTTATGTAGAAAATAATTCATAAATAGTTTTCTCAAGTTTAAAAGAAAAGAATTGGTTTCCGAATAAAGGATTTCAGAAAAAAAAAAAAATTGAGCTAAGATGATTTTAAACAGTTATACCAATATAATTTCTTTGATTTTGTAGTTCCAATCACTGAGTTCCATAGGACTCACCCCCTACCATTTCTCAGTTCTTTTGCAGGATCCATTATTTGGTGAGCCACATGTACTTTTTGGATACTCAGTTTGAAGACAAGAGTTATACTGCAGTCACTAGCTATGGGGTCCATCATTCCAGACCTATGTTCATATAGAATGTAGTTATCTAGGATTTCATTTTGATGTATGGTAGACATATGATGGGGGTGTGTGTACGAAAAATACTTTCAGATATGTATATATTCATGATTATGCATTTGAGCCAAACTAAAACTGCATGTGTGACTAGTTATAAGATTTCATAGCATTATGATAAAAGCGAGTTTTTTATTACATAAGTTAAAGGCTTAGGCGACAGTGGGATTTGTTGCCTGCCGGTAGCATTTTCGTAATGGAAATGTTACAAAGATGAGATCAAAACATAGTCTAGGGAGTCAGTGACTGCAGTAAGAGAGTAGCAGTGTCTTGTATATGTAGTATCCCCGGGGTACCACTATGTATAAGAGGTTGTTTACTCTAGTAACCTTGTCTCGAGGTATGTCTTATTCTGATTAATTATAATTCCTTTAAATGAAATTGACTATTTTTCTCTCTTAATTTCTTAGATCTCACGCCACCCAAGGGTAGCACCAAATTCAAAGGTAGACCCAGGCATGGTAGCGCACCTCAGGGCATAGATCTGGACCAGAGATCAGTAGCACCTCCCCCAGAGCTAGATCGGGGGCAGAGAGTGGAGTCTGTACATGAGAGTGGTGTAGAGGAAGATAGAGCAGTACCAATGGTTTAACCTAATGACCCAGTAGCTGTGGGTTTACAGAAGATTCAGCAATCAGTAGCATCTCCAGCCCAATTGATTACTCGTCAGCAGCAGCCATTAAGCTTAGAGCCACGAGCTGCAGAACTCACAGTTAATGTTCCGCCTCCACCTGTAGGACTACCAATTTGTCTGTCGTAGGCTATCCGATTTGTGCTTAGGAAATATATATTACACCATCAAATTTTCGAGGCGCACATCTCATGTCGACATGTCCATGATTCTTTGCAACTAATAAGAAATCATTTCTGATATATATGATTTACCCTAGGTGATCGACTTTGGCCAAAGTCTTAATAATCATGACTTACTCATATGGACACCTGAACGCATTGTCACACGCGTGTAACACAAGCGCACGTATCGTTCAAGTAGTATAAAAAGTATTGATCCCACGAGGACTTAATACCTAAGCTATTATTTATGAAGTCAAATATTTACGAGTATCTAATGAATTGATTGATTGGATGGTGATTTTAAATTTAAAAACAAGTAAATAAAATGGCGCGAAAGTAGATTTAGAAAAATTCAATATTAAGAAACTATATAGGGTTGTGAATCTTTCCAATATCTTTTAAAAGATGAAGTGGTTATTTATGTTTGTGTAATATATTGGTTTACTAACCTAGAACACGAATTCTGCAAAAGCCTATGTCGATGGTCGGATGCAAATACCCAGTGTAACCCAATTAATCATATGTCTATGTCAACCAAGTTACATGAATTCATTAAGATTAAGTTCCAGTTGTGGTTACCCCCACCCGACAGGTATATGTGTATCCTGTAAGGAAATCTATTAAAGGGTTATATACCCTCAAGGAAGATCGTGGACGATTAAGTCTAAGGCTGAAACCTAAAATTCATTTGTCAAGTTTATTTTAAGTTTACCAGATCAATCTTATTAATGGCCAGTTAACAAGAAGCATCAAGTTTAAGACTTAATAAGTAAACATTTATATTACCCAAACTATAAAATAACCCATTATAACCCGATGAGATTGGAATTCCTCACAACCCCAGATAACAGACTTAGTTACGACATATATCTAAGGCTAATAAAGCTTAAATAAAAATAAAAGACATAAAGTAAATGTTGGAAATTAAATAAAGTAAATGCTGTAAATTAAAAATGTAAAAGTACAATAAAAGAAAATATTGGGGTTAAAGGATCCACTTTTGATATTTCAAAATTAGAAATCTCTCTTATTCTCATGATTACCAATTAATTAACCAGACCATAAAGGGGGTAATTTCATTTGTCTCAATTAAATCCAACCGACCATATTGACGGTAACAAAGTTATTACATAAACCGACCATATAGGTGGAAACTACATCTGAAATGAAAAACCGATCATATAGGCGGTAAATAAGGTTGTCACCTAAACCGGCCATATAGGCGGTAACTAATTAATCCAAATTTTAATTTTATTTTATGGATATTCATCTAATTCATTATATTAAAAGTCTCACATTTTCACCCCAGCAGAATGAGATTACATGCTCATGCTGTAAAAGAAAACACACAAAATTTTATTAATTAAATAAAAATAAAATACAAGAAAACTTAAATAAATATACAAGACACTTTCCTTTAGGTTTTCTGTTAGACAATTATGACCCATAGCATCACTATTTGTAAAAGACATTGTGGTTTTTGTACAAATTAACTATGTAGCAATGTAAATTACATTTTATCATTTTGTAATTTGATTACTTAGATATATAAATGATAAAAGTCCTTATGATTAGTTCCGGATTATAAGATATGAGACAGTATCAATCCATAAAGGTTTAATCATTAAATATCCTTAGTCGTAGTATTATCGAGACTGGACATCGATAATGCGAAATAGACCAGTATCGCACTTGTGCGTGTTATGGAAGCGTAACAGCATAGTTCTCATATATTTAAGTATTGGATACTTATGCAAGTGTGATAGGAGGTTGTGTTTACCGATGGTACGGAAACAGCTTCGCTCTGGATAGACCCTGCGGAATCCCATTGGTAGTATGACTATGTGTCTATGGGAATCCGCATCAGGGTATGTGTATTTGGTCTTAACCTGAGACTTACATCGCTAGTACTTGCGACAATCAATACGCTTTGGTTTTGGTCGTCCAGGACTTTAACAGGTTCTGTGTACGCCTCTTCTGGGTTTATTGAGAATCGTAGTGTATTGGGTTTGATGTCAATATGGAAGTATCACTTCAATCATATGGAGATGATGATCACGCATGGATACAGAACTGGTACTCTAAATTGGTTGCAACCATCGGAATAATATGACAAGGTCATGATTATCTGATTAAAGAGACTAGTTGTTTGTAATCCGATATATGCTTCGTACGGGGCAGACATTATTCCAACCTCAGGTCTTGCATGTGACATCCGATACTGGATCACAATATGCAATACTACGTATACTATGCCTGATATAGATTATATATTCCATTAAGAATATTTCTGGAGAATTGGGTAGGCACGGTGCTTTGCTAGAAGCCAACCATGTCTCGTAAATCGGTAAAAACGTAGTATGAGGTACGTACGTGTTCGGATATTCCGACGACCGCATTTACTGCCAACATATCCAGGGATCTCTTGAGTCGCTTCCCGAAGATTCACCGATGACGTATGATTCGAGCATAATTAATCTGGGATTCATTACGGAGAAATTTTATCTGGGATAAAATACTATTTGAAGAGAGAGAACGATTAATTTGGAATTAATCGATAAAATAATATATTTGATATATTAAACGAAATTAGATTTCGACGCGGAATTATAAATTGGATTTTAATTCGGGCAAACGAATTAATTTAGAATTAATTCGCGAGCGACATGAATAGTAATTTTGCTTGGCATAATTATTTAATTAAATTGATTTAATTAAGTTGCAACGGAAAATTTGTTAATTCGGAATTAGTGAACCTAAGCCCGGGAGTGTTTGCGGGCCCACTCACATTTTGAATTAAGTGGGGCCCACAAGTCACATCATGTCACATCACTTGTCAACCTTTTACCTTTTTGGTGATGGTATTAGGTGATGGAATGATCGTTGCTTTTCCTACACTCAACTTGATGGCTTGTGTAAGACTTTTACCAAAACTTTGGTAAATCATTTATTTTTGAAATCAAATTGAAGAAGTCAACACACACATCTCACTTTCTCATCCTTACGCCACTTGAGCGCAAACAACAAACTCTACCATTTTTCTTCATTGCCGTGAGAAGCAAAGAGGAATAAGAAGATTTTTTGCAAATCATCTAAAGCTAGCACCTTCAAGGAATCATCACCAAGGTGATAGGGAAACCATCTCAAGAGCTTGGAATCCTCTCAAAGCTTAGAGCTTCTTCATCTTCAACAAAATTGGGGCTTGTCGTGACCTTCAAGGAAGCAAAAATTTTTGTTATCAACACTTCCATAATCCGCTCATTGTAAGTATGATTCTGCCATACTTCTTATATGTATTCACTTTATTTTTCATTGTTTATATGATCTTGGATGAGTCTTAGAGACTAACAATGGTATCAAGAGCCTTAATAAGCATGCAATTGAATTTAGGGTAAAATTTGGGTAAATTGATTTTGAGCATGATTTAACCAATTGTTTGTTTGAGCATGCTTATATATGGATAACTTGGAGTTATATATGATCAATTTCATGAAAAATTAATTGGATCAATTTTTGCCAAAAATGTATGTTGGCCGAATGTATATGCCCTAATATAGTCATGGTATTTTTTGTTCTTTTGATCATTGGATGAGTTGATTTGAGATTCAATCGGATTGAAAATGAAATCGGACAAAAAACCCTATGAATGTCGTGAGCTATGGAGCATGAAATGAGTTGATTTTTTGTTTCAAAATGTTGGACATGAGTTGAACAAATTAATACATGATTAATTGATTAAATTAGTATTTTGGAAATATTAATTTAGATAATTAATTGACGTGATACACTTTAATTAATTGAATTTTGAAATTTGGAAAATTAAAATTTAATTAGTTGGGCTTAATTTAGAATTGGGCTTTAAATGTTGTATTTGGGCCTAATGGGCTTGGTTGGGCCAAGTTGGTTTAGGTCAATTGGATTGGATCCTAATTGGGCCTAAATCATTCCATTAAGTCCAAATGTGACAAATGGGCCTTTTATGTTTAATTGGGCCGAAATTGGTTTCTTAGCAAATATGGTGAATCCTTAATTGGGCTTTGGTATTTGGTTTTGACCCATATTGACCAAAGTCCATACCTTAAGAAATTAATTGAAAGCCCATTGGACTTTAATTAAACTACATTGAATGTAATTGGGCTTTGAGACTCATTTAGATTAGATTTGGAATCTAAGTCTTTAAAGGCACATTAAAAAATGTAGTTATTTAATTTGGATTAAATATGGAATTAGTATTGAATACGAATTAAATTATTTTAAATTATAGTTTGATATAATTCAAGAATCCGTACTTTGAGTATTTATTCTCAAACGAGTTGGACTCGCGCAAAATCAAATCATTGTTTGAACATTGGATGATCACTTTATTCAAGATTAATTAATTGGATTAGATTGATTGAATAACATGCTTTGTGTGAATACATGGATGTGTTGAATGAAAATGTATATCAGATGGATATTAGAAGGGAAATGGCAATTTTGGAAATTGTTGTAAATTTAGAATTTATTAAATTGGACCTGTGTGTCCAGCCTTATCTCTCTTGATTCTTTGTAATTCTCTTCTCACCTAATTCCCCTCAATGTTAATGAGGTTTCTCTTATTGTACTATGTGTATTGGGTAGAGTAGTGAGATGTGAGGTAGCCGGTGAGAGGAAATGGAGTGATTTGTTCTAGGAACAATCTGTGAAATATTCATCCACATATCGTTATTAATTTATTTTCGCGCCTTATTCTGCTTTTAGAATGCATGCTTAAGGGTGTATGATGAGACCTAACAAAGATAATAAATTGGTTGTCATTTACGCGAAAAACCCTCAATAAATATTAAGCGTTTTCCTTCCATTGAGTGAATCTTACTCAAGATCCAAGATTGGCACTGGTTTGTTGGCCAAAGTCAAGACCTTTGTCCATCGCGGATCTGTTTGAATCATGAAGGCTTTGTTGCATATCGTGTGTCTTGTCTAAGTTGTGATTTTTTAGCCAAAGTCAGGATCACTTCTTGTCCATCGACATAGATTACGAAGCTTTCCAAAGTCAATGGGTTCCGCTTAACTGGAATCATTAAGCTTGTTGTGCCAAATCCAAGGCTTAGTTGATTCAGAGGAAAAAGGTTAGGAAAATATATTGGATATATTGGCATATATATATTGTATATATATTTCGGAGTTTGAGGTCCACCTACCGGATCTAGGAATTGGATGAGATCCAATTGATCTTAGAGATCTACCTAGTTAAATATCATACAGCTTGTTGGCCAAAGTCAAGGTTGTGTGTTATTTAACGGGATCCTAGCCCACTAGGAAACTAGGTTTCCCGAGTACTCAACAGAGGGTTAGAGGCTCGCCGAAAAATAGTGGGAGACTAGTATTGAATTTGCAATTTCGTTCAAATACTTAGTTTTACGCGCTTTCAAATTATTTCGTCTATTATTTTATTAGTTGGACTAATATATTATTATTTTTCTTGTAACAGTTAGACTGTACCCATACATCGTTAATCGAATAGTTGGACTATTGCGGTTAAGATGACAGGAATGTTAAGCAATAGGGATATTGTCATGGGTTACAACGTCTTTAATGGCACAACTTTCAGGACTGGATATGAATCTCAGAATAGTTCTGGGATCCGAGAAGTTACTATATACTATAGAGCGACCTCTTGGGTCTAAGCCCCGACCTGATTAGTGCTTGAGTTAGAGCTTTGGAAGACTTATAGCGATGACAATGCGACTGCTCAATCGGTAATGCTTGCCGCTATGACTCCGTAATTCCGTCGTCAAAATAAGGGGTTGGATCCTTATGAGATGATGGCGAAGTTGCACGATCTCCACCGATCTAATCTTAGATCGCAAAGATACGAGTTGCAGAAGAAGCTCTTCCGGGCTCGCATGTCAGAGGGTATATCTGTTGAGCACCATGTGTCACAGATGATTGCTGACATTGAACAGCTCGGACAGATGGGCATAGTCTTCGAGGCTGAGACTTCAGTAGATTTGATCCTACAGTCTCTCCCCGACACTTGAAGTGGGTTCATCATGAACTACAACATGTTGAACCAAAACCAAACTCTTGGAGAGTTGATGTCCACTCTGCATGAGGCAGAAAATAAGCTCCTTAAGGGCAAGAAGCGTGAGGCACACTATGCTTCAACATCTCAGACTCCGAGAGCTTGGCCCAAGCGACTGGAGGTGTAAGAAGAAGAAGCATAAAAAGAAGGGCAAGGCCAAATCATCAAAGGGTTTTGGGAAACCCAAGGAAAATCCTAAATGTATGCTTGCAGTGCGGGAAGCGGGGTCACTGGAAGCGTGACTACAACGAATACAAGGCACACATGAAGGAAATCAAAGCGGGCAAGGCACCGGCTTCAGATATGTTTTTTTATAGAAATAAACATGTATACTTCTAGTTTTAAAAATTGGATTTTTTATTCTGGTTGTGCAGGATCTGCGGATTAGCATGAGACTGGCCTTAGGAGAGATTGACCTCCGCGTTGGAAATGGGACTCGAGTTACTGTTTTGGCCGTGGGCACTTATGTTTTGGAACTGCCCTCGGGGCATGTACTTGAACTTATAAACTGTTATTTTGTACCTAATTTGACTAGGAATATTATTTATGTATCTATGTTAACCCAATGCGGGTATACTTTTGTATTTAGAAACACTGGGTGTTTTATGTATAAAAATGATATAGAAATTTGCACAGCTGATGCAAAAATGGTCTTTATATATATATATATATATATATATATATATATATATATATATATATATATATATATTTGGTACAGAGGTCTTTATATTTTGAATATAATCAATCTCAAACATATAATATAACAAACAAAAGGCTTAAAGTAAGTAAAAAATAAACTTATATGTGGCATTGTCGTCTGGGAGACACATAAACAAGACACTATATCCACACTTTCGAAGAGGGTACTTGGATGGATTTGATCCAAATTCATATGACGTCTGCGAATCTTATTTATTAGGCAAGATGCCTAAATCACCTTTTAGCGGTAAAGGTGTACGTGCCACCGAACTGTTAGCTTCATTGTTAGATAGTGACGTTGTGGGCCCATGTCTAGCCAGACTAGAGTGGATATGAATACTTCGTAACCTTTACGGATGATGCATCGCGTTATGGTTATGTGAGACTTAGAGACACAAGTCGGAAACTTTTGAGAAATTCAAATAGTTTCGACACGAAGTAGAAAAACACCGGCAAAAGTATTAAGACATTACGGTCGGACGTGGTGGCGAATACTTAAGCAATGAGTTTCTTGATTACTTGAAAGAATATGGTATTCTTTCACAGTGGACTCCTTCCGGAACACCGTAATTAAATGGTGTATCCGAACGGAGAAATCGAACTTTGTTAGACATGATAAGGTCTATGATGAGTCGCAAAGAGCTACATATTTCCTTCTGGGGATATGCATTGAACAGTGCAATACTTATTTTGAATAAGATTCCGTCAAATTCTGTTCAACAGACTCCGTATGAAATATGGACAGGAAAGAAATCAGGTTTCTCATTCCTGAAGATTTGGGGTTGCTGGGCATACGTCAAACGTTTGGAAGGTACCAAACTAGAACCCAAATCGGATAAATGCCTATTTGTAGGATATCCTAGGGAAACCAAAGGATATTACTTCTATCACCCACAAGAGAACAAAGTATTTGTTGCTCTACATGCGGTTTTCCTTGAGAATGAATTCCTAAATGCAGTGATAAGTGGGAGGAAGTAGAACTCGATGAAAATTGGAGTGATACTGTTCCTGGCACAGAATCCTTAACGGAATATGAACAGTCCATCAGGGATGAGACTGTACCATAATCTTCGAATACACAAGGACCGCATAGGTCGGAGAGAGTCAGAAAACAACCTGAGAGGTATGGATTTCTGATCTAACCTCATATGGATATTAATCTTATTGAGGAAGACGAACCAACTACGTATGAGGAAGCGATACAAGGTATCGACTCCGATTTATGACAAGATGCCATGAATTCCGAAATGGATTCCATATACACCAACCAAGTTTGGACACTGGTTGATGCACCAGAAGGCGTAAAGCCTATTGGTTGCAAATGGGTCTTCAAGAAGAAGACCGACATGGATGGCAACGTACAAACGTACAAAGCTAGGCTTATAGCGAAAGGGTATCGTCAACGACATGGTGTCGATTACGACGAAACTTTTTCACTTGTTGCCATGATTAAATCCATTAGGATAATGCTTATTATTACTGCATATTTCGATTACGAGATATGGCAGATGGACGTCAAAATCGATTTCCTTAACGGAAACCTTTTGGAGGATGTTTATATGCAACAGTCTGACGGTTTTGTCGTACCTAGACTTACAAACAAGGTTTGTAAGTTAAATCGATCCATTTATGGATTGAAGCAAGCATCGCGTTCTTGGAACCAACGTTTTGATGATATCATAAAAGAATATGATTTCGTTTAAAACAAGGATGATCCTTGTGTATATAAGAAGGTTGGTGGGAACACACTGACATTCATTGTCCTTTACGTTGACGATATATTGCTTATTGGCAATGACATTTCCATGTTAACATCGGTGAAAGCTTGGCTTTCATTAAAATTCTCCATGAAGGATCTGGGAGAAGCAGCCTTTATTATAGGAATAAAGATCTACCGGGATAGATCTAGAAAGCTGCTTGGACTCTCCCAGAGCACGTACATTGACAAAGTGTTGAAGAGATTCAACATGGATCAGTCCAAGAGGGGACTGTTGCCAGTGTCATATGGCGTCACTCTATCTAAGGACATGTGTCATAAAACTCAAGATGAGAGAGACAACATGAGTCGGATACCGTTTGCCTCGGCAGTCCGATCGATCATGTATGCCATGATATGTACGCGACCTGATGTCTCGTATGCTTTGAGCATGTGTAGTCGCTATCAGGCCGATCCAGGTGATAGTCACTGGATGGCGGTTAAGAATATCCTAAAGTATCTTAGACGAACAAATGATGCTTTCTTAATCTATGGAGATGGAGAACTTGAGGTAACTGGGTATACCGATGCAAGTTTCCAAACCGATAAAGACGACTGTAAGTCGCAATCCGGGTACATATTTTATTTTAATAACGGAGCAGTAAGCTGGAAATCTTCCAAGCAAGAGACTGTTTCCGATTCAACAACAGAAGTGGAGTATATTGTTGCAGCTGAAGCAGCAAAAGAGGCATTTGGATCCGAAAATTCCTAATTGGATTAGGAGTAGTTCCGTTAGCAGCTGAGCCCGTTCCATTATATTGTGACAATAACGGGGCTATAGCGCAGGCTAAGGAACCGCGGTCTCATCAACGATCCAAGCATGTTTTCGATGTTTCCATCTGATTCGTGAGATCATACATCGTGGCGATGTGAAGATCGAGAAAGTTGCATCAGAGGACAACATTGCAGATCCGCTGATGAAAGCTATTCCTCAGCAAAAGTTTGAGCGACATGTACATAGTTCAGGTATTAGATGCTTGAGTGACTGGCTATAGGCCAAATGGGAGATTGTTAGACAATTATGACCCATAGCGTCACTATTTGTAAAAGACATTGTGGTTTTTGTTCAAATTAACTATGTACCAATGGAAATCGTATTTTATCATTTTGTAATTTGATTACTTAGATATATAAATGATAAAAGTCCTTATGATTAGTTCTGGATTATAAGATATGAGACAGTATCAATCCATAAAGGTTTAATCATTAAATATCCCTAGTCGTAGTATTATCGAGGCTGGACATCGATAATGCGAAATAGACTAGTATCGCACTTGTGCGTGTTATGGAAGTGTAACGGCATAGTTCTCATATATGTAAGTATTGGATACTTATGCAAGTGTGATAGAAGGTTGTGTTTACCGATGGTACGGAAACAGCTTCGCTCTGGATAGACCCCGCAGAATCCCATTGGTAGTAAGACTATGTGTCTATGGGAATCCGCTTCAGGGTAGGTGTAGTTGGTCTTAACCTCAGACTTACATCACTAGTACTTGCGACAATCAATACGCTTTGGTTTTGGTCGTCCAGGATTTTAACAGGTTCTGTGTACGCCTCTTCTGGGTTTATTGAGAATCGTAGTGTATTGGGTGTGATGTCAAGATGGAAATATCACTTCAGTCATATGGAGATGATGATCACGCAGAGATACAGAACTGGTACTCAAATTGGTTGCAACCATCGGAATAATATGACAAGGTAATGATTATCCGATTAAAGAGACTAGTTGCTTGTAATCCGATATATGCTTCGTACGGGGCAGACATTATTCTAACCCTAGGCCTTGCATGTGACATCCGATACTGGATCGCAATACGCAATACTACGTATACTATGTCTGATATAGATTATATATTTCATTAAGAATATTTATGGAGAATTGGGTAGGCACGGTGCTTTGCTAGAAGCCAACCATGTCTCGTAAATCGGTAAAAACATAGTACGAGGTACGTACTGGTTCGGATAGTCCGACGACCGCATTTACTGCCAATATATCCAGGGATCTCTTGAGTCACTTCCTGAAGATTCACCGATGACGTATGATTCGAGCATAATTAATTTGGGATTAATTACGGAGAAATTTTATCTGGGATAAAATACTATTTGAAGAGAGAGAACGATTAATTTGGAATTAATCGATAAAATAATATATTCGATATATTAAACGAAATTAGATTTCGACGCGGAATTAAAATTGGATTTTAATTCGGGCAAACGAATTAATTTAGAATTAATTCGCGAGCGACGTGAATAGTAATTTTGTTTGGCATAATTATTTAATTAAATTTGATTTAATTAAGTCGCAACGGAAAATTCGTTAATTCGGAATTAGCGAACCCGAGCCCGATAGTGTTTGCGGGCCCACTCGCATTTTGAATTAAGTGGGGCCCACAAGTCACATCATGTCACATCACTTGTCAACCTTTTACCTTTTTGGTGATGGTATTATGTGATGGAATGATGGTTGCTTTTCATACACTCAACTTGATGGCTTGTGTAAGACTTTTACCAAAAATTTGGTAAATCATTTATTTTTGATTTTTGAAATCAAATTGAAGAAGTCAACACACACATCTCACTCTCTCATCCTCACGCCACTTTGAGCAAAACAAACTCTCCCATTTTTCTTCATTGCCGTGAGAAGCAAAGAGGAATAAGAAGATTTGTTGCAAATCATCTAAGGCTAGCACCTTCAAGGAATCATCACCAAGGTGATAGGGAAACTATCTCAAGAGCTTGGAATCCTCTCAAAGCTTGGAGCTTCTTCATCTTCAACAAAATTGGGGCTTGGCAGTGACCTTCAAAGAAGCAAAAAAATTTGTTATCAACACTTCCATAATCTGCTCATTGTAAGTATGATTCCGCCATACTTCTTATATGTATTCACTTTATTTTTCATTGCTTATATGATCTTGGATGATTTTTAGAGACTAACATTTTCATGGAGAAATTCCTCCAAGAAAGCATGGAAAATTTACAAAGTTTAGCTTGGTATTTATAGGAAAATCTAAAGCCTTCCACCAATTTCTCCACCAATTGCTCCACCAAACATGACACCAAATATAGCATCAAACATGGCTACAAACATGCAAGCATGTTTGATGGAAGTTTGACAATTTTTATTTTTTTATTTTTTTATTTTTATTTTATATTTTGAAAATGACAATAGTAATTACACAAAATACACTGGATTATTCATCAATTTCGGTCTTACTAACTTCAGAATTCGAAAATAATTAAAACTTCAAAGTTGTATATCTTTGTGTTTTCTTTAATTTGGAACTTGGATCAGCTCAATCGGATATCGGATGCAAAAGTTATTGTCAAAATACCAAACTTGCGCAAAATTGGAATTTAGGATTGCACTTCGTGACGCGTATAGTAAATTTCCGTTTTCGCCATTTTTTTACTCCAGATTTCATCGTTTTAGCCCCGAGTTGATTCTATAAAGTCCCGATACTTTATTTATCTTCAAAACACATCAAAACGTTCATCAAACCCGAGAAACTAAATAAAATATTAGGTAAAATGGCGGTAAATATAGACATATTTTCCGCTCATCAATACCTAAACCCCTTTGTGGTACACATAAGCGCCGACGAATCCTATCTTGATACGTACTTTATTAACGAGTGAATCGGTCCACACCCAACAAGCATCTAGCAGTCTGACCATGAAAGATCTCTGACATTTATGACATCAAAAAATCAGTGTTATCTTATAGTCAAAGAATCACATATGCCACTCGACTCGAGGAGATTCCTATTGACGGTGGTGTGTACTTTCAACTATTAGGAATCACATGTGAGTCCTTCAGTATTCACTCCAATGAATACTTATATGTCTATATGAGCTTCACAAGCTCATGGTACATCGGGTTAAATCATTGAAACTCCAATTTCAATATACGACATGTGCTAGTCTTCTAGGTTATATGAATTCGACCATATTCCAAAACCAACGACTATGAATATTTACTTTAAGAATAGTTTATAATAGTAATAATATCTCAATATCGAGCCATCTAATATCCAGTATTACTACATGACTATTCTAAGATCGATGTCATTCTCAACACACACACACATATATATATCTAAATAATAAAATATAATGTACAATAAATTATTCGAATTGGCGCTCTAAGCACCAACTCCAACAACATCTTCTCTATAAACAAAGGATAATCAATATGTTGGTATTGATCGCATGGAATACTTATCTGGCTATGTGAACACTCTTGATCCTAGTCAAATTTTCCTAAAAAACTTGAAACACGATTAAAATCGTCGTTATGTGGAATTATAGACTAACTATAGTAAACTTTCATATTTTCCCGAAATATCCAAATCAAGTCTAATTGCAACGGTTTTAGTTTCATTACTCATAAAATATCTAACTTTAAGAATCTATTGCATCAAATTCACTTTCCGACCTAAAATCCAAAAATCCTCCGAAAAGTCTGAAATCATCGTAAACATATCCGGAATATTTTGGATCTTTCTTGTCCCTTCCGAAACCATTCTAATACTATTAATACATCATTCCAATACAATCAAATAGCATAAATTCACGAATTCGTGTTTTCGGAAAATCTTCCAAACAATTTGAAAATGCTACGAAAAGATCATGGACCCTCCAAAACTTTCCGGGACCATCTAAACATCATCATAATTAATCCTTATCTATCATTACGTTCATCTAAATATCAATGTACGTAAAATAGAATTTTACCGGAAACTTGTTTAACCCACCAGATTGATCTAGTTTATTTCGATTTCACTCAAATTCTACCAACTATACAAATTCAATACATTCTAGCATAATTAACTTAAAACGCATCAATATATAACTCTATGAATTTACTGGGAGTATCTGAATATTATACTCTTAACTTGAAAATAATGAGTTTTTACCGGGATGTCTTACTAAAATTCTAAGGGTACCGGCGGACTCCTAGCACTCACACGAACATGTAGGAATCGACAAAATTCGAATCAGAGCAACTGAGTGAATGAGTTTCACTGTTCACCAAACGTTTCTTCCTCATTTTGCATGAAATCAAGCACCAATCATCAAAACCGACATCGCAACCTCGTAATACATTCCATGAGCTTCGATTTGGTAGGTGGACTGTGATGTGAATCGAAGCGTTGAGCCGAGATTGAAACATGGAGTCACGCAAGTATCTCCTCCATTTGCCACCGTTTCCAACGACCTTTGGCCTACTGCCAGCCACCAACGAACACAAGGTGGTCGAACGCTTCTTTCTACACCGACGATCCGATCGACGGTGGTTGGATGGCGACAGACGTCCCTCTTCTCTCTCTCGCGTGCGTATGGGTGTCTTCGGTTTAAGTTTGTCTATTTCATAATTTCTGAGAAGTTATGGGGTTTATATACTAAACTTTATGAAAATTATATTAATGTCCCTGCGAAATTATAAATATATCATTAACATTGTATTTTTCAGAAATTCATATTTTTGAAGCCATTGTGCTGCAAATTTTGAAAAATGCTCAACACGAAAGTTGTTCATCTTCAAAAATATTTCTAACGGAGTAAGAATAAGCTCAATCAGAGTTTTTTTTATTTATATAGCGGAAACAACGAAACTTTCGTCATATAAAAATATCGAAAAATACACATAATTTATCCTTTTGAATTATGCGATTTCCAAAGTTATGAAACGCCACTTCAAGAAATTCTAACATATTTTTTAACTCTCAAACTCTTATTCTCATTCCGTTCCAAGACCTAAACTACGATCCGATAACCTTCTAAAAATATCCTGAAATTTTCGAGATATTACAAAATTAATAATAAAATTTTTCTGATATTCATTCTATATATATACCTCATTGTGCTTTTCTAATTCTTGATTGGTTTTGCTTTCTTATTTTAATTACTTTTTATAAGCTTAGAAATTGAAAAATATCAAATACTTTCAGTTTTTTTAATCATGGATTTGCTTATATTAGCAGGTACTTAGGTTTATTTCAAGCATTGGATTGCAAGAATCTAACTCTCGTACTTCATTAATTTCAGTCAATCCTACAATATCACCTATAAGTATTCATTTATTATTCAGTATGGATGTGTTTGGCACACTATATTGTATTATATAATGCATGATATATTGTATTAAAATGTATTGCAATAGTATTGTATTATATTAATGTTTTACAGCTTTTGGTATTAATTTTTTAATATTTTAATAATATTTTTTAATATTAATATTAATTAAATTTTTAATATTTTATAAATATTATAATATTATAATAATAATTTTTAATATTAATATTAATATTTTAATTTTTAATTTTTAATATAAATAAAATAATATTGATGATTAGAGAAGAAAAAATAATTTTTTTAAAAAAAATTAGTATAATGTATCATAATCTCACATTTCATCATCGTTAATGCAGAGTAAATAATATTATACTAATAAAATAATGTAATGATTTGCGGTCATATTTTAGAGCCAAATATGTGATTGCATTCATTTAATAAAATACAAGGTTGTAATACACTGTAATATAGTGTGTCAAACACACTCATGGGGCATATTGATGTTTTTTTTAAAAAATTTGTTAATTGTTGTGGAAATGCTTGTATTGTTGTCAAATTAGTGTTATTAAACGTTGAATTACATGCTACAAAATAATTCAAACCAGAAAGCAGAAATCTAGATCTACTTTATATGCAAAACCCTAAAATGTAGAAAACCAGAAAAACCTTATAAATCCAAGTTGAGATCATCTTCTATCCTTAAGAACTTATTAGCCTCCGTCTCTAGTGCTTCACGGATTCGAATTGGCCAATGTTCTCTCAGGATAACTTGGTTGCTTCTTTTTCAAGGTGCACTCCTTAACAAGTATTCGAACTGTGAATATGGTGAAACTCTCTCTCAAAACAAATAGGAAACTACAATTATTAAAAAACATATTTTTTTTATGTTTTTAATTGGACATAGAGTCTCCCTTTTAAAGGCATGGATGGGTGCCAACAGGGCACCCCTTGGGTTGGGGTGCAACCCTCCAAAAGGTTGTATCCCACTCAAAAACCCATAGCATCCAAAAAGACACATAAACCCTTTTTCATGAATATTAGAAGAATTTCTAACAATCCCCTACAATTCTTCAAATATTCATGGAGACACTTGAGAGAGTTATCATGAACTAAAGCTGCATCAAAATAGATAGCTTTCGCCTTGAACCTTTCCTAGTGAGTGACAATCGGATTTACTTGGCAAACCAGTTGACCATAGTCTTGAATTGTTATGTCGTTGGTGTAAACCAAGACAATTACCAACACAGCTTTAATTCGACCATTTTCCCGTTCTACGATTGTGTTCATTTCGGCCCTGAACAACGGTCATGGATTCATCAAGCACTTTAGGGTAACCCGCCTTTAAAAGTTCCCATGGAAGCGGCATCACTTCTTACTTGAAATAGGTGATCTACTATGAAGAGGTAATCCGTCTTTACCCCCCATTAGGACTCATCTCCTAATATAGTGATCATTAAAAGCCTTAGCTTATCCTAACCAATGACAGACAGCACTCATCGTCATTATCGGAATGGAAAAGAGTACGAACTCTTCAGTGTTTGTTTTGAATTGCACAAAGTTTCTGTTGTCCCTTTTGAACCTAGATCTTGGGATCTCCAGTCAGCTAGGTTGGGTTTCCACAGTGACAATTCTTAGATTATAGGCTTCAAGCCCATTCCCCTCGATGACTTCTCAACTTGCTCTCGAGGTAAACCTTTAGTTAGTGGATCCACTAGGTTTTCCTTCGACTTAACATAATCGATCGTTATTATGCCACTTGAGAGCAGTTGACGTATGGTATTATGTCTCTGACGTATGTGTCGAGACTTACCATTATACATTGTATTTTGGGCTCTCCCAATAGCTGATTGGCTATCACAATGTATGCTAATCGCTGGCACCGGTTTGGGCCAACTAGGAATATCCTCCAGGAAGTTTCTAAGCCATTCTGCTTCTTTCGCTGTTTTATCTAACGCTATGAACTCTGATTCCATAGTAGACCGGGCAATACATGTTTGCCTCGAGGATTTCCAGGACACGGCTGCATTACCAAGTGTGAAAACAAATCCACTCGTAGATTTGGAATCCATCGTATCAGATATCCAGTTAGCATCACTGTATCCATCTAGTACAGTAGGATATCTCTCGTAATATAGCCCATATTTTGAAGTTTCTCTCAGATACCTCAAAACTCTTACAATGGCTTTCCAATAGTTATGTCATGGATTGCTGTATATCTGCTAAGCCGGTTCACAGCTTGTGCGATATCAGGTCGTGTGTAATTCGTGAGATACATCAGACTTCTGATGATTCTCGAATACTCTAATTGCGATACGCTTGAGCCAGTATTTTTTGATAGATGAAGATTTGGGTCCATTGGGGTTCTAGCCACATTTAGATCCCCTTTGATATATTTATCAAGTATCTTCTCAATATAATGAGTCTGAGATAATATATATTGTCTGTATCCTGTAAATCTTAATTCCTATGATCACATCAGCTACTCCCAAATCTTTCATATCAAATCTGCTAGATAACACGTTTTTGGTAGACCGAATCATTTCATGATTACTACCAATTATTAACATATCGTCTACATAGAGACATACAATGACATATCCTTTTTGAGTTGATTTGGTGTACACACACTTATCACACTCATTGGTTTTGAACCCACTTGACAACATTTCTTTGTCAAATTTCTCATGCCATTGTTTAGGTGCTTGTTTTAATCCGTACAAGGATTTTACAACTTTGCACATCTTCTGTTCTTGTCCATGAACACTAAACCCTTCTGGTTGTTCCATGTAAATCTCTTCATCCAATTCACCATTCAAGAATGCCGTCTTTACATCCATTTGATGTATTTCAAGACCAAATATAGCTGCTATGACTATGAGCATTCTTATCGATGTGATACGAGTCACTGATGAATAGGTGTCAAAGTAATCAAGGCCTTCCTTTTGTCTATAACCTTTTATGACAAGTCTCGCCTTGTACTTATCTATTGATCCATCCATTTTCATCTTCCTTTTGAATATCCATTTGTAGCCCAGCGGCTTACAACCTGGTGGAAGATCAACCAACTCTCAAGTGTGCTTCTGTAGGATTGAATCAATCTCACTGTTAATAGCCTCTTTCCAAAGAGGTGCCTCCGGAGAAGCCATAACTTCTTTATAGCTTTGAGGCTCATTTTCTAACAAGTATGTCAGAAAATTGGGACCAAACGACTTAGATGTTCTAGCTCTTTTGCTACGTCTAGGCTCAATTGTCTCAGCATTTACACGTTGATCTGATTCTTGGTCAACATGATCATTGTCCTTGACAGTATCAACTGTTCTTTTGAGAGACTATGTTCTTTGTCTTTCCTTGCAAGGAAACGTCTCTTCAAAAAATATTGCATTCCTTGACTCAATTATCATGTTCGGATTGATGTCAGGAAACTCTGACTTGTGTACCAAGAATCGATACGCACTACTGTTGCGAGCATATCCAATGAATATACAATCAACAGTTTTGGGTCCTATTCTAACCTTCTTAGGTTTAGGAACCATTACTTTGGCAAGGCACCCCTACACTTTTAGGTATTTGTAGGAAGGTACGAAACCTTTCCACAACTCATATGGTGTCTTGTCCAACCTTCTGTGAGGAATCTTGTTTAGAACGTAGTTCACGGAAAGCAAGGCTTCCCCCCACAAGTTCTGGGGTAAACCCGAACTCGTCAACATGGCGTTCATCATTTCCTTCAACGTTCGATTTTTGCGCTCCGCAATTCCGTTCTGTTGAAGAGAATAAGGAGCAGTGGTTTCATTAATAATTCTGTGCACAGAACAATATTCACCGAATGGTGAAACGTATTCACCACCTTTATCACTCCTGATTCTTTTGATTTTGTTGCCAAGTTGATTTTCAACTTCGTTCTTATAGTGTACAAAGCTCTCAATAGCTTCAGTTTTACTTCTCAGCAAGTACACATAACAGAATCTTGTACTATCATCGATAAAAGTGACAAAGTACTTTTTACCGCCTCTTGTTTGCACAATATTCATGTCACACACGTCAGTGTGTACAAGTTCTAAAGGTTCAGAACTGCGTTCAACAGAATGAAATGATATTCGATGCATTTTTGCTTCAACACATGCCTCACACTTATGTTGGCTATCAATTGAAAATTTATGTATAAGGTCCAAGTTAATTAATTTACGCATGATATCATAATTAACATGTCCTAACCTCCCATGCCATACATTTTGTGACTCAATAATATAAGCAGAAGTACTAGCTTTATTAATAGCACGATTGATAGTCATTACATTTAGTTTGAAAAGGCCCTCAGTTAGGTATCATTTTCCTACATACATATCATTCTTAGTCATTACAAACTTATCAGAAACAAACACAAGCTTAAAACCAGTCTTACTAAGAAGAGAGCTTGAGACCAAGTTCTTCCGAATATCTGGAACATACAGTGCATTTCTCAATGTCAGCTCCTTTCGGATGTTATCTTCAGAACCACTGTACCTTGTCCAACCACCTGAGAGGTAGACGCGTTTCTCATTGTCAGATAATCACCGCCATCGACCTTCTAGTATATGGAAAACATCTTGTTATCTGCACAGATATGACGAGTAGCCCCAGTGTTTGCCCACCATTCTCTCATATTCCCAACTATGTTGGCTTCGGTTACCACTACTGATAGTTCCATCTATGAGATATCATCAGTCAGCTGCTCACCTTCAGTGACATGGGCCTCATTTTTCTTTTTCTTGCCTTTGTCCTGAGACTTTTTGTTTCTGCAGTCCTTTGACATATGATCACTCTTTCCACAGTTGTAGCATTTTCCCTTGAACTTCTTGTTCGAAAAATCAGCTCCACTGTTCTTTCTCTTCTTGGTACCCTTTACACCCTCAATGATGTTGGCCTTAGACTCCATAGTCTTGTAGCTGGCCTTCTCAGACATCATGTTGTCCTCCTCGATTCTCAATCGAACACTAAGGTCTTCAAGGCTCATCTGCTTCTTTTTGTGTTTCAGATAGCTCCTGAAGTCCTTCCATGATGGAGGCAACTTTTCAATTATGGCGGCAACTTGAAACAACTCACAGAGTTTCATACCCTCATCCAGTATTTCATGAATGATCAAATGCAGTTCACCCAACTGAGACATCATTGTCCTTGAATCTACCATCTTGTAGTCCAGGAACCTACCCACGACAAATTTCTTTTGTCCGGCATCCTCGGTTTTATATTTCTTCTCGAGAGATTCCCAGAGGATCTTCGCAGAGGTCATGCCTAGGTACACATTGTACAGGGTATTGTCAAGACCACCCAAAAGGTAGTTCTTGCATAAGAAGTCTCCAGACATCCAAGTCTGTTCTCGCTCTTCCTTGGCCATTTCAGATTCACCCTCCACAGAACCCGGAGGATCTTTGAGGAATTTAGCCAACTGGAGAGTTGTCAGGTAGAACAACATTTTTCTCTGCCACTGTTTGAAATTTGCCCACCAAATTTCTCCGGCTTTTCTCCATGAGAGACCGGTACTGTGATGTTTCTGCTAGCCATGTTAACTAGAAAATCCAATATGGGTCAATTAGTCTACAAAAGACAATTGCACAACGATCAACGAATGATCTTGTTCAAAATGACGTACTAGATAACCACTTGTTGCTCTATTGGACGGTGGTTCCAATAAACATAAGTTCTTGAATTTTAACTAAATATTCCTTAGAAAAATGAATAAACGAATATCACATTTTTAACAGAATATTCTTTAAACACTTTTCCAATAGGATCTTTTAACAATTCAAACCCATAACTACACTTTATACAATAGTACAGACAATATACAATATGTGTAGATATGTGTAAGTGTCAATCAAGATTGGATGGAATTTCTTGTGTATGATTACACTTTAAATTCTCAACCAAGTATGCAACACACGATCAATTTCAATTTTATCACTATGTGTATGCTTGTGATAATTGAACAACCTAATAATAACTTAAATCTATACTACCAAGATTAATGTGTTACAATATATGATTTACTAAGTTAATATTAATAAAGTTTGCAGTTTATAATAATTACATGACTATTTCGTTAGTGTCGCATTCATATATACGTTCGAACGAGACTAGCAGTGTGGGTGCGTTCGTGTTGCGTTAGACAACGCGTTCGAACGAAGTGTTTCCAGAGAGGTCACGTTCGAGTAGCGTTTGTTAACGTGTTCGAACAGAGTGATTCCAGAGAGTTCGCGTTCGTATAGCGTTCGAGAACGCGTTCGAACGGAATGATTCCAAAGAGTTTGGGTTCGTATAACGTTCGAGAACGCGTTCGAACGGAATGATTCCAGAGAGTTTGCGTTCGAGTTGCGTTTAGGACGCGTTCGAACGTTCTTAGGCAGAAGGCTTGCGTTCGAGTTGCGTTTGAAGACGCGTTCGAACGTTCTTACGAAATTTCATATTTTTAAGCCTTCACGTTCGTCGGGCGTTCGAACGCCCTACGGGTTTACATGCACAATTCGTATTTTTTTAAGAAAATTTCTACCCTAGCATGCGAATTACAGTCTAACAACACTAGAATTTAATAAGTTCTTAAGATTGTTGTCAAATTAGTGTTATTAAACGTCAAATTACATGCTACAAAACAATTCAAACCAGAAAGCAGAAATCTAGATCTACTTTACATGCAAAACCCTAAAATGTAGAAAACCAGAGAAACCTTATAAATCCAAGTCGAGATAATCATATGTCTTTAAGAACTTATTAGCCTCCGTCTCTAGTGCTTCACGGATTCGAATTGCCAATGTTCTCCCAGGATAACTTGGTTGCTTCTTGTTCAAGGTGCACTCCTTAACAAGTATTCGAACTGGAAATATGGTGAAACTCTCTCTCAAAACAAATAGGAAACTACTCTTCTTAAAAAATGGATTTTTTTCTATGTTTTTAATTGGACATAGAGCCTCCCTTTTAAAGACATGGAGGGGTGCCAGCAGGGCACCCCTTGGGTTGGGATGCAACCCTCCAAAAGATTGTACCCCTCTCAAAAATCCATAACATCCAAAAAGACACATAAACTTTTTTTCATGAATATTAGAAGAATTTCTAACATGTATAAATTTTGTTTATTTAAAAGTAACCATCGAGTAATTTTGAGGAGGACGGTTGGTTGTTGCCAGATCCGGCTACTTGCCGTGGTCCTTTATGTTCTTTAATCCTGTTGAAATTGAAACTATGTTTCAATTCGTAAAGAAATAATATTATTGTTATGATGTGATAATATAATATTGTGTAATTTTAAAATGAAACTTTCTTACCTAATTTTTAATACTAAATCAAAAAATATCTAAAAGTAAATATTTTTTTTTTTTTTTTTTTTTTGGAAACGATGGAAACCCCGCCACCAAACCACACATTCTGGGCCGCGGCGCAGGTAAAACCACCGGCTGTCCCAGGCTCTTACACGAAGTGCACCCCTGGATACATTAAAAAAAAAATATATATATATATATATATATATATATATATATATATATTATATATATATATATATATATTTTAATACAGTATGAAAACTTTTTTTTTTTTTTGGGTTGTATTTAGCAACATTCACACTTTTGTTAAAATGAACATACGCCGAATTACACACTATATGTTACATATATATTCATTATTTATTGAGATACCCATAATTTCAATTCAAATAACTAATCAAAATTAATTATAGTTAACTTAATCTTCAATGAATTTAATAACTTTATATCAAATGAATTGAATCTATGTGCTACATTGGTACTACAATTCATGAACCTATTTTATAATACTACAAAATTTCTTTCAAGAACAAGACAGTACATTAATTTTTGGACACCCAATTTAGTTTTTTCCCCAAACAATTTTAGAAATTCTTTTGGGATGGTTAGCTTCATAAATTATCTAAAGTTAGTTAAAAATACACAAGTGGAGTCAGATTCACTTAAAATTTTGCCTTTTCTTTAATATAACAAAGTCGATTGTGACAACAATAAATTGATGTAAGGTTTATTCGGTTGGTTGTCCAAAAAAAATTTGTTCGAATTAATTTAAAGTTTGGAATTGTCCTAAAGGACCATAGAATTAAGTTGATCCAAGCATGTTTTTT
>SKCR01012876.1:0-110942 GCA_019454045.1 Zanthoxylum bungeanum
GGGAAAAATCATCCAATGAATTTTTCATAAAATTGATTCCATGTAATATCATTCTATATACATGCAAGCATACTTATTCATCAAATTTCACAAGAACATGCTTCAACCAATTTTGTCAAATTTTAACCTAAAGTATTTCATGCTTAACCATGGCTCCATGATACCATTGTTGGTTTCTATTATATGCCAAGGAAAGATTAAGCATTCATGAAATACTATAAATGAATATATATAAAAGACTTGAAGCATGGCGGAATCATACTTACAAAGCTATGTGATGAAGAAGATGATCAAATGGTGGAAGCTCCAAGTGTTGGAAGATTCGGCCAAGAGGAGGAAGAAGACTTGAAGCTCCAAGCTCTTGTATTCCAAGCTCTTTGATGGTTTCCCTATCACCTCTTTTGATCCCTTGCTTGTGCTAGCAAAAATGGAGAAATAGAAGATCAAATCTTCCTTGCCCTTGTCAATGGAGTTCTCAGCAATTTGAGAGAGAAGAGAGATTTTGTGTAAAGTCTTAATTGATCTTTGTTTTACCAAAAATCAATTTATATTTATGTTATAATTATTAAATAAATAATAAATCTATGACATAAACCATGCAATGGCTTAGAGTGTCAAACACTCAAACTCCATGCAAAGCCTTTGAGTGTAATGCACACTATCACCATGCAATGCCTTAGAGTGTTTTGTACACTATTAACATGCAATGCCTTATCAATAAAATAATGCATATAATGACAAGTGTCATGTGGGCCCCACACGTTCCCAAATGAAAGTGGGCCCACGTCCACTCACGCGTTCGGGTTCGATATTTCCGAAATACCGAGCTAGCGTCGCGACGTTAATTAAATCGGATTTAAATAAATAATCGCTCCTAGCGAAATTATTATTTACGTCGCTTACGAATTAATTCTAAATTAACTCGTATGCCCGAATTAAAATCTAATTTTAATTTCACGTTGAAATCGAATTTCGATTATTATATCGAATACAATAATTTTATCGATTAATTCCAAATTAATCGTTTCCTCTCTCTAAATTAGGCACTTTATCCAAGATAAAGTTTCTCCGCAATTAATCCAAGATTAATTAAGTCCGAATCAAATATCATAGGTGAATCTTCAGAAGAAGCGACCCAAGAGATCTCCGGATATTTTGGCAGTAAATACGGTCGTCGGATAATCCGAACACGTACGTACCTCGTACTACGTCTTTACCGATTTACAAGACAAGGTTGGCTTCTAGCAAAGCGCCATGCCTACCCAATTCTCCAGAAATATTCTTATAGGAATATAAGATCTGTATCAGGCGTAGTATACCGTAGTATTGCGTACATCGATCCAGTATCGGATGATCACATGCTAGGCCTGGGGCTGGAGATGTGTCTGCCCCGTACGAAACATATATCGGACATCAAGCAACTAGTCTCTTTAAATCGGACAATCCTGACCTTGTCATATTGTCCCGACGGTTGCAACCTTTTATAGAGTACTAGTTCTGTGTCCTGCGTGATCATCACCTCCATATGTCTGAAGCGATACTTCCATCTTGACATCACATCCAGTACACTACGATTCTCGATAAACCCAGAAGAGGTGTACACAGAACCGGTTAAGGTCCCCAACCACCAAAACTAAAGTTTACCGATTGTCGCAAGTACTAGCGATGTAAGTCTCAGGTTAAGACCATATACACCTACCCTGATGCGGCCTCCCATAGACACGTAGACATACTACCAATGGGATTCCACGGGGTCTATCCAGAGCGAAGCTGTTTTCCGTACCATCGGTAAAACACAACCTCCTATCGCACTTGCATAAGTATCCAATACTTAAATATATGAGAACTATGCCGTCGTGCCCTCACAACGTGCACAAGCGCAATACTAGTCTATTCCGCATTATCGATGTCCAGTCTCGATAATACTACGACTAGGGATATTTAATGATTAAACCTTTGGGACTGATACTGTCTCATATCATTCTCAGTCCAGGTACTAATCATATGGACTTTCGCCATTTATAAGTCAAAGTAAATAATATTACAAAACGGTAAAAGGCAATTTCATTATCACATAGTTAATTTTGTACAATAATACAATATCATTTACAAACAGTGACGCTATGGGACATAATGTCTAACACGTAGGTGGGCCTCTGTCTAGCTAGGCTAGAGGTGGATATGAATATTTCGTGACCTTAGGAATGTGGCATCGCGTTATGGCTATGTGTTTCTTTTGAAACATGAATCAGAAACTTTTAGAGTTTCGTAACCAAATAGACAAACGGATCGGCTAAATTATTAAACCATCACGGTTAGACCATGATGAAAATACTTAAGCAATAAGTTTCTCAAATACTTGAAATAGTATAGTATTCTTTCAATGAGGACTCCTCCCGAAACACGTCAGTTTGACGGTGTGTCCGAACGGAGAAACCGAATTTTGTTGGACATGATAAGGTTAATCATGAGTCGCTCTGAGCTACCATTTCCTTCAACGGATACGCATAAATAGTGCAGAACTTATTTAGAATAAGGTTCCATAAAATCTGTTGGACATACTTCATATTAGATATGAACAGGAAAGAAACTGGGTTTTTCTCATTCCGGGTGATTTGGGTATGCTAGGCATATGTTTGGATGATACCAAGCTAGAACCCAAATCGGATAAGTGCCAAATTATAGGTTATCCTAGGGATACCAAAATATATTACTTATACATCACACAAGAGAACAATGTAATTGTTGCTCACCATGCGGTTTTCCTAAGAGGAATACCTATATGCAGTGGTAAGTGGGAGGAAAGTAAAACTCAATGAAAATCGAAGTAATACTATTCTAGACACCGATTCCTTAATGGAACATAAACAGTTAATCAATGATGAAACTATACCATAATCTTCGAATACACAAGAACCACGTAAGTCGGAGAGAGTCAGAAAACAACCTGGGGAATGAGTTTCTGATCTCACCTCATTAAGATGTCAATCTTATTGAGGATTACGAACTGACTACATATGAGGAAGTGATACAAGGTATCAACTCCCTATTATGTCAAAGTGTCATGATGTCCGAAATGGAATCCATGTAAACCAACTATGTTTGGATACTAGTTGATGTACCTGAAGGCATTGTGCCTATTGGTACTATGTCAGTCTTCAAGGAAGACATAGATGGAAGGAAACATACCAACGTACTAAGCTAGGCTTGTAGCGAAAAGTATCGTTATCAACATTATGTCGATTACGATGAAACATTTTATATGTTGCCACGGTATATCCATTTGGATAATGTTTGCTGATATTGCATGTTTTATTTATGAAATATGACAGCTGAATGCCAAAATCGCTTTCCTTAACGGAAACCTTTTCGAGGATGTTTACAACATCCTGACGGTTTTATCATACCGAAACTAGCAAACAAGGTTTGCAGGTTATTCGATCCATGTATTGATTGTAGCAAGCATTGAGTTCTTAGAATTATTGTTTTGATATAATCATAATGGTGTATGATTTAATTTAAGACGATAATGATTCTTTTGTATATAAGGAGGTTAGTGGGAGGGCACTGACAATAATGTCCTACACAATGATGAAATATCATTTCTTGGAAATGATATTCCTATAAAACAATCGGTGAAAGCTTGGCTTTCGAGAAAACATTCTCCGTAGAATTCTTGGGAGAAACAACCTTTATTCTAGGAAAAAAGATCTACTGGGATAGATTTAAAGTTTTTAGTACTCTCAGAGAACTAGTACATTGAAATCTTCCAAGCAAGATACTGTTACAGAATAAACAACAAAAATGTATTATTGCTGCAGCTGAGGCAGCAATAGAAGCCTTCTGGATTGATAATAAATCTAATTAGATTAGATATAGTTTTGTTAGCAGCTGATCTAGGCTTCAGCACAAGCTAAAGAATTAATGGTCTCATCAACGATCCAGATATATACTTCGACTATTCATCTGATTCGTTCGGATCATACATCGTGGCGATGTGATGATCGAATAAATCGCATCAGATGATAATCATGCAAATCCGCTGACGAAAGTCTTTTCTCAGTAATTTGAGCAAACTGTACATAGTTCGAGTGTAAGACACTCGAGAGACTGGCTATAGGCCAAGTGGGAGATTTTTCGACAGTTATGACACATAGAGTCACTATTTGTACAGATCATGGTGTTGTTGTACAAATTAACTATGTGACAAAGGAGATTGCTCTTTTATCATTTGTGATTAGATCACCAAGATGTATAAAGGATGAAAGGTCCATATGATTAGTTTCTGGATTGAGATGATATGAGACAGTATCAATCCACGAAGGTTTAATCATTAAATATCCCTATTCAGAGTATTATCGAGATTGGACATCGATAATGCGTAAAAGACTAGTATTACACTTATGCGCGTTGTGAGGGCATAATGACATAGTTCTCATATATTTGGGTATAGGATACTTATGCAAGTGTAGTAGGAGGTTGTGTTTTACCGATGGTATGGGAAACAGCTTCGCTCTGGATAGACCCCTCGGAATTCCATTGGTAGTATGACTATGTGTCTATGGAAGTCCGAAATCAGGGTAGTTATATTTGCTCTTAACCTGAGACTTGCACCGCTAATACTTTCGACAATCAATATACTTTGGTTTTGGTCATCCAGGGCTTTAACAGGTTATGTGTACGCCTATGCTAGGTATATTGAGAATCGTAGTGTATTGGGTGTGATGTCGAGATGGAAGTATCACTCCAGTAATAGTGGAGATGATCGTCACGTAGGATACGGAACTAGTTCTCTTATGTACTGCAGTCATCGGGATAATATGACTAGGTCATGATTATCCGATTATAGAGACTAGTTACCAGAGATCCGATATGTGCTTCGTACGGGGCAGACACAATTCCAGCCCCGGGCCTAGCATGTGACATCCGATACTGGATCGAAATACGCATATACTACGTATACTACGCCTGATATAGATCACCATATTACTGTAAGGATATTTCTAGAGAATTGGGTAGGCATAACGCTTTGCTAGAAGCCAACCTTGTCTTATAAATCGGTAAAAATGTAGTACTAGGTACGTACGTGTTCGGATAGTCTGACGACCGGATTTACTGCCAAGATATCCGGGGATCTCATGGGTCACTTCCCGAAGATTCGCCGATGACGTATGACTCGCACTTTAATTAATATGGGATTAATTAGATGAGAGAGAAAATTAATTTGGGATTAATTACGGAGATATTTTATCTGGGATAAAATATCATTTAAATATAGAGAACGATTAATTTGGAATTAATCGATAAAATAATATATTCGATATATTATACGAAAATGGATTTCGACACGGAATTAAAATTAGATTTTAATTCGGGCGAACGAGTTAATTTAGAATTAATTCGTTAATGACATGAATAGTGATTTTGCTAGGCATAATCATTTAATTACGTCGCAACGGAAAATTCGTTAATTTGGAATTAGCAAACCCGAGTCGGGGAGTGTTTGCGAGCGCACTCGCATTTCGAATTCAAGTACGGCCCGCAAGCCACATCAAGCGTCAAATCACTAGTCACATCAAGCGTCAAATCACTTGTCACTTTGAGTGATGTGATGTGTAGTCATTGTGATGTGAATAGTTGATGTAGTGGTTGTAAGCATTAATGCTTTGACTTTTGTTAGCAAAATTTGTGTATTTTATTTTTTGAATTTCATTTACCAATTTTTCTAACAACCTAACACAACATTCTCTTCCTCTCTTCATCTCTCTCTCACGGCCTAGGGCCATCTTCTTCCTAAAATTTCTGGTTTCACCGAATTTGAAGGAGAAGATAAGGGATTTTTGTGGCAAAAATTCCTAAGTGCTAGCACACAAAAGAGTCATCCTAAGGTGATAGGGAAACCCACTTGTGAGCTTGGAATCACCACCTAAGAGCTTGGAGCTTGGACCGAATTTGGAGACAAAAAACAGTGACTGCCGTGAGACTTGGAGGATCTTCAAAGGGCTTAACAAGTTTTGTTCTTCGACGAATCGCCTCAACCGATCGATGTAAGTATTCCGCAACATCTTCGCATATTCGCATGTATTGTTTCATCGCTTTATTCGATCCTCGGGACTGTAGATTTTCCCAACATAATAGGAGGTTCTGTTTATCGATGGTACGGAAACAGCTTCGCTCTGAATAGACCCCTCAGAATCCCATTGGTAGTATGGCTATATGTCTATGGGAATCTGAATCAGGGTAGGTGTATTTGGTATTAACCTGAGACTTGTGTCGCTAATACTTGCGACAATCAGTATACTTTGGTTTTGGTCCTTCGGGGCTTTAATAGGTTTTGTGTACGCCTCTTCTGGGTATACTGAGAATCATATTGTATTGGATGTGATGTCAAGATGGAAGTATCACTTTAGTCATATGGAGATGATTATCACGCAAGATACGGAACTAGTACTCTTTAGTACTGCAGTGATCGGGATAATATGACTAGGTCATGATTATCCGATTATAGAGAATAGTTACCAGAGATCTGATATATGTTTCGTACGGGGCAGACACAATTCCAGCCCTAGGCCTAGCATGTGATATCGATATTGGATCATTATACACAATACTACGTATACTACGCCTGATAAAGATTACATATTCCTTTACAAAATATTTCTGGAGAATTTGGTAGGCACGTTGCTTTGTTAGAAGCCAACCATGTCTTATAAATCGGTAAGAATGTGGTACTGGGTACATGTATTCGGATAGTCCGATGACCGTATTTACTACTAACATATCCAGGGATCGCTTGGGTCGCTTCCCGAAGATTCACCGAAAAGATTTGACTCGAACAAGAATTAATCTGGGATTAATTATGAGAGAGAAAATTAATCAGGGATTAATTACGGCAAGAATTAATCTGGGATTAAGTAACAGAGAAAGAATTAATCTGGTATTAATTGCGTCGAGAATTTATCTAGGATTAAATTCATCGAGTGGAGAGAACGTGATTAATTTATAATTAATCGGTAAAGTAAATTTAAAAGTGAAATTAGATTTTACTATTTAATTTATTTAATTTGGCTAAAATAATTTATTAGATATATTAAACGAAATTAGATTTCATAGTGGAATTAAAGTTAGATTTTAATTCAAGCGAACGAATTAATTTGGAATTAATTCGCGAGCGACTTCCGTAATAATGCTGGTAGGAATTATTATTTGATTAAATTTGATTTAATTATGTAGCGACGGAAAATTCGTTTAGTCGGATTAAGCGAACCGGTCCCAAAGTGTGTTTTGTAAGCCAACTAGATTTGGAATTAAATGGGCGGGACCTATGACTTACATCAATTGTCATCAATTGATGGAAGCAGTTGGAATAGTGATTGGATCTTTTAATTACACAAACCTACCACACTTTGAAATTAAATTTTGTATTTGTTTTTGGAAAACACAAAAGAACTATTCATTCTCTCCTCCTTTCTCTCAAATGAGCGTGAACCATGCTCTCTCTAATGGAATTTTTGTTGCAAAATTTTCCAAAGCTAGCACTTAAAGGAGTCAACTAAGGTGATAAGGAAACTCATCCTTGAGTTTGGAATTCAAATCAAAGGCTTGGAGCTTCCAACAAAGAAGAAAAAGTCTTGAACTTCATCCGATCAAAGTGAGTATTTCCGCAACTTTCTTTGATTTAGTCACACACAAATCACTCTTAGACTATCTTGGTATGTTCTAGGAACACTAACAGGAGTGTCACCATTGATTCTACTAAACTAGTGGAATCAGTTGCAACTTATGAAGTATTAACTTTTGAAGTTAAAAAGTGACCCTATAGATTAGAAGTTTTCATATCAATGTAGTGTTTGCGGTTGTCTCATAGTATTTTGTATTTGATATCTAAATAAATAAGACAACTCAGCAGCTATAGCACAAAACCGATATAGCGTCTGAGTCATATTGATGTAGAATTTGGATTCTGCAAAATATGAATGATGCTGGCTAAGGAAAACGGTTGGGTTTGTTGGACAGACTCGATTTATTAAGCGGGCTTACTTGATGTTGCCTACCTTTTGAGTGCAAGGTGAGCTCTTAAGGGCCATGAGTATACAATACACATTAAGATGTGTATAGGATATCGTGGATTGGCACTAGAGCAAGTGGGAGAAATTGTTAGGGTTGGTGCTCGGAGTGCCAATCCGGATCGTATTTATGTCTGATTCATAAATACGAGCAATTCTATTTTCCATAATATTACTAATCTAATGGTAGCACCCTTGTCTTTTATACACATATTCAATCTAATTATGATTGGATATTCAATTATGATTATATTGAAACTAAATTTGGTTTAGTGATACATTTATTTTAGACAATGACCCTAGGATTTTCAATATAGTACGCAGTTAAAACGTAGTTTGTAATTGAAATTGGGAAGCACACTATAAGATGTATATCCTTAAATAAAATTTCTGGTCAAGATTTCCTAACACGGGTCGATTAGTAAAATCCGATGAGACCAGTACATATTGTATATCGTGACTTGGCCCGATGGATTATCCCAATAAACCATGAGTCTCGGGAGACTCATATAGACATATAGGTTCTTATTTGATAAACACTGAACGACTCATTGAAGATTTCCTAATAGATGGTACACCAACGTCAATAGGAATCTTTTCGAGTTGAGCGAGCATAATGGTCCTTTGACTTGAGATACCACAATGTGATATATGAGTTATCCTCCATATTTTGATGGCAGTCACATCACCGATCTATTCATGATCAGACCTCCATCTGTTCGTTGGGTGTGGACTGATGCTCATGATATCCAGTGCGTATCAAGATAGGATCCAGATTATAAAACTAAAGTTACAGAGTCCCACAATATGAAGTGTACTCGTTGAGCACTTGGGCAACATGTTACGAATAATACAGATTATTCATAATACTTCACCAGATTAAATGATTTAATTCGGATCGTTTTATCGGTTAAACGAAAACACATGCATAGAGGCATTTTTGGCCAATCGTAATTATTGTGTATTTGTATTTGATACATAATACGATTATATACACATTAATTATTCGTTAAATGAGATTTTGACACATGCCATTAATATATGTATTTGTAATTTATTGTAAATAAAATACATATATAATAATAATTATATTAATTGATTATTTGGATATTTAATTATTAAATATTTAAATGATTAATTATTTAACTTTTTTCATAGATGTTATGTAATTTGTTTAATTATTATTGGACCATATGGCATGATTTTATTATACTTTATGTGTGCTAATTTGATTAGTTTTCATAAAGTTAACTAGAATTTAATTTGATTAATTTTTCGAAAGGACAAAAATGCCCTTGGAAGTCGGTCACTTCCCTTTTAAATTAGAAAAATGTTTTCTTCTTCATTTTAAATCCTCCATTGCCAAGGTTTCAAATATGTTTGATGAATCCATAAAAAGGAAAAATTCAAGAAAAAGGCTTGGAAATCAAGAGATTAAAAGGTAATCTTATATAACCCAAGCTTAGAAATTAGTTTCATGTTTTCTCGACTTCTTAGAATAGTTCTAGGGTTCCTTTAAATTCTGAAAAATTGGGGCTTTTTGTTGTTGATTATGGATTGGAAGCTAATGAAGCATTTGTGAAGTATATTGGATGAAATTATTGTAATTAGTATCCAATTTGGTCATTAGATAACATGTTGCCATTATGGAGTCTTATGACCACTCTTGTAATGCCTAGAATTTTTCTTAAGTTTTTCACATGTGGTGACTTGATTTGGTGTTGAGATTAATTTGATTAATGTTGAAACTTTGGATTTAAAGAATGAAAATTGGCAATTTTTGTTTCTGGATTAGTTCTAGTTAAACTAGAAATTTTGTGATGAATTTGATGTCTTATGAATGTATTGGATGTGTTTTGGGAGTTGGAACAATTGGTGGAAATTGTTTCCGAGTTGAAATAAACGAAAACGGTTAAAAATGGCGTTATCGGGTGACTTTTGAGGCAACCGGGTGACAGCTATCGAAACAGTGAGTTTGTCACTGTTCGGTCAGCCATGAACTTCCCTAACACTATTTTGGCTAACCTGGGCAGTCCCCATAAATGTTGGGTGGTCGGTTCCGTCAAAAACGCATTTTAGGCCATTTTGCGGAAAAACGTTTTTCGTAAAACTTTCGTGACGTTTCATATACATTTATGTCGTTATTTGATAGTTTTGGGTGAAATATGAATAAATTATTCATATTAGATATTGAATAATTTATTTGGTAATTTGAAAAAGTTTTAAATTACGATTTCGCCCGAACCGCGCTTCCGCTGCGCCCATCACCCGAAACCCCAACATGGGTAACGCTAAATAGCCGAACTAGAAGTTAGGCTAGATGTTACATTTAAGTGACCCGTTAGCATTAGTACTTCTGGGTGATAACCTGAAATAGACATTGATTACTCGACCATTTTCCCAATTATATTTAGATAGCTCCGGTAGCGATAAACCACATCAACCCTCCTAATTATGTTCTTTGGAATTTGTAGACTTAAGATGTAGTATAACACCTTTAAGGCACGACTGAAGTCATTTTGACACAAAGAATGAAGGCATTACACTTAAGACAAGGTATTTGAGGCACATTAATCGGGAGGACCTTAGATATAATTCAGAGCAGAAAAGGAAGAGAGAGGATCTGGACAATGAACTGGAAGTGGAAATGTGGAGGGGATGCAACGAATAAGAAAGCACTGGTCAAATAGTGACAGAAGTACATGATCATCAAAATGAATTTTCAATTTTAGTTTCAACAGTAC
Source organism: Zanthoxylum bungeanum (assembly GCA_019454045.1). Lineage (NCBI taxonomy): Eukaryota > Viridiplantae > Streptophyta > Magnoliopsida > Sapindales > Rutaceae > Zanthoxylum > Zanthoxylum bungeanum. The sequence goes on from SKCR01012876.1 coordinate 10,811, forward strand.
TACATGCCTTTGTACGAATTTAGCTTGCAGCATTAGGCATAACTAAGGACTTTAAAGTACCAGACTTTTCCATTTAGGAAATGAAGAAGAAATGCAGCATGAGAAGGATTATAGAGGGTATGACAGTGAGCTCCCTAAATTCCATCAAGTACAGACATGTAGGAAAAAATAGTTAGTACAACCCATATGCTTCCTCATGTGATGCACCTAGGTGGGAATAAGACAAAACATAACTTGAAATAATTTACTGTTGGACAGTTATGACCCATAGCGTCACTATTTGTACAGATCATGGTGTTGTTGTACAAATTAACTATGTGACAAAGGAAATTGCTCTTTTATCATTTGTGATTAGATCACCAAGATGTATAAATGATGAAAGGTCTATATGATTAGTTCCTGGATTGAGATGATATGAGACAGTATCAATCCATAAAGTTTAATTATTAAATGTCCCTAGTCAGAGTATTATCGAGATTGGACATCGATAATACGTAAAAGACTAGTATTACACTTGTGCGCGTTGTGGGAGCATAACAACATAGTTCTCATATATTTGCGTATAGGATACTCATGCAAGTGTAGTAGGAGGTTGTGTTTTACCGATGGTATGGAAAATAGCTTCGCTCTGGATAGACCCCTCGGAATTCCATTGCTAGTATTACTATGTGTCTATGGAAGTCCGAATCAGGGTAGGTGTATTTGGTCTTAACCTGAGACTTGCACCGCTAATACTTGCGACAATCAATGTACTTTGGTTTTGGTCATCCAGGGCTTTAACAGATTCTGTGTACGCCTCTTCTGGGTATATTGAGAATCGTAGTGTATTGGGTGTGATGTCGAGATGGAAGTATCACTCCAGTAATAGTGTAGATGATGATCACGTAGGATACGGAACTCGTTCTCTTATATGCTGTAGCTATCGGGATATTATGACTAGGTCATGTTTATCTGATTATAGAGACTAGTTACCAGAGATCCGATATGTGCTTCATACGGGGCAGACACATTTCCAGCCATAGGCCTTGCACGTGACATCCGATGGTGGATCGAAATACGCAATACTATGTATACTACGCCTGATATAGATCATATATTCCTGTAAGGATATTTCTGGAGAATTGGGTAGGCATGGCGCTTTACTAAAAGCCAACCTTGTCTTGTAAATCGGTAAGAACGTAGTACTAGGTACTTACGTGTTCGGATAGTCCGACGATCGGATTTACAACCAACATATCCGGGGATCTCATGGGTCACTTCCCGAAGATTCACCGATGACGTATGACTCGCACTTTATTAATCTGGGATTAATTAGATGAAAGAGAAAATTAATCTAGGATTAATTACGGAGATATTTTATCTGGTATAAAATATTAATTAAAGAGAGATAATGATTAATTTAGAATTAATCGATAAAATAATATATTCGATATATTATACGTAATTGGATTTCGACACGGAATTGAAATTAGATTTTAATTCGGGCGAACGAGTTAATTTAGAATTAATTCGTTAGCGACGTGAATAGTGATTTTGCTAGGCATAATTATTTAATTGGGTCGCAACAGAAAATTCGTTAATTCGGAATTAGCGAACCCGAGCCTGGGAGTGTTTGCGGGCGCACTCGCATTTTGAATTCAAGTGCGGCCCACAAGTCACATCCAGCTTCAAATCATTAGTCACATCAAACGTCAAATCACTTGTCACTTTGAGTGATGTGACAACTTCTCACTTGATTGAGTGAATAGTTTATGGAAGTGGTTGGCATTATTGTCTTGACTTTTTGGAAAAGCAAAATGGTATATCTTTATTTGATTTTTTGAAAAACAAATAAGTGTATTAGATACACATTTTTTACCAACCAACACAAGGAGAAGCAATATGAAGTTTTGCGGCAAAATTTCAAAGGTGCTAGCACCCTTCCGGAGTCTTGCGAAGGTGATAGGGAACCGCACTTGTGAGCATGGAATCACACAAAGCTTGGAGCTTGGAGGAATCACCATTGTCGAATTCTTGGAGGACAAAAACAGCAACAAAACCGTGAGCTCAAGGAGGGCACAAAAGTTTTGTTGTTCGTTGCATCGCTCAACCGATCAATGTAAGTATTCCGCAGCTTCTTTGATGTATTCGCACATATGTTTCATTGCTTTAATCGATCCTCAGGACCGTAGAAACCCAACATTTACTACGAGCAGAACACGAATAAGGACAAAGGTAACTAGGTACCCAGATGTTTTACCAGACAGTGAATCAGGACAGAATAGTAGAAGAACCATAGGAACACTTCAGAACCCATGTTTTTATGTTGTAAACTAGACAAGGTAATCGTAGATTTCATGATAGTTTACCAAAGACCAAATGAGTAAGATTTCACTTAGAATTCACTTGATAAATTTTCCAAAATAGAATATTTCCCTCTTAACCGAATTCTTGATTACAACATATCAAAACCCTATAGTGAATATGGTATAGTACCCCCATATGGTGTAACCACAGAGTAAGTAATAAGGTGTCTTATTCATTGAAAAGTAATAACAGAATATCGAACACCGACAAAAAGACTTCAAATGTAGATATTCCTATAAAGGAGTAGGATGAGACCACCATAGATTTTGGCAGAGGAATCTTCACAAACTAGGAAAGAAGATGCCCATAGTTTACATGAATAAGAATTACAACATAATCAAGCCTTCCTAGGATCACAAATAAGGATAACCATCAATAATATCTTACTAAGTTTTTGTAACAGACAAGCTTCAAGGGTAGGTTTTAAATGTCATCAGAAATAATGATGGGCATGCGATTCCAAGAGAAGAAATGGGTTAAATATCGAAGATGCTAAGGTAGTGTGGAGAAAGCAATGATCGAATCTGTGCGAATTGAATGATGACAATACTATAGGTGGAATATTAGAAGGTAATAATGACAAATAAGGAAATAAGCTAACTCTTAGTAGTATGAGTAACGTGATACCAAAAACCAAGAACAAGCTTAGATAAGTTAGAGATTATGTATAGTATAACTTGATCAATGATACTATTTTAAGTAATACACTCTTTTGAGTGAGTTATTAATGCAATAGTTTCTCCTATAATTGAGGTTAATAAATAATACCGAATTTTGCGCAGTAGCTTCAAAAATGAGTAGCGAAACATTGACCATTACCGGAACATCCCGCATCGGCTAGGATGCTACAGGCAGGAGACAGGAAACCCATCTCCATAAGCCTCTGATTCTAACAAAATTTTGGCATGATGTATGCAGAACATCATGCAACCTGGCTTATAGCCAGCACCCATAAACAACCTGCTATGCAATTCAAATGATATGCAATCATCATCTAGGCCTCAGGTCTGAACTCAATGAAAAAAATGTAAATACTTGGCCTCCGGCCAGAACTCAAAATAAAACTATACTATTACATAACCCTTACTTATAAGATACAAATGCAAAAACAATACAAAAGGGCTGTGAGGACCCATAAAACTCGACCCAGGACTCAAAAACTCTCTCGACTGCAATTGGGGCGATCCACTGTCTTAAATGTCTTCACCAAAATCCTGCGGGCTCAGTATGACTGCTACTAACCTGCAAAACTAACAAACTGTTGTGGTGTGAGTCATAAGACTCAGTAAGTAACCATGCTCAAAACTTGAGCGTCAAACACACAAAAAGTCTGAATTCCGTTTCTGTGTTAACCTGAGTTGTCTATATGACCATGCAAACATTTATAAAGTCTGAATTAGCTATATGACTCTTATCCATCTTACAAACATATTACTTGTTACTGATTCTTTAATCTGATCACTCACATGCTTTAAATTCTGTTTACTATTTACATCAACAAACATCCAAATGAATTACATCAAGTTTCTTTATCATTAACTAACATATCAAGATCTATCACACTTCTGCTGCGCTACTCTAACTTTCTCTTTACTGTCCTGTACACTCTGTACTAGTCTAGGTTAGAAAGTTATAAAACTTTCTTTCTTTTACTTTCTTGAAATATCATCAAATCAGTATAATAACATATTTTTTCTATTAAACATCCAACAGACTAATATTAACCATATAAACATGTATATGAAACCATAAAATCATGCATTAGTATTTTACAATTTGTTCATTTTTTGTAAAGATGCAATACACACATACATCAATCATAAACACATAGATACAATCATACTATCATGCATTAATATCATCTATATGCATCTCAAATGTTAACCAGAATGTATGATTTATATCCATAATTGTAGGCACTGCATTTTTGTATATAAGTCCTGATGATGAGTCTCGTATGGAGACACTACCTCTTTAATTGTGGAAGCCGCGGGAAACGGACGTCGGAAGGAAATAATCAAGAATTGACACATTGTTTGATTTAATTCGCTGGATTAGCTTCGGGTTCGCTTGTTGGACCTCCGTTTTAAGACACACACCCTTATCCCAAACCCTTGCAAAACACATACCAAGCCCTCACACCACTAAACCACACACCAAGCACACTAAATGGACCAAGCCCACATGCCCAAAGACTTGAGCCACACGCCCAACTCACCTTCCAAAATAACAAAACACACATTAAACACATGCATAAATCAAGCCAAATCCCATTCCTAAATTAAAGAAATCTCATGGATCCATTGCCTAATTAAACCAAATCATATCCCTAACTAAAAAAGAATAAATCAAATTAAATCAAATCACTCCCCTAATTAAAAGATTTTCCTTATCATATACTAATTTAAAAGATATTCCCTTTAATGCACAAATCCTTCTCCTTCTCAAACAAGGAAAGCCCCCATCCCTTTGCCTATAAAAAGAACCCTTCACCAACACATTAAACCTAGTTGATCCTCATAAAAACACCAAGCAAATAGCCTAGCACACCTTCACGCAAGTACCCTCTGCCTTGCCTTTGTTCACGCACAAATACCATAGTACTGCACGCCCACACCTTAACGCCAATAGCCTAAACTCACGCACAGCCCCACTGCCTCAACTCACGCACAGCCCCACTATCTCAGCTCACGTAACAGACACACACCTTCACGCCATTAGCCACAGATCACCCACTTCACTGCCTTATAACACGCCACCTGCCCCAACCCTACACACGTCACTAGCTTACAACAACACAGCCACTGCCCCAATGCAAAACACTCACGCCTGCCCTTCAACTCACCAACAAAACAGCCCCTCAACCTTCACGCAAATAACCCCTTCAACAGCCCATCAACACACCCTAACTTCACACATAACAACCATCAATCCAGCAGCTTAACTTCGCACGCCATTACCTACGTAACTGGCCCCTCCTTCACGCCAACAGTCCCATAGATCTACCCCTTTAACACATTCTCACCCTCTCACGTAACAAGCCTCCTCCTTCACGCCTCCACCCTCAACTTCACAAATCAACACTGCCCTCAAAGCCGCACACACCCCCCTCAAAACTGTCCAGTTTGCCACAAATTTTACCCATAAAACCCCCCCCCCCCCCCAAACTGCCCCAAAACTGTACTGAAAACTGCACTAAAACAGTAACAAAAACCGCAGCCCAATACCCCTTCAAAAAATGAAAAATAGTAGCCTAAATCACCAAAAATAGTGACCAGAAAATACAGCAAAACACAGCAGTGAAACATAGTAAATACAGCAGTCCAAGCAGCGAAACAGCGAAGGAAAATGTTGAACCAGTGAACCGGAGGAGTTACGGAGCATCAACCCTTCCGACGGCTGTGTAACGCACTTTCGAGAGACGATAAAAGAGGTTAGACCTGATGGCACCTTATTTATTTATTATCCTTTATTTTTATTTACTTTAGTACTTTATTTCATATAAGTATTGTGGATTGGTGCATGATGTGATTTCTGGATGAATGGAATATGTGGTCTCTCTTGTGGTATATCGGTTGGAAACCCGGACGTAAATTCTGTAGCCGAATCCGAATGGACGGTAGTACGGTTTGTACTCGGGATACAATACCATGTACCGCTCGAGAGACACACGTATTTCGTTTTATTCAACCTTGTATTCGAGCATGATTTAGTCTACTAGATTATTTAGTTATTTAACATGATTTAGCCTAGTATGTTATTTATTTTTTAAGCATGATTATGTTACTTCTTTATGAATGATTTAGTAATTTTCTTTTCACATTAGGAATTTAGTTTATGTTTGTGTTCAAGTAGTTATTTATTTGTTCTTTGTGTTTGATGATTCAACATGCACATTGTATGATATTGTGTGCTTGCCGTTATAATGACTTACTTTCAAACCATGCAAACTTAGACATAGGATTTACTTTGATGAATGTGAATTAGATCTAAGTTACTCTTGAGCATATATGTTATGTAGATTCGGTTAGGATATTGCACAAATCATATCATTACAAGTGGAATAAGTAAGGGACCATTCCGAACCCAACGGTTTGAGGTATTCCCTTGCGAGGGGTGAGTGCGGCATTAAATAACATTTTCGCGGTTCACATCGGGTGGCGACTCTATGTTATTTCTCCGATTTAGTTCCCCCGTGGGCTATTCTGTACTCCCAACTAGGCCGCGAGACTAGAACATCATCGCCGATTTCTGTGTCCTACAGTCTGGCGACTCCACTGGGGATAGAGAATCGGCCCCGAAATCATGTCTTGTGATGTTTATGATTTGTGCTTTAGTTGACCGTGTCTATAGTGGGTTGAGAGGGTTTAACCAAAGGCATTGTTAAGGCTAGGTGATGGTTTGGTGTTTTCCTTCATTCACTACCTTTGCATGAGGAAAAGCTGTGAAGGCACCAAGATAATCATTACCCGTAGCTAATTGTGACAGACTAGTTTCGAGGACTCGTTGTTTATTCCTGTCACCAAGGCGATAAGAGCCTAAGAGACTTGGGTATTTAAGAGAGTTCGCTCCACCCTCTCTCGGGGGAATCTATAATGGGGAATCCATTCGACAGTTAGTCACGCACCGTAACTCGTTGGTGTTGGACAGTTATTACCTATATCGTCACTATTTGTAAAAGACATTGCGTTTTTGTACAAATTAATTATGTAGCAATGGAAGTTGCCTTTTATCATTTCGTAATTAGATTACTTAAATGTGTGAATGATGAAAGTCCTTATGATTAGTTCCGGATTGATAAGATATGAGACAGTATCAATCCATAAAGGTTTAATCATTAAATATCCCTAGTCGTAGTATTATCGAGACTGGACATTGATAATGCGGAATAGACTAGTATTACACTTGTGCGTGTTATGGAAGCGTAACAACATAATTCTCATGTATTTAAGTACTGGATATTTATGCAAGTGTGATAGGACGTTGTGTTTTACCGATGGTACGGAAAACAGCTTCGCTCTGGATAGACCCCGCGGAATCTCATTGGTAGTATGACTATGTGTCTATAAGAATCTGCATCAGGGTAGGTGTATTTGGTCTTAACCTGAGACTTGCATTGTAGTACTTGCGACAATCAATAAGCTTTGGTTTTGGTCTTCCAGGACTTTAACAGGTTCTGTGTACGCCTCTCCGGGGTTTATTGAGAATCGTAGTGTATTGGAAGTGATGTCAAGACGGAAGTATCACTTCAGTCATATGGAGATGATGGTCACGCAGGGATACATAACTGGTTCTCTAATGGTTGCAACCATCGGGATAATATGACTAGGTCATGATTATCCGATAATAAAGAGACTAGTTGCTTGTGATCCGATATATGCTTCGTACGGGGCAGACACTATTCTAGCCCCAGGCCTTGAATGTGACATCCGATACTGGATTCCAATACGTAATACTACATATACTACACCTGATATAGATCGTATATTCCATTAAGAACATTTCTGGAGAATTTGGTAGGCATGGCGCTTTGCTAGAAGCCAACCTTGTCTCGTAAATCGGTAAAAACGTAGTACTTGGTACGTACGTGTTCGGATAGTCCGATGATTGGATTTACTGCCAACATATCCAGGGTTCTCTTGGGTCGCTTCCCGAAGATTCACCGATGATGTATGATTCGAGCATAATTAATCTGAGATTAATTGCGGAGAGACTTTATCTGGGATAAAAAAACTATTGACAAATGAGGGTGATTCCTTAATTGGGCTTGGTAATTGGGTTTGACCCATATTGACCAAAGCCCATGCCTTATGAAATCAATTGAAAGCCCATCAGACTTTAATTAAACAAACATTGGATGTTAGTTGGCCTTTGAGACCCGATTAGATTAGATTTGGAATCTAAGTCGTTAAAGTGCATTAAAAGTGTAGTTATTTAATTTGGAATTAAATAAATGAATTAGTATTGAATACGAATTAAATTAGATTTAACGAGTAGTTCGATATAATTCAAGAATTCGTACTTTGAGTACTTATTCTCAAACGAGTTGGACTCGCGCAAAAATCAAATCGTTGTTTGAACATTGGATGATCACATAATTCAAAGACTAATTAATTGGATTAGATTAATTGAATTGCATGCTATGAATGAATATATGGATGTGTTGAATGAATAGCGTATATCAGATGGATATTAGAAGGAAAGGGCAATTTTAGAAATTATTGTAAATTTGGAATTTATAAATTGGACCTGCGTGTCCAGCCTTATGTCTCATTATTTCTTTGTATTATCTTCTCATCTAATTCCCCTCAATGTAATGAGGTTTCTATTATTGTATTATGTAATTGGGTAGAAGTAGAATAGTGCTAGCCGGGGACAGGAAAATGAGTGATTTGTTCTAGGAACCAGTTGTTAAATATCCATCCGCATATCGTTATTAATTTACTTTCGCGCCTTATTATGCGTTTAGAATTCATGTTTAAGGGTGTATGTAGATGAGACCTAACAAAGATAATAAATTGGTTGCCAATTTACGCGAAAAACCCTCAAACATATTAAGTGTTTTCCTTCCATTGAGTAATTCTTACTGAAGATCCAAAATTGGCATTGGTTTGTTGGCCAAAGTCAAGACCTTTGTCAATTGCGGATGTGTTTGAATCATGAAGGCTTTGTTCCATATCAGTGTATTGTCCAAGTTTTGATTTGTTGGCCAAATTCAAGATCACTTCTTGTCCATCGACATTGATTATGAAGCTTTCCACGTCAATGGGTCCCGCTTAACTGGAATCATTAAGCTTGTTGTGCCAAAGCCAAGGCTCAGTTGATTCAGAGGAAAAGGTTAGGAAAATATATTGGATATATTGGCATATATATTGTATATATGTTTCGGACTTGGGTGTCCACCTACCGGATCTAGGAATTGGATGAGATCCAATTGATCTTCGAGATCTACCTAGTTAAATATCATACAGCTTGTTGGCCAAAGTCAAGGTTGTGTATTATTTAACGGGATCCTAGCCCACTAGGAAACTGGGTTTCCCGAGTACTCGACAGAGGGTTAGAGGCTCACCGAAAAATAGTGGGAGGCTAGTATTGAATTTGCAATTTCGTTCAAATACTTAGCTTTACGCGCTTTCAAATATTTCGTCAAAATTATTTTTTTAGTTGGAGTAATATAATGTTATTTTTCTTGTAACAGATGGACTGTACCCTACATTGTTAATTGGATAATTAGATTATCGCAATTAAAATGACTGGAAATAGTAGTGTCCGTGACATCATCATGGGCGATAATGTCTTCAACGGGACTAACTTTTCCGATTGGGACATGAATCTAAGGATAGTCCTTAGATTCGAGAGGCTGCTATATACTATAGAGAGACCTCTTGGGCCTAAGCCCATATCTGATCATTTGCTCGAACTAGATCTTTGGAAGACATATAGTGATGAAAATGCAACTGCTCAATCTATCATGCTTGCTGCTATGACTCAGCAATTCTGTCGACAAAACAAGGGATTGGATCCCTATACAATGTTGGCGAAGTTGAATGATCTGCACCGATCTAATCTTAGATCGTAAAGATATAAGTTATAGAAGAAGCTCTTCCGTGCTCGGATGTCGGAGGGTATGTCTGTTGAACATCACATGACATAAATGATTGCCAATATTGAGCAGCTTTGACAAATAGGGATTGTCTTTGAGATAGAGACCTCTATATATTTGATCTTGCAGTCTCTCCCTGAAACTTGAAGTGGGTTCATCATGAACTACAACATGATGAACCAAGAGCATACTCTTGGAGAGCTGATGTCCACACTGCGTGAGGCAGAGAAGGAACTTCTTAAGGGCAAGAAGCGTGAGGTGCACTTCGCTTCTACATCTCGGACTCCGAGGGCTGGGCCCAACGCGACTGGAGGTATCAAGAAGAAGAAAAGGAAGGACAAAGGCAAAGCGTCAAAGGCTTTTGGGAAGCCTAAGGACAAATCTCAGGATGTTTGCCTCCAGTGCGGGAAGCGGGGTCAAGGCGCTCCAGAAGGAGATAAATACGGGCAAGGCACCGGCCTCAGGTATGTTTGTTATAGAAATAAACATGACTACTTCTAGTTTTAAAAATCGGATTTTTGATTCTGGTTGTGGTACTCACATTTGTAGTGATGTGCAGGATCTGCGGATTAGTAGGAAACTGGCGTCAAGGGAGATTGATCTGCGTGTTGGAAATGGGACATCTGTTGCCGTTTTGGCCGTGGGCACTTTTGTTTTGGAACTGCCCTCGGGGCATGTATTTGAACTTTTGGACTGTTATTATGTACCAAGTTTGACTAGGAATATTATTTATGTATCTATGTTAACCCAATATGGGTATACTTTTGTATTTCGAAACACTGGGTGTTTTATGTATAAAAATGATATAGAAATTTGCACTGTTGTTGTAAATAATGGTCTTTATATTTTGAATATAAATCAATCTCAACCATATTCTGTAACAAAAAAAGACTTAAAGTAAGTCATAAAGATGAAACTTATATGTGGCATTGTCGTCTGGGACACATAAACAAGACTCGCATATCCATAATTTCGAAGAGTGGGTACTTAGATGGATTTGATCCAAAGTCATATGACGTCTGTGAATCTTGCTTATTAGGCAAAATTCCTAAGTCACCTTTTAGCGGTAAAGGTGTGCGAGCCACAAAATTGTTAGCCCTTGTTCATAGTGACGTTTGTGGGCCCATGTCTAGCCAGGATAGAGGTGGATACGAATACTTCGTAATCTTTACTGTTGATGCATCACGTTATGGTTTTGTGTATCTTATGAGACACAAGTCGGAAACTTTTGAGAAATTCAAAGAGTTTGGACACGAAGTTGAAAAACAGACTGGTAAAAGTATTAAGACATTACGGTCGGACCGTGGTGGCGAATAATTAAGCAATGAGTTTCTTGACTACTTGACAGAATATGGTATTCTTTCACAGTGGACTCCTCTTGGAACACCACAATTAAACGGTGTGTCCGAATGGAGAAACTGAACTTTGTTAGACATGGTAAGGTCTATGATGAGTCGCACTGAGCTACCTATTTCCTTCTGGAGATATGCATTAAACAGTGCAATACTTATTTTGAATAAGGTTTCGTCAAAGTCTATTCAACAGACTCCGTATGAGATATGGACAGGAAAGAAACGGGGTTTCTCATTCGTGAAGATTTGGGGATGCTGGACATACGTCAAACATTTGGAAGGTACCAAACTTGAACCCAAATCGGATAAATGCCTATTTGAAGGATATCCTAGGGAAACCAAAGGATATTACTTCTATCACCCACAAGAGAACAAAGTATTTGTTACTCTACATGCGGTTTTCCTTGAGAAGAAATTCCTAAATGTAGTGGTTAGTGGGAGGAAAGTAGAACTCGATGAAAATCGAAGTGATACTGTTCCTGGCCTAGAATCCTCAACGGAACATTAACAGTTCATCAAGGATGAAGCTGTACCACAATCTTCGATTACACAAGGACCGCATAGGTCGGAGATAGTCAGGAAACAACCTTAGAGGTATGGGTTTCTAATCTCACCTCATGTAGATATTAATCTCATTGAGGATAACGAATCGGCTACGTAAGAGGAAGCGATACAAGATATCGATTCTGCTTTATGGCAAGAGGCAATGAAGTCCGAAATGGATTCCATGTACACCAACCAAGTTTGGACACTGGTTGATGCACCAGAAGGCGTAAAGCCTATTGGATGCAAATGGGTCTTCAAGAAGAAGACCGACATGGATGGCAATGTACAAACGTACAAAGCTAGAATTGTAGTGAATGGGTATCGTCAACAATATGGTGTCGATTACGACGAAACTTTCTCACCCGTTGCCATGATTAAATCCATTCGGTTAATGCTTGCTATTGCTGCATATTTCGATTACGAGATATGGCAGAAGGACGTCAAAACTGCTTTCCTTAATGGAAACCTTTTGGAGGATGTTTATATGCAACAGCCAGTGTCACATGGCATCACTCTATCTAAGGACATGTGTCCTAAAACTCAATATGAGAGAGACAGCATGAGTCGGATACCGTTCGCCTCGGCAGTCAGATCGATCATGTATGCCATGATATGTATGGGACCTGATGTCTCCTATGCTTTGAGCATGTGTAGTCGCTATCAGGCTGATCCAGGTGAAGGTCACTGGATGGCGGTTAAGAATATCCTTAAGTATCTTAGACGAATTAAGGATGCTTTCTTAATCTATGGAGATGGAGAACTTGAGGCAACTGGGTATACCGATGCAAGTTTCCAAACCGACAAAGACGACTGTAAGTCGCAATCATGGTACATATTTTGTTTGAATAACGGAGCAGTGAGCTGGAAATCTTCCAAGCAAGAGACTGTTGCCGATTCAACAACAGAAGCGGAGTATATCGCTGCAGCTGAAGCAGCAAAGGAGGTAGTTTGGCTCCGAAAATTCCTAATTGGATTAGGATTAGTTCCGTTAGCAGCTGAGCCCGTTCCATTGTATTGTGACAATAACGGGGCTATAGCGCATGCTAAGGAACTGTGTTCTCATCAATGATCCAAGAATGTTCTTCGATATTTCCATATGATTCGTGAGATCATACATCATGGTGATGTGAAGATCGAGAAGGTCGTATCAGAGGACAACATTGCAGATCCGCTGACGAAAGCCATTCCTCAGCAGAAGTTTGAGCGACATGTACATAGTTCAGGTATTAGATGCTTGAGTGACTGGCTATAGGCCAAGTGGGAGATTGTTGGACTGTTATGACCCATAGCGTCACTATTTGTAAAAGACATTCTGTTTTTGTACAAAGTAATTATGTAGCAATGGAAATTGCCTTTTATCATTTCGTAATTAGATTACTTAAATGTGTGAATGATGAAAGTCCTTATGATTAGTTCCGGATTGATAAGATATGAGACAGTATCAATCCATAAAGGTTTAATCATTAAATATCCCTAGTCGTAGTATTATCGAGACTAGACATCGATAATGCGGAATAGACTAGTATTGCACTTGTGCGTGTTATGGAAGCGTAACAGCATAATTCTCATGTATTTAAGTATTGGATACTTATGCAAGTGTGATAGGAGGTTGTGTTTTACCGATGGTACGGAAAACAGCTTCGCTCTAGATAGACCCCGCGGAATCCCATTGGTAGTATGACTATGTGTCTATGGGAATCCGCATCAGGGTAGGTATGTTTGGTCTTAACCTGAGACTTGCATCGTAGTACTTGCAACAATCAATACGCTTTGGTTTTGGTCGTCCAGGACTTTAACAGATTCTGTCTACGCCTCTTCTGGGTTTATTGAGAATCGTAGTGTATTGGATGTGATGTCAAGACGGAAGTATCACTTCAGTCATGTGGAGGTGATGGTCACGCAGGGATACATAACTGGTTCTCTAATGGTTGCAACCATCGGGATAATATGACTAGGTCATGATTATCCGATAATAAAGAAACTAGTTGCTTGTGATCCGATATATACTTCGTGCGGGGCAGACACTATTCCAGCCCCAGGCCTTGCATGTGACATCCGATACTGGATCGCAATACGCAATACTACGTATACTACGCCTGATATAGATCGTATATTCCATTAAGAATATTTCTGGAGAATTGGGTAGGCATGGCACTTTGCGAGAAGCCAACCTTGTCTCGTAAATTGGTAAAAACATAGTACTTGGTACATACGTGTTAGGATAGTCCGACGACCGGATTTACTGCCAACATATCCAGGGATCTCTTGGGTCGCTTCCCGAAGATTCACCGATGACGTATGATTCAAGCATAATTAATCTGGGATTAATTGCGAAGAGACTTTATCTGGGATAAAGTACTATTTGAAGAGAGAGAAAAATTAATTTGGAATTAATCGATAAAATTATATATTTGATATATTAAACGAAATTGATTTCCACGAGGAATTAAAATTAGATTTTAATTTGGGCAAACGAATTAATTTAGAATTAATTCATTAGCGACGTGAATAGTAATTTTGCTATGCATAATTATTTAATTAAATTAGATTTAATTACGTCGCGACAGAAGTTCATTAATTTGGAATTAGCGAACCTGAGCCTGGGAGTGTTTGCGGGCCCACTCGCATTCGAAATCGAGTGGGGGCCACATGTCACATCACATGTCACTTCACATGTCACCTTTAGTTGCTTTTGGTTGATGTGTTTAGGTGGAGTTGGTGGAAACTTGGTTTACACTCCAATTTGAAAGCTTTGAGTGACATATACCAAATACACTTTTAGTATATCAAATTAATTGATTTTGGAAATCATTTGAACAAGCTTCACTCTTATCTCTCTTTGACCGAAACTTGTAGCAAGTTTACTCTCCCAATATTTCTTTTTCTTGACCGAAAATTGTGAAGGAGGAAGTGAGAATTTTTGTTGCAAAATTTCTCAAAGAGCTAGCACTCATCAAAGGATCATAGAAGGTGTTAGGGAAACTAATTCAAGAGCTTGGAATCCACAAAATCTTGGAGCTTGGACAACATTTCTTGAAGAATTACCTTGGCCGAATCTTGGAAAATTTTTTTGTTGTTTGACGCATCCATAAACCGATCAATGTAAGTGTATTTCCGACACTCTTCTTTGTTATTCATTCACATTTTATGCTTCATTTGATCTTGGGACTAAACCTAGAAACCCAACAGTTGGCACGTACAGTAAACTATAAAAAAGGCGCGCTCACTTGGTCGCTCGAACCCTTGAGTGGGGAGTCCTAGTTGTGGGCAATCCTTCGTCAGCGGGAGCCTTTGTCTATACCCCTATAAACCCGTATATGAACTGTAGTTGTAGGACCAATAGAAACTATTCCTTTATGCTTGTGTTTAGGACCATCGTCATTTGGATTCAGTTGGACTTTTTGTCATGAGGTATGGGCTTGTTGGGCCATTTAAACTGGGACGAGTCCGTGCTTTATGGCAATTGGGCCAAAAGCTTCTGAAATGCCAATGGGCCATCTTGTGTTTAGGGCTTTTATCATTTGAAGTTGTTTAGCCATGTTTGTTGGGAAAATCTACGGTCCCGAGGATCGATTATCAAGCAAGAAACAACATGTGAATACATCGAGGAAGTTACGGAATACTTACATCGATCGGTTGAGGCGATGCGACGAAGAACAAAATTTATTTTCTCCCTCCAAGTAGCTCTCGGCAGTGAGTAGTTTTGTCCTTCATGGTGTTCTCGGCAATCATCAACTTTTGAGCTCCAAGCTTCATTTGGTGATTCCTTGCTCACAAGTGGGTTTCCCTATCACCTTTTTATGACTCTCATGTGTGCTAGCACGCTTGATTTTGCAACAAAATCATCATTTTCCTTCTCCATGCTCACGATTTTCGGCAGAAAACAGAAGTGGAAAACTGCAGCCCCTTGGGCGTGAATGAGAGAAGAGAATAAGTGAGAGAGTGTGTTATTTTGGTTAGTTACAATTGTGTATCTAATACACTTTATTTTATTTTCCAAAAAATCAATTAATTGATTTACCAAAATTTGCTTTCAAAAGTCAAACCATTAAAGCTTTGCCAACCACTTCCACTATTCACATCACTCAATCAATCAAGTGATAAGTTGTCACATCACTCAAAGTGACTAATGATTTGACGCTTGATGTGACATGCGAGCCGCACTTAAGTTCGCAATGCGAGTGCACTCTCAAACACTATCGGGCTCGGGTTCGCTAATTCCAAATTAACAAATTTTCCGTTGCGACGTAATTAAATAATTATGCCTAGCAAAATCACTATTCACGACGCTAACAAATTAATTCTAAATTAACTATTTCGCCCAAATTAAAATTTAATTTCAATTCCGCGTTGAAATCCAATTTCGTATAATATATCGAATATATTATTTTATCGATTAATTCCAAATTAATCGTTCTCACTCTTTAATTAATATTTTATCCCAGATAAAATATCTCCGTAATTAATCCCAGATTAATTTTCTCTCCCATTTAATTAATCCCAGATTAATTAAGTGCGAGTCATTCATCACCGGTGAATCTTCGGGAAGTGACCCATGAGATCCCCGGATATGTTGGCAGTAAATTCGGTCGTCGGACTATCTGAACACGTTTGTACCAATTTACAAGACAAGGTTGGCTTCTAGAAAGCGGCATGCCTACATTTGTACCGATTTACATGACAAGGTTGACACAACATCAGTTTTGCCAACTACGGCACTTCGAGTATGGAGATATCACTGTGACACTCTAGATATGGAGGCGCAACCGCGATGCCTCGATTATAGGGTTCAACATGCCAGGTACGGTACTCCAGGTATGGAGATATTATTGTGACACTCTGGGTATGGAGATGCAACCGCGACACCTCAGGTATGGGGTTTAGCATGCCAGGTACGGCACTCCGTGTATGGAGATATTACAGTGACGCCTCGGGTATGGGGCTTAGCATGCCAGGTACGACACTCCGGGTATGGAGATATTACAGCGACGCCTCAGGTATGGGGTTTAGCATGCCAGATGTGGCACTCCGGGTTTGGAGACATCACAGCGACATCTCGGGTGTGGGGTTTAGCACGCCGAAAATGGAGCATGGTTCGGAAATGGACCATCTCTCATCAGTAACGGTTCAGAAATGGACTATATCATATCAAACAACTGTTTAGAAATAGACCACTCTCACATCAGTAATGGTTCGGAAATGGACCATCTCTCATCAGCAGCGGTTCAGAAATTGACTATATCTCATCAAGCAACGGTTCGGAAATGGACCATCAAACATCATCAGCATGCCAAAAATAGCACTCTGAAAATGGAGCATGGTTCGGAAATGGACCACTATCACTCGTCAAAAATGGCACTCCGAAAATGGAGCACGGTTCGGAAATGGACCACTACCACTCGCCGAAAATGGCACTCTGAAAATGGAGCATGGTTCGAAAATGGACTATCATCACATCAGCGATACTTCGAAAATGGGGTTAGCATGCCGAAAATGGCACTCCGAAAATGGAGTATGGTTCGAAAATGGACTATCATCACATCAGCAATGCCTCGAAAATGTGGTTTAGCATGCCGAAAATGGCACTATGAAAATGGAGCGCGGTTCGGAAATGGACTATCATCACTTCAGGAACGCCTTAGAAATGGGGATTAGTATGCCAAAAATGGCACAACCATATCAACTCAGTTCAAAGCAGCAGGCAAGTCAAGTGGCAGCTGGCGAGCCAGGTAAGTAAAAATACATTGCATAACTTTGATAGGATTGTCATTGTCACACACTACACAAGTCCCATCAAAGTGGGGGCGACTGTAGGCACTGCATTTTTGCATATAAGTCCTGATGATGAGTCTCGTATGGAGACACTACCTCTTTAATTGTGGAAGCCGCGGGAAACGAACGTCGGAAGGAAATAATCAAGAATTGACACATTATTGGATTTAATTCATTGGATTAGCTTCGGGTTTGCTTGTTGGACCTCCGTTTTAAGACACACACCCTTAGCCCAAACCCCCGTAAAACATATACCAAGCCCACACACCAAGCCCACTAAATGGACCAAGCCCACAAGCCCAAAGACTTAAGCCACATGCCCAACTCACCTTCCAAAATAACAAAAGACACATTAAACATATGAATAAATCAAGCCAAATCCCCTTCCTAAATTAAAGAAATCCCATGGATCCATTGCCTAATTAAACCAAATCTTATCCCTAACTAAAAAAGAATAAATCAAATTAAATCAAATCACTCCCATAATTAAAAGATTTTCCTTATCACATACTAATTTAAAAGATATTCCCTTTAATGCATAAATTGTTGGAAATAATTACCAAGCCCCAAGATCAACAAGAACAAGCAAAATATATAAATACATGAATGAATAAATTGAAGTATGGCGGAATAATACTCACAATACTTGAAAATGGATGCTAAGATGATGCGAAATTCCTCCATTGTGCAGTGAAGCTCTCGGCCAAGAAGAAAAGAGGGACTCCAAGTCGAGTTTGATCCTTCCAAGCTCAAGGATTAGTTTCCCATATCACCTATGTATGATCCCTTGAAGGTGCTAGCCTTTGTTGTGATTTTGAATGCACAACTTCTTCAAATCTTGCCACAAAAATTGAAGAAAGGAGAGCCAAAAACTGCTTGCAAGTTTCGGCAATGTGAGAGAGAAAAGTTGAATGATTTTTGTTACAAAAAATCAATTTATATTTATGCCATAATATTTATTAAATTATAATAAACTTATGACACAAATCATGCAATGACTTAGAGTGTCAAACACTCAATTTCCATGCAAAACCATTGAGTGCATTGTACACTATTACCATGCAATGTATTAACAATTAAATAATGCATTAAATGACATGTGTCATGTGGGCCCCACACGTTTCCAAATGAAAGTGGGCCCACGTGCACTCACGCGTTCGGGTTCGATATTTCCGAAATACCAAACTTACGTCGCGACGTTAATTAAATCGAATTTAAATAAATAATTGCGCCTAGCGAAATTATTATTTACGTCGCTAACGAATTAATTCTAAATTAACTCGTTTGCCCGAATTAAAATCTAATTTTAATTTCGCGTCGAAATCGAATTTCGATTATTATATCGAATATAATAATTTTACGATTAATTCCAAATTAATCGTTCTCTCTCTATGTATAGTACTTTATCCAAGATAAAGTCTCTCCGTAATTAATCCAAGATTAATCGAGTTTGAATCATACGTCATTGGTGAATCTTCGGGAAGCGACCCAAGAGATCTCTGGATATGTTGGCAGTAAATACGGTCGTCAGATTATCCGAACACGTACGTACCAAGTACTACGTTTTTACCGATTTACAAGACAAGGTTAGCCTCTAGCAAAACGCCATGCCTACCCAATTCTCCAGAAATATTCTTATTGGAATATAAGATCTATAACAGGCGTAGTATACCGTAGTATAGTATATATCGAACCAGTATGGGATGATCACATGTAAGGCCTGGGGCTGGAAATGTGTCTGCCCCGTACGATACACATATCGGACATCAAGCAACCAGTCTCTTTGAATCGGATAATCTTGACCTAGTCATATTATCCCGATGGTTGCAACCATTATAGAGTACTAGTTCTGTATCCCTCGCGATCATCATCTCCATATGTCTGAAGTGATACTTCCATCTTGACATCACACCCAATACATTACGTAGTTAATTTTGTACAATAATACAATATCATTTACAAAATAGTGACGCTATAGGTCATAACTGTCTAACAATCTCCCACTTGGCCTATAGCCAGTCACTCAAGCATCTAATACCTGAACTATGTATGTGTCGCTCAAACTTTTCCCGAGGAATTATTTTCGTCAGCGGATCTGCAATGTTGTCCTCTGATGCGATCTTTTCGATCTTCACATCGCCACGATGTATGATCTCTCGAATCAGATGGAATCGTCGAAGAACATGTTTGGATCGTTGATGAGACCTTGGTTCCTTAGCCTGCGCTATGGCCCCGCTATTGTCACAATACAATAAAACGGGCTCAGCTGCTAATGGAACTACTCCTAATCCAACTGGGAATTTTCGGATCCAAACCGCTTCCTTTGCTGCTTCAGCTGCTGCAATGTACTCCGCTTCAGTTGTTGAATCGGCAACAGTATCTTGCTTGGAAGATTTCCAGCTCACTGCTCCGTTATTCAAGCAAAATATGTACCCGGTTTGCGACTTGAAGTCGTCTCTGTCGGTTTGGAAACTTGCATCGGTATACCCAGATACCTCAAGTTCTCCATCTCCATAGATTAAGAAAACATCCTTAGTTCTCTTAAGATACCTAAGGATACTCTTAACCACCATCCAGTGATCCTTTCCTGGATCGGCCTGATATCGACTACACATGCTCAAAGCATAGGACACATCAGGTCGTGTACATATCATGGCATACATGATCGATCCAACTGCCGAGGCGAACGGAGTCCGACTCATGTTGTCTCTCTCATCTTGTGTTTTAGGACACATGTCCCTAGATAGATAGACGCCATGTGATGTTGGCAACAGTCCCCTCTTGGACTGATCCATGTTGAATCTCTTCAACACTTTATCAATATATGTACTCTGGGAGAGTCCAAGTAGCCTTCTAGATCTATCCCTGTAGATCTTTATTCCTAGAATAAAAGCTGCTTCTCCCAGATCTTTCATGGAGAATTTCAATGAAAGCCAAGCTTTCACCGACGTTAACATGGGAATGTCATTGCCTATAAGCAATACATCGTCGACATAAAGGACAATAAAAGTCAGTGCACTCCCACTAACCTTCTTATATACACAAGGATCATCTACGTTTTGAATGAAATCATATTCTTTTATGACCTCATCAAAACGTTGGTTCCATGACCTCGATGCTTGCTTTCATCCATAAATGGACCGATTTAACTTACAAACCTTGTTTGCAAGTCTTGGTGCGATAAAACCGTCAGGTTGTTGCATATAAACATCCTCCAACAGGTTTCCGTTAAGGAAAGCGGTTTTAACGTCCATCTGCCATATTTCGTAATCGTAATATGCAGCTATCGCAACATTATCCGAATGGATTTAATCATGGCAACGGGTGAGAAAGTTTCATCATAATCAACTCCAAGTTGTTGACGATACCCCTTCGCTACGAGCCTAGCTTTGTACGTTTGTACGTTGCCATCCATGTCGGTCTTCTTCTTGAAGACCCATTTGCATCCAATAGGCTTTACGCCTTCTGGTGCATCAACTAGTGTCCAAACTTGGTTGGTATACATGGAATCCATTTCGGCCTTCATGGCCTCTTGCCATAAAGTGGATTCGATACCTTGTATCGCTTCCTCATACGTAGCCGGTTCAGTATCCTCAATAAGATTAATATCTACATGAGGTGAGATCAGGAATCCATACCTCTCAGGTATTACCCTGACTCTCTCCGACCTACGTAGTCCTTGTGTAATTGAAGATTGTGGTTCAGTCTCATCCTGGATGGACTGTTCATGTTCCGTTCTCGATTCATTGCCAGGAACAGTATCACTACGACTTTCATCGAGTTCTACTTTCCTCCCACTAAACACTGCATTTAGGAATTCCTTCTCAAGGAAAACCGCATGTAGAGCAACAAATACTTTGTTCTCTTGTGGGTAATAGAAGTAATCCTTTGGTTTCCCTAGGATATCCAAAAAATAGGCATTTATCTGATTTGGGTTCAAGTTTGGTACCTTCCAAACGTTTGACGTATGCCCAGCAACCCCAAATCTTCAGGAATGAGAAACCTGGTTTCTTTCCTGTCCATATCTCGTACGGAGTCTGTTCAACAGACTTTGACGGAACCCTATTCAAAATAAGAATTGCACTTTCTAATGCATGTCCCCAGAAGGATATAGGTAGCTCAGTGCGACTCATCATCGACCTTACCATGTCAAGCAAGGTACGGTTTCTCCGTTCAGACACACCATTTAATTGTGGTGTTCCAGGAGGAGTCCATTGTGAAAGAATACCATATTCTTTCAAGTAATCTTGAAACTCATTACTTAAGTATTCGCCACCACGGTCCGACCGTAATGTCTTAATACTCTTGCCTGTTTGTTTTTCAACTTCGTGTCGAAACTCTTTGAATTTCTCAAAAGTTTCTGACTTGTGCATCATTAGATACACATAACCATAACGTGATGCATCATCCGTAAAGGTTACGAAGTATCGATATCCACCTCTAGCCTGGCTAGACATGGGCCCACAAACGTCACTATGAACGAGGGCTAACAGTTCAGTGGCGCGTTCACCTTTACCACAAAAAGGTGATTTAGGCATTTTACCTAATAAACAAGATTCGCAGAAGTCATATGAATTTGGATCAAATCCGTCCAAGTACCCACTCTTCGAAAGTGTGGATATGCGAGTCTTGTTGATGTGTCCCAGACGACAATGCCACAAATAAGTTTCTTCCTTTGGATTACTCATTTTGAGCCTTTTGTTTGTTATTTTACGTTTTGGAGATTTATTTATATTCAAAATATAAAGACCATTATTTGCATCGGCAGTGCAAATTTCTGCATCATCTTTATATAAATAACACCTGGTGTTTTTAAATACAAAAGTGTACCCATACTGGGTTAACAAAGATACAGAAATATATTCCTAGTTAAACTAGGAACAAAATAACAGTCATTTAGTTTAAGTACATGCCCCGAGGGCAGTTCCAAAACAAAAGTGCCTACGGCCAAAACAGCAACAGAAGTTCCATTTCCAACTCGTAGATCTACCTCCCCCAAAGCCAGTCTCCTGCTATCATGCAGATCCTGCACATCAGTACAAATATGAGAACCACAGCCAGAATCAAAAATCCAATTTTTATTAAGACTAGAAGTAGTCATATTTATCTCAATAACAAACATACCTGAGGCCGGTGCCTTGCCCGCCTGTATGTCCTCCTTGTGTCCCTTGTTCATGCGGCAGTCACGCTTCCAGTGACCTTTCTTGCCGCATTTCAGGCAAACATCTTGAGACTTGTCCCTTGGCTTCCCAGAAGCCTTTGTTGACTTGGCATTGCCTTTGTTTCTATGCTTTTTCTTCTTAACACCCCCAGTTGCCTTGAGCCCAGCTTTCAGCATTTGAGATGTTGATGCAAAGTGCGCCTCGCGCTTGTTGCCTTTCAGAATCTCTTTCTCTGACTCCTTGAGAATCGATAATAACTCTCCAAGAGTATCATCCGAATTCATTAATTTGTAGTTGATGACAATCTGTTTCCAAGTATCGGGTAGTGACTGTAGAAGTACATCTATAGACAGCTCAGCCTCCAATACTATACCCATATTAGCCAATTCATCAATATCGGCTATCATTTGAGTCCCATGGACCTCAACAGAACTACCATCAGTCATACGGGAGTGAAAGATTTTCTTCACTAACTCGTACCTCGCCATCCGCTTATTAGTGCGGTGAAGATCTTGCAATCTTGCCATCATATTATAAGGATCCAAATCCCTATTCTGGCGGCGAAAGTGTTGAGTCATTGAAGCAAGCATGATCGACTGAGCCGTGTCACAATCATCACTGTGAGTTTTCCATAACTCCAGCTCAAGTGGCTCAGTGGGCTTAGGCCCGAGAGGTTTTTGTATCATATACAGTATCCTCTCCGCCCCAAGGACTATCCTTAGGTTCATTTCCCAGTCGGCGAAGTTGGTGCCCTTGAACACATTATCACCCATGATTATGTCACAGACATTTCCTTTGTTTGCCATCTTAACTACGATAATCTAATTATCTAGTTAACGATATGTGGGTACAGTCAAACTGTTACATAAAAAAAAATAACATTGTCTTAGTCCAACTAATGTGTAAATATTGACGAAATAAGTTGTGTAAGCGCGTAAAGCTAAGTATCTGAACGATAATTGCAAATTCAATACTAGCCTCCCACTATTTTCTGCAAGTCTCTAACCCTCTGTTGAGTACTCGGGAAATCCTATTTCCTAGTGGGGCTAGGATCCCGTTAAATAACACCACACCTTGACTTTGGCCAACAATTGTATGATATTTAACTAGGTAGATCTCGAAGATCAATTGGATCCCATCCAATTCCTAGATCCGGTAGGTGGACATCTAAGTCCGAAACATATACATATGTCAATGCATCCAATACATTTTCCTAACCATTTCCTCTGAATCAACTAAGCCTTGGCTTTGGCACAACAAACCTAATGATTCCAGTTAAGCGGGACCCATTGACGAGGAAAGTTTCGTAATCAATGTCGATGGACAAGAAGTGATCTTGACTTTGGCCAACAAATCACAACTTGGACAGGACACCGATGTGGAACAAAACTCTCATGATTCAAACACATCCTCAATTGACAAAGGTCTTGACTTTGGCCAACAAACCAATGCCAATTTCGGATCTTGAGAAAGAATCATTCAATGGAAGGAAAATCGCTTAATTTTGTTTGAGGAATTTTTCGCGTAATTGGCAACCAATTAATTTATCTTTGTTAGGTCTCATCATCATACACCCTTAAGCATGCTTCTAAAACATCATAAAGCGCGTACAGTAAAGTAATAGCGATATACGGATGGATATGAACAACAACTTGTTCCTAGAACAAATCAGTCCATTTCCTCTCCCCGCTAGCACTATTCTACTCTTACCCAATTACATAATACAATAAGAGAAACCTCATTTACATTGAGGGGAATTAGGTGAGAAGAGAATACAAAGAGACAATAAGAGAAAGGCTGGACACGCAGGTCCAATTTATAAATTCTAAATTTACAATAATTTCTAAAATTACCCTTCCCTTCTAATATCCATCCGATATACACTATTCATACATCACATCCACATTCATTCATTCAAGGCATGTTATACAACCAATCAAATCCAATTAATTAGTCTTTAATTAGGTGACAATACAATGTTCAAACAATTGTTTGCATTTGCGCGAGTCCAACTCAATTTGAGAATAAATACTTATAGTATGAATTCACGAATTATATCGAACTACTCGTTAAATCCAATTTAAGTCGTATTCAATACTAATCCTATTATTTAATTCTAAATTAAATATTTACACTTTTATTGTACTTTTATAAGTTAGATTCCAAATCTAATACAATCGGGTCTCAAAGCCCAACTAACATCTAATGTCCGTTTGATTAAAGTCCGATGGGCTTTCAATTGATTTCTTTAGGCTTGGGTTTTGGTCAATGTATGGGTCAAACCCAATTACCAAGCCCAATAAGGAATCACCCTCATATGCCATAAAATCAATATCAAGCCCATAAGGCCCAATTAAACATAAAAGCCCATTTATTACATTTGGGCTTAAATGGTGTGATTTAGGCCCATTTTGGATCCATCCAAATGGTCCAAATTACTTGGCCCAACCAAGCCCATTATGTCCAAATATAATAGTTTTAGGCCCAATTCAAAATTAAGCCCAACTAACCAAATTTTAAAATTCCAAATTTTATAACTTAATTAATTAAAGTGTATTATCATGATTAATCCTTTAAATCAATATTCCCAAAATATCAAATTAATCCATTAATCATATTTTTATCTTAAATATATGTCCAACATTATTTAATCAAAAAATCAAGTCCCTAATCCTCCATCAAGCATTCGGCCAAGGTGATTAAAATGGTTCCGATTTCGTTTTCAATCCAATCGAGTTACAAATCATCATTCCATATTGTTTCAAGTCATCTAATGTCTTAAAATTAAAAAATCATCTAGTCTATATGCTTGCATGTATTCGGCCAAGCCTCATTTGGGTTGGAAAAATTAATCCAATTTATTTTCCATGAAATTGATGATGTATAATCTAAATAACATACATCTAAGCATATTTAATCAAGCAAACTCATCAAATCATGCTTCATACAATTTTCCCCAAATAACATCCTAATATATTTGCATGCTCTTTAAGCTCAATGATACCATTGTTGAAAATAATTACCAAGCCCCAAGATCAACAAGAACAAGCAAAATATATAAATACATGAATGAATAAATTGAAGTATGGCGGAATCATACTCACAATACTTGAAAATGGATGCTAAGATGATGCGAAATTCCTCCCTTGTGCAGTGAAGCTCTCGGCCAAGAAGAAAAGAGGGACTCCAAGTCGAGTTTGATCCTTCCAAGCTCAAGGATTAGTTTCCCATATCACCTATGTATGATCCCTTGAAGGTGCTAGCCTTTGTTGTGATTTTGAATGCACAACTTCTTCAAATCTTGCCACAAAAATTGAAGAAAGGAGAGCCAAAAACTGCTTGCAAGTTTCGGCAATGTGAGAGAGAAAAGTTGAATGATTTTTGTTACAAAAAATCAATTTATATTTATGCCATAATTTTTATTAAATTAATAATAAACTTATGACACAAATCATGCAATGGCTTAGAGTGTCAAACACTCAATTTCCATGCAAAACCATTGAGTGCATTGTACACTATCACCATGCAATGTATTAACAATTAAATAATGCATTAAATGACATGTGTCATGTGGGCCCCACACGTTTCCAAATGAAAGTGGGCCCACGTGCACTCACGCGTTCGGGTTCGATATTTCCGAAATACCGAACTTACGTCGCGACGTTAATTAAATCGAATTTAAATAAATAATTGCGCCTAGCGAAATTATTATTTACGTCGCTAACGAATTAATTCTAAATTAACTCATTTGCCCGAATTAAAATCTAATTTTAATTTCGCGTCGAAATCGAATTTCGATTATTATATCGAATATAATATTTTATGATTAATTCCAAATTAATCGTTCTCTCTCTATGTATAGTACTTTATCCAAGATAAGTCTCTCCGTAATTAATCTAAGATTAATCGAGTTTGAATCATACGTCATTGGTGAATCTTCGGGAAGCGACCCAAGAGATCTCTGGATATGTTGGCAGTAAATACAGTCGTCAGATTATCCAAACACGTACGTACCAAGTACTACGTTTTTATCGATTTACAAGACAAGGTTAGCCTCTAGCAAAACGCCATGCCTACCCAATTCTCCAGAAATATTCTTATTGGAATATAAGATCTATAACAGGCGTAGTATATCGTAGTATAGTGTATATCGAACCAGTATCGGATGATCACATGTAAGGCCTGGGGCTGGAAATTTGTCTGCCCCGTACGATACACATATCGGACATCAAGCAACCAGTCTCTTTGAATCGGATAATCCTGACCTAGTCATATTATCCCGATGGTTGCAACCATTATAGAGTACTAGTTTTGTATCCCTCGCGATCATCATCTCCATATGTCTGAAGTGATACTTCCATCTTGACATCACACCCAATACACTACGATTCTCGATAAATCCAGAAGAGGTGTACACAGAACCCGTTAAAGCCCTGGACCACCAAAACTAAAGTTTACCGATTGTCGTAAGTACTAGCGATGCAAGTCTCAGGTTAAGATCATATGCACCTACCCTGAAGCGGACTCCCATAGACACGCAGACATACTACCAATGGGATTCCGCGGGGTCTATCCAGAGCGAAGCTGTTTTCCGTACCATCGGTAAAACACAACCTCCTACCGCACTTGCATAAGTATCCTATACTTAAATATATGAGAACTATGCCGTTGTGCCCTCACAACATACACAAGTACAGTACTAGTCTATTCCGCATTATCGATGTCCAATCTCGATAATACTACGACTAGGGATATTTAATGATTAAACCTTTATGGATTGATACCGTCTCATATCATCACAATCCGGAACTAATCATAGGGACTCTTACCATTTATATCAAAGTAAATAAATTACAAAACGGTAAAAGGCAATTTCATTACTACATAGTTAATTTTGTACAATAATACAATATCATTTACAAAATAGTGACGCTATGGGTCATAACTGTCTAACATAAATCATTCTCCATCTTAAACAAGGAAAGCCCCCATCCCTTTGCCTATAAAAAGAACCCTTCACCAACACTTTAAACATAGTTGATCCTCACACAAACACCAAGCAAATAGCCTAGCACAGCTTCACGCAAGTACCCCCTGCCTTCCTTTTTTTCACGCACAAATACCCTAGCACTGCACGGCCACACCTTCACGCCATTGGCCTCAACTCACGCACAGCCCCACTGCCTCAACTCACGCACAGCCCCACTATCTCTGCTCACGTAAATAACCCATTCAACAACCCCTCAACACACCCTAACTTCACGCATAACAACCATCAATCCAGCAGCTTAACTTTGCACGCCATTACCTACGTAACTGACCCCTCCTTCACGCAAACAGTCCCCTAGATTTTCCCCTTTAACACATCCTCACCCCTTCACGTAACAAGCCTCCTCCTTCACGCCTCCACCCTCAACTTCACAAATCAACACTGCCCTCAAAGCCGCGCACACCCCCCTCCAAATTGTCCAATGTCCCCAAACAGTCCCAAAACTGTACTGAAAACAACCCAAAAACTACCCCAAAACAGTAACAAAAACCGCAGCCCAATACCCCTCCAAAAAATGAAAAACAGTAGCCTAAATCACCAAAAAACAGTGACCAGAAAATACAGTGAAAACAACAGTGAAACGGAGTTAAAACAGCAGCCCAAGCAGCGAAACAGCGAAGGAAAACATTGAACCAGTGAACTGGAGGAGTTGCGGAGCATCAACCTATCCGACGGCCGTGTAACGCACTTCCGAGAGATGACAAAATAGGTTAGACCTGAGGGTACCTTATTTATTTATTATCCTTTATTTTTATTTATTTTAGTACTTTATTTCATATGAGTGTTGTGGATTGGTGCATGATGTGATTTCCGGATGAACGGAAAATGTGGTCTCTCTTATGGTATATCAGATGGAAACCCAGACGTAAATTCTGTAGCCGAATCCGAATGGACGGTAGTTCTGTTTATACTCGGGATACAATACCACGTACCGCTCGAGAGACACACGTATTTCGTTTCATTCAACCTTGTATTCGAGCATGATTTAGTCTAGTAGATTATTTAGTTATTTAGCATGATTTAGCCTAGTATGTTATTTATTTTTTAAGCATGATTATGTTACTTCTTTATGCATGATTTAGTAATTTTATTTTCACATTAGGAATTTAGTTTATGTTTGTGTTTAAGTAGTTATTTATTTGTTCTTTGTGTTTGATGATTCAACATGCTCATTGTATGATATTGTGTGCTTGCCGTTATAATGACTTAATTTCAAAGCATGCAAACTTAGACATGGGATTTACTTTGATGAATGCGAACTAGATCTAAGTTACTCTTGAGCATATATGTTATGTAGATTCGGTTAAGATAATGTACAAATCATATCATTACAAGTGGCATAAGTAAGGGACCATCCCAAACCCAACGGTTTGAGTTCTTCCCTTGCGAGGGGTGAGTGCGGCCTTAAATCACATTTTCCCGGTTCATACCGGGTGGCCACTCCATGTTATTTATCCGGTTTAGTTCCCCCATGGGCTATTCTGTACACCCAACTAGGCCGCGAGCCTAGAACAGCGTCGCCGATTTATGTGTCCTACAATAACTTATAAGCTACTTTGTACATTAATTATGGCATGCTTATAGAAAATGCTTTCTGAAAACTTTTTCTGAAAACTCTTTTCTGAAAACCCTTCTCTGAAGCTTCTTACGAAACCTGTCTTTCTAAATTTTGCTTCCTGAAAACTGTTTCTAAACTCTGCTCTCTGAAAACTGTTCTCTGAAAACTCTTTCTTAAAATTTTATTTTACTTTACTTTCTGGAAAAGCTCTTTTTGAAAACTGTATCTGAAGACTGAGAGCTGCATTTGAAACTGTAATCTGTATCTGAAAACTGAAAACTAAAAACTTTCTCTGAATTCTGTATCTCTGAAAACTATTTTCTGGAAATCTGATATTTCAAAACTTATTTTCTGAAAAACTGATATCGCAAGTCGCATCAAGCGTCAAATCAATCGTCACATCAAGCGTCAAATCAAAAGTCACTTTCAGTGATTGATTGATTGATTGATTGATTGATTGATGGATTGATGGATTGACTTGCATCACATCACTTTATTAAAGTGACATGTGAATAGTTGATGTAAGTTGGTGTAATAGTGTTTGGAGGGAAAAGCATTTACTTTTGGATTTTTGATTTAATTCATTAGTAATTGTTTTAGTATTTTTCTTGAAAAATATAAAAGGCCTTTTGGAAAAGCTTAACCAACACAATACACAACTTCATCACTCTCATTTTCTCTCTTCTCCTCACGCCCAAACTGAAAAATGCTCACTGTTTTTGAAGCAAAATGGCGTGAATAAAAAGGAAGCAAGAGTGGTTTTTCATGGTGAGAAATCAAGTGCTAGCACAATTACGAGTCTTGCGAAGGTGGTACGGAGGTTCGCCATGAGCCGGGATCCGTCGGACGAGGCTTGGAGCTCCGTTTCGCAGCTCAAATTTCTGTTTTGCAAGGCAGTGGACTGCTGCAGTTCACGCCCAAACCAGTGAGGATTTTCAAGTTTTGTTGCTTGCCGCGTCACTCAACCGATCGATGTGAGTATTCCGCTACCTCCGTTGATGTATTCACACATGTGTTTCATGTCTTGTTTGATCTTGGGACCTAGATTATAACCAACAAATGGCATCAAGAGCTTAGGTTCAAGCATGAAAAATGTAGGGCTTAAAATTGGGTATTTTGTATTTGAGCATGATTTGATTAAATTGGATGATTGAGCATGCTTAGTATATGTACTATTGAAGATTGAATTGATCAATTTCAAGAAAAAATGTTTAGAACAATTTTCCCCAAAAATTATATCTTGGTCGAATGTGATAGTCATTTTGGAAATTTGGAATTTTTTCATTTTGGTTCATTGGATGAGTTGTAATGATGTTGGATGATGTTAATTTGAAGTCAATTAGATTGAATTTTGAATTGAACAAAAATCCCCAATTTGCTTCACTTGGCCGAATGGTATAATGCCCTAATGTCTTGGATTTTTGATTTTATGAACATTGGATGTGTATGGAATCATTTAGGATGTTGATTTAATGTCGATTGTGGGTTTGATTGGATTGAAACCAAATCGGATGTGAAATCCCTACCTTGGCCGAGACCTTTAAGCATGTAATGGGTTTGATTTTTTCATTTATGTGTTGGACATATGATAATGATAATGAGCATGATTAATTGGACTAATATGGTGTTTTGGAAATGTTGATTTAGTTGATTAATCATATAATGCACTTTAGGTAATTAAATTGCGGAATTGGATTCATGAAATTTAATTATTTAGGCTTAAATTGGATTTGGGCTTCTAATGTTGTATTTGGGCCTATTGGGCTTGATTTTATCAAGTTGGGTTTAGGCCAAATAGATTGGATCCAATTGGGCCCAAAACCTTAACCATAAAGCCCAAAAGCGACTAATGAACCTTTAAAGTTCAATTGGGCCTAATGGGCCAAGATTGATTTATGGGCTTATGGGGTAAATCCCAGATTGGACTTTGGTTATCGGTTTGACCCGAGTTGACCAAAAGTCCACGCCTTATGAAATCAATTAAAAGCCCATTGGACTTTAATTGAATTGACGTTGGACGTTAATCGGTCTTTAAGACGCGTTACGATTAAATTTGGAATTTAAATCGTAAAAGGTTTATTAATAAAGTGTAATATTTAATTTGGAATTAAATAGTGAATTAGTATTAAATACATGTTAAATTAGATTTACTGATGTAGTTTAATTTAATTCATGAAGTCGTACTTTAAGTACTTATTCGCAAAAACGAGTTTGACTCGAACAAAATCAAATCGTTGTTTGAACATTGGATGATCACTTAATTATCAGATTATTTAATTTGATTAGATTGATTGATAGCATGCTTATGTGTGTGAATACGTGGTTGTTTTGAATGAATAATGTATATCGGATGGATATTAGATGGGTGGGCAATTTTAGAAATTGTTGTAATAAATTCGATTTATTAAATTGGACCTGCGTGTCCAGCCTTATCACCTCTATTCTCTTTGTATTCTCTTCTCACCTATTCCCCTCAATGTAAATGAGGTTTCTTTAGAAGTGTAGTGTAACGGGTAGAAGTAATACAAGTGCTAGCTTGAGTGAGAAAGGGAGAGATTTGATCTAGGATCAATGTATTAAGTATCCATCCGCATATCATTATTATTTATTTTCATACTCGCTTTATTATGTATTTAGAATGCATGTTTAAGGGTGTATGATGATGAGACCTTAACAAAGATAATTAAATTGGTAGCCAATTTGCACGCGAAAAACCCTCGTTAAATATCAAGCGTTTATTTTCCTTCCATTGAGTGATTCTTGCTCAAGATCCGAGATTGGCAGGGGTTGTTGGCCAAAGTCAAGCCCTTGTCCGTCGAAGATGTGTTTTAATCACTAGGCTTTGTTCCATATCGGTGCCGTGTCCAAGTTGTGGTTTGTTGGCCAAAGTCAAGACCACTTCTTGTCCATTGACATTGATTACGAAGCTTCCATGTCAATGGGTCCGCGCTTGACTGGGATCACTAGGTTTGTTGTGCCAAAGCCAAGGCCTAGTTGATTCAGAGGAAAAAGGTTAGGGTATATATTCGATATATAGGCATATATAAGATATATGTTTGGGACTTGGATGTCCACCTACTGGATCTAGGAGTTGGATGAGATCCAATTGATCTTCGAGATCTACCTAGTTAATTATCATACAATTTGTTGGCCAAAGTCAAGATTGTGTGATATTTAACGGGATCCTAGCCCACTAGGAAACACGGTTTCCCGAGTACTCGACAGAGGGTTAGAGGCTCGACGAAAAATAGTGGGAGGCAAGTATTGAATTTGCAACATTCGTTCGAATACTCGCTAAACGCGCTCATCTATATTTTACTCGTCATATTAATCAAAAGTATTAGTTGGACTAATATTTTATGTTGTTTTAAAAATATATATAGTTGGACTATATACAAACTCATTCGATATATAGTTGATTTTATAATTGGATTATAGTAATCAATATAATTGAATAAAAATGATAGTTGATTTTATAATTAGATTATAGTAATCAATATTAAAATTATAGTTGATTAAATAATTGGATTATTGTAATCATTATAATAAATAGTACCTTATTAAATTGATTAAATAGTTGGACTATTGAAATCAAGAAGAATTGAAAAGTTGAATATTTAAAATATATAATCCTCGGATTAAATGTTTTAAATGATTTAATTTTATTGGGAATTCATAATGGGTTACTTTATTGGATAAAATAACTTGTTATATCTAGGCCATAATTAAGCAAATAAGTAGAGCATAAAATCTTTGGAAGATTTATGTGATGATGACTTTAGTGCTTAATTAATATACTTATCATAAATCTATCTTTAGATTTAAAAGTATTAAATTGCAATTAATAATTCTTAGAGAATTGATTTGACTATTCTAGAGGTGAAAAGTCAAAGTTTACAATTGGGCGTGTTGCACAAGGTGCACATCGTTTCGATATTCCGAAACCCAAGGCTTGGCCAAAGGTTTGTGAAATACTGAAAAGATAATTGACATATCCCAAAGTGACTACCATTTGGATATGGAAGACACGAAGGAATTAAAGAAAGGGCGAGGCTCTGACTTTAAAAATATTTGTCAAAGTTATGTTCACTACTAGTATTAAAATTAGATTTTAAATACTTAGTGTGGTACATTAAATATATGTATTGATGTTCAGAATCCGCTATGAGCTGGATACTGACTTCAAGCCGAGATTTCTCTGCGAATCAGAAACGGGACGAAAGTCGCTGTTTCGACCGTAGATACCTAAGTTTAGGAACTACCCTTCGGGTATGTACTTAAATTAGGAACTGTTATAATGTAACTAGTTTGACTAGAGACATTATCTCTATATCAGTGTTTAATCCATTCTGGATAAACCTTTATATTCTAGAACACTAAGTGTTTTATTATATAAAGATGATACTGAGATAAATACATTAGATGAAAATAACAGTATTTATATTTTGAATATAAATAAAATCTCAAACATATAAAATGACAAATAAATAGCTCAAATTGATTTGATCAATAGAGACTTATTTATGGCATTGTTGTCTATGACACAATTAAACAAGGCTCGTATATCCACACTTTTGAAGAGTGGGTACTAGGACTGATTTGACTATTCAAATAAGGTCTGCGAATCTAGTTTATTAGGTAAAGTACCTAAAATACTATTTACTTAGTAATAGTAAAAGGGCCACCGATCTGTTAGCCCTATTCATGGTGAAGTTAGTGGTCCCATATCTAGCTAGGCTAGATGTGAACATGAATATTTCGTGACCTTGACGGATGTAGGATCACATTGTGGTTATGTGTTTCTTTTGAAGAACACAGATCGTAAACTTTTGAAGTTTCGACACGAAGTAAATAAACAGATCGGCTATAGTACTATTCCGCCATGGTAAGACCGCATTGGAAAATACTTAAGCAGTAAGTTTCATATGTACATGAAAGAGTACGGTATTCTTTCATATGAGGACTCCTCCCGAGACACGTCAGTTAGACGGTGTGTCCGAACTAAAAACCGTGTTTTGTTGGACATGATAAGGTTTATCACGAGTCGCTCTGAGCTACCATTTCCTTCAATAGGATATGTATTAACAGTGCAAAACTTATTTAGAATAAGGTTCCATATAAATCTGTTTGACAGATATCATATAGGATATAAACAGGAAAGAAACGGGGTTTCTCATTCCTAGTAATTTGGGTATGCCAGGCATAACGTTTGGATGATACCAAACTAAGGACCCAAATTGGATAAGTGCCAATATAGGTTATCCTCAAGGAAACCTTAAGTATAGTACTTGTAAATCTCACATGAGAACAATGTGATTGTTGCTCACCATGCGGTTTTTCCTGAGAGGAATATCGATATGCAGTGGTCAGTGGGAGGATAGTGATACTCGATGAAAATCAGAGTAATACTGTTCAAGGCACGAAGTCCTTAATGGAACACAAACAGTTCATCAATAATGAATCTGTACCATTAATCTTCAAATACACAAGAACTCGTAGATCGGATATAGTCAGAAAATAACCTAGGGTATGGGTTTCTGATCTAACCTCATAAAGATGTCAATCTTACGAAGGTATATCCACCGACTACGTTTTGAGGAAGTGATACGAGGTATCGACCCCCTATTATGGCAAAGTGCCATGAATCCGAAATGGATTCCATGTATAACAACTATTTTGGATACTAGTTGTTGTACCACAAGGCATTGTGCCTATTGGTACATTAAACGTCTTCAAGGAAGACATACATGGAAGGCAACATACCAACGTACAAAGCCGGGCTTTTGACGGAAAGGTATCGTTATCAACATTGTGTTAATAACGGTTCAACCTTTTACATGTTGCCATGGTAAATCCATTTTGAAGATGCTTGTTGATAACTGCATATTTCATTTATGAAATGTGTCAGTTGCAGATCAAAATCGCTTTCCTGAAAAGGAAACCTTTTGGAGAATGCTTACAATATCCTGACGATTTTGTATAACCGACAAACAAGGTTTGTGGGTTATTCGATCCATGTTTGGATTGAAGCAAGCATAAGGTTCTTGGAACTGACGTTTTGAAATAATCATAATGGTTTATGATTTGACTCAAAACGAAATAATTCTTGTGTATATATATATGGAGGTTAGTGGGAGGGCACTGACAATGAAATTCCCATAAAACAATTGGTGAAAGCTTGGCTTTCATAGATATTCTTTCAATAGAAATTCTCCGTAGAATTCTGGGGAGTAACAACCTTTATTCAAGGAATAAAGATCTACTGGGATAGATTTGGAGTTGTTAACACTCTCTTGGAAATTGTACATTTAAAATGTACTTGATAGGGTGTCTCATACGCTTCGAGCATATGGAGTCACGATCAGGTCAATCCAAGTGATAGTCACTAGATTGAACATTAAGAACATCTGTTAGTATCTTAGAGAACTAAAGATGTTGTCTTAAACTATGGAGAAGGAGAACTTGAAGTTACTGGGATCACTGCAGCAAGTTTCCAAATGATTAAATAATACGGTACTATTAAGTTTGTACACTGGGACAGTGAGCTGGAAATATTCCGAGCAAGATAACTGTTGCCGAATAAACAACAAATGCGGATTATTGCTGCAGCTGAGGCAGCAATAGAAGCCATTTGGATCGAAAATAAATCTAATTAGATTAGATATAGTTCTGTTAGCAGCTGAGCTAGGCGTCAGCACATGCTAAGGAATTAAAGGTCTCATCGACGATCCAGATATATACTTCTATATCATCTGATTCGTTCGGATCACACATCGTGGCGATGTGATGATCGTATAAATCGCGTCAGACGATAATCAAACAAATCCGCTGACGAAAACCTTCCTCAGCAATTTGAGCGAACCGTACATAGTTCGGGTGTGGGACACTTGACTGACTGGCTATGTGCCAAGTGGGAGATTGTTGGACAAAATGACCCATAGCGTCACTATTTGCACAGATCATTGTGTTGTTGTAGCAAATTAACTATGTGACAAGGAAATTGCACTCTCATCATTTGTGATTAGATCACCATAAATATATAAATGAAGAGAGGTCCCTATGATTAGTTCCTGGATTGAGAATGATATGACACAGTATCAGTCGCCGAAGGATTAATCATTAAATATCCATAGCCGGAGTATTATCGAGACTGGACATCGATAATGCGGAATAGGCTAGTATTGCACTTGTGTGCGTTGTGAGGGCACAACGGCATAGTTCTCATATATATAAGTATTGGATACTTATGCAAGTGCGATAGGAGGTCGTGTTTCACGATGGTACGGGAAACAGCTTCGCTCTGGATAGACCTTTCGGAATCCCATTGTATTATGACTATGTGTCTATGGGAGGCCGAAATCAAGGTAGGTGTGTATAGTCTTAACCTGAGACTTGCATCGCTAATACTTGCGATAATCGGTAGAGTTTGGTC
Organism: Zanthoxylum bungeanum; assembly: GCA_019454045.1. Classification (NCBI taxonomy): domain Eukaryota; kingdom Viridiplantae; phylum Streptophyta; class Magnoliopsida; order Sapindales; family Rutaceae; genus Zanthoxylum; species Zanthoxylum bungeanum. The sequence goes on from SKCR01012876.1 coordinate 47,632, forward strand.
TTGGTGGTACAGGGCTTTAACCGGTTCTGCGTACACCACTTCTGGGTTTATCAGAGAGTCGTAGTGTATTGGGTGTGATGTCAAGACGGAAGTATCACTTAAGTCATAGTGGAGATGATGTCACGCAGGATACGGTACTAGTGCTCTTGAGTGTTGCGTAACCAATCGGGATATTGTGACCAGGTCATGAATATCCGATTATAGAGACTATGTTACCAGGCATCCGATATGTGCTTCGGACGGGGTAGACACTTATCCAGCCCCAGCCCTAGCACGTGACTATCCGATACTGGGCCGATACGCACAATACATTGGTATACTACGCTTGATACAGATCTTAATATTCTTAAATGGATATGTCCGGAGAATTGGGTAGACTTGGTGCTTTGCTAGGAGTCGACCTTGTCTCGTAAATCGGTAGAACGTAGTACTTGGTACGTACGTGATTCGGATACTCCGACGACCGTATTTACTGCCAACTTATCCGGGGATCTCATGGGTCGCTTCCCGATAATCCAACGATGACGCACAACTCTCACTCTTGAATAATCTGGGATTATATAGAAGAGAGAGAAAATTAATCTAGGATTAATTACGGAGATATTTTATCTAGGATAAAATATCGTCTAGAGAGAGATAACGATTAATTTGGAATTAATCGGTAAATTAATATATTCGATATATTAAATGAAATTAGATTTCGACGCGGAATTAAAATTAGATTTTAATTCGGGCGAACGAATTAATTTAGAATTAATTTGTTAGCGACGTGAATAGTGAATTCGCTAGGCGTAATCATTTAATTACGACGCGACGGAAAAATCGTTAATTTAGAATTAGCGAACCCGAGCCCGAGTGTGATTGCGAGCGCATTCGTATTTCGAATACGAGAGCGGCATCGCAAGTCGCATCAAGCGTCAAATCAATCGACACATCAAGCGTCAAATCAAAAGTCACTTTGAGTGATTGATTGATTGATTGATTGATTGATGGATTGATGGATTGACTTGCATCACATCACTTTATTAAAGTGACATGTGAATAGTTGATGTAAGTTGGTGTAATAGTGTTTGGAGGGAAAAGCATTTACTTTTGGATTTTTGATTTAATTCATTAGTAATTGTTTTAGTATTTTTCTTGAAAAATATAAAAGGCCTTTTGGAAAAGCTTAACCAACACAATACACAACTTCATCTCTCTCATTTTCTCTCTTCTCCTCACGCCAAAACTGAAAAATGCTCACTGCTTTTGAAGCAAAATGGCGTGAATAAAAGGGAAGCAAGAGTGGTTTTTCATGGTGAGAAATCAAGTGCTAGCACACTTACGAGTCTTGCGAAGGTGGTAGGGAGGTTCGCCCATGAGCCGGGATCCGTCGGACGAGGCTTGGAGCTCCGTTTCGCAGCTCAAATTTCTGTTTTGCAAGGCAGTGGACTGCTACAGTTCACGCCCAAACCAGTGAGGATTTTCAAGTTTTGTTGCTTGCCGCGTCACTCAACCGATCGATGTGAGTATTCCGCTACCTCCGTTGATGTATTCACACATGTGTTTCATGTCTTGTTTGATCTTGGGACCTAGATTATAACCAACACTATCTTACTAATTCGATACTAATATTTGTAATCACATTCAAAGCTCTGATACTACATCACTCTATACACATACGCAGTGTTTTCATCTTCTTTCAAATCATTTAATTTACATCTAGGCTATAGTATTCATAAACTATTCATTTCTTTAACTTGCATAATTATGCCCTTCATTAGCCTTATGTCACTTATCAATATTTATATAACCAACAGTATTATTCACATATATTACTTATATGTTAACTCCTCATCACATATCCTCACAAATGTCGAAACATATGTTCATGCTAAATCATATGCATACATACAATATACATGCTTACTTATTTCTCTGTGCATACTTACCCACGTTTTATGCTTATATGCTTGCTTCCTTATAATTTATCATCTTTTAAACTTTAATCCCATTACCTAGGGTGTAGTTTCTAAAACCCCCAATCCCAAGTATCATTACATTATATTCATATACTTTGTCATTCTTTAACCTTAATCTTGGACTTTCTAATATCTTACTTGCATATACATACTTCTCATTTTATGGTTATACATATACTTATAGAATTGCTTTATTATCTAAATTCAAACATAACACGTCACAAGTAATCATCACATTGATTACTTACTTGGCTAGGCGAACACTCGTAATCCTAGTCCGATCTGTCAAAACAAATAACAACACATGGTCATAACCACTATTTGCGGAACTTCCTACTCATCCATAATAAACGTCCAGTCCTTCCCGAAATACACGAACCCTCCCTGATCCTACGGTTTAAGTTTTATTACTCTAATATACCCTTATACACTATTCTAAACTAGCTAGATGACTTAGATTCTCATTTTACGAGTTTGCGGCAAATCTTGTGGAAAAGTTTCCGCAAACGCTACGGAAGGGTCTTGAACCATCTGAAATTATCCAGAATGACTTAATTACCCTCGCAATACCATATTTATATCATCTCCATAATTACGGTCATCTATCCTCAGTCGTACGAGAAACTTTATTTTATCGGAAACTCACTAATTCTACCGGATCGATCTAATTTATTTCGCTTCTACCCGGATTCTACCACATGCATCGTTTTAACATATAACAACACATCAAATTCATTCCATAACAATTCCCTACACTAAGAAACTACTGGAAGCATCCGAATATAAATCGATAAACTTTAAAATAACACATTTTTAATGGAGAGTCGTACCGAAATTCCGAGGGCATATTCGGACTCCCAACAGCCATACGAACGCGCTGGTGTCATCGGAATTCCGATCGGAGCTATTGTTCATCTGGGTGCTACAGTACACGTGTGGCTTCTCTCATCGTTTTGCATGCAACCAACCGCTGTTCGGCATAATCAACTTCGCATACTCGTAGTACTCGTCGAGGGTTTGATTTGATAGGTGGCTCGGGCCGTGAATCAAAGCGAGGAGCCGAGATCGACTAACCATTGCCGTGACTTATTCTCCCTCTCTGCGCCTTTGTTAGCTGCCATTTGTGGAATTTCCGGCCACCAAGAACTGTGCCATGGCCGGAAAATCATGGGGGCGCCGATGCGCGCCACCGTCTACCACCGGAGGGCCACCCACGAAGCCGATCTCTCTTTCTCTCTCCTCATGATCCCTCCATGTATTTCTTTATTTTCTCTTTATTTCATTCTCTCATAAAAATGTTAATAATAATAATAATAATACAAATATCTCATTCCAGAATTTACCAAAATGCCCCCACCTATAATGGTAATTTCGGAAATCATCAATTTTGAAGTCCTTCTGGCATGCTTTTCGAAACGTGTTCAACGCGGAAGTTGTTCGTCTCAGAAAAAAGAGTCTGATGGTTTAAGAACCAAATCAATCTGAGTTCATTTTCTATTCCCATGACCAAAACTATAAACTTTACGCATATAATAAAAATCGTGTAACTGTCTTTTGATCCCACGCGTTTTCCAACGGGATGAATATTCATAATATATTATTCCAACCCATATAACATTGCTTGAACTCTTATTCCTTACAATCATCTTGTTCCGAGACTATAACTTCAGTCCGGAAACCATCCAGATCTGTCCCAAAAATCTGGGATGTTACAATTACCTGAATGCATACAACGTTATTTATTGGAGAGATCATTAAAAATTCTACATTGCAAAAAAAGGTGAAGAACCTCATGGTATGAACCAAAGATGAATTCGATTTGTATAAGTGAAAATGCAGGTAGGACAATGGAAGAAATGAAGGGTGGCACGACATCTACCAAGCATGTGATATTTATCGTTCATGAAAAGGAATGATTTAGATGATTCATGTTACGGAAGCTACAAATTGAGAAATAAATAGTTTCAGTAAAAGGCAAGCCCGATTCTATATTTATTATGTCATTGTGAGGGTTTCCAAGAGTTGGAAATGAAGCGGTATAGACTGTTTTTCCCTAACTAGAACAAGACTCCATGTTAACATTCGTTATATATGGAAATAATCGAAGTAACCTTAAGTTGATGAGTAAGGGACATATTTATATAAATTTCTCAGAAATTCAGTAGCACGGTAATGACTCGTGATCCAAGGTTTAAGGATTTCACTGATATAGGTTATTCGGTTTCAGGAATACGACAACAACATGAACGTTCAAGACCATTTAAGAATATGAAAATTACTGAAGCATTGGTTCCTTATTAGTTGCATATCCAAAAGGAAGCTCCAGGCCCAATATGATTCAAGGAATAAGGTATATTATCTACCTTTATATATTTTGATTCGAGGAGGAATCATTTTAAAGGAGGGAGAATTGTAATAGTCGAAATTTTGCACTATAGCTCAAATAAAATTATAGCGACTCGGAATAAATTTTTACTTGAGTTTTTAATTTTTAAAATATTTTAGAACTCGAAAAATAATATTAAAATAGTTTGCGTACCTTAGGTATCTTGTACGGAGGACCCGAACAAATTTTAAGTTTCAATACATTCTTTTAGCATAACAGGGTCAATAAGCTTGTTTTAGTAATATTGATGTAAAATTCTCGTCTGATCACCGGTTTTCATGAATTTTATATCATCAGAAAGCTAAGACTAAGACCTACAACTTTTATGTTGAACATAGTAACACATTCTGACCCGAACTAGGTCACAAATACAAGTCAAAGTCGCATGAACAGTGTTACACATGAACTGCTATAGGAATCACCATATTTTTCTGATCTTTAGCATTATTTTATTAATAAAATTCAGCATTCTCTTATAAATAACACATTATTCATCATCCCCCTTATTTTGACCAAGAAATAACAGGAGTAAGCAAACCAAGAAGCTCTATTTTGCTTCTCATATCATGCCACTTTGAAGAAAAATGGGTTAATTTCCAAGTCCATTTACATGCATGTAAGCTCTACTTATCTTTTCCTCTTTCATTTTTTCAAATTTGGCAAGCATTTTCAAGCCCTTAAATTTGCCCCTCATGAACCCTAATTTCCATATTTTTTTGGTCATGATTGTGTAGTTAGTAAGTGTAGACACTGTATTTTTACATAAAGCCTAATGATGAGCCTCGTACGGAGGCACTACCTGATATGTCACGGAAGTCGCGGGAAACGGATGCCGGAAGGGAAAATTCAAAAATTAATACCTCGTCAGATTTAAAATCACTAGTTTAGTTTCGGGTTCGCTTAGTCGAATTATGTTTTAAATATTAGCCTTGGCCCAAAACCCCCACAACGCATGAAAGTCCATTTATCCATACAACCCATCCAAAACCCTAGCATGCCCCACTATAAAAAGAACACAAAACCAAACCCTAGGGGCGAGGCCTTCTCTCCATTCACGGTAAAATAAAAATAAAATATAAAAAAAAGAACGAGAAAACCCTAATAGCCACTTCCTCCCTCTCGCCTCTCTTCTCTCTCATCCATCTCTCTCGGCAGCCACACAAGAAAACCCTAATTCGTCCCTCTTGTTTTCCACATATTCACGGAAACAACCTTCCTATCTCTATCACCACAAAACCCTAGGACACAAACTCACGAAAAAGAAAGAAAAAGTAAACAATAAGGTTCTCACCTATCTCTTCCCTCTCTCCACCCTCACACTGCCTCCGTCTCTTCTCTTTTTTTTTAACCTGTTCGGCAGCACTCTTCTCTCTTATTTTCTTTCACGGCCACACCATCAGTGAAGACCCACACACAAACCTTCAACCCATGCACACGTAAACCATGAGAAGAAACAACCCTAAGGCCACCATCAAAGCTCTCCTCGCATACAGCCACCAAGGACAATACACAAAATCACTCGGCTCTCTCTCTCACTGAAGACCAACACACTGCTCTTTCACGACCACACACGCACTGCCATAACACACCCACACGGCCAAAGAACGTTCACAAACCTTAAACACACACTGACACACAGCAAAAGAGAAAGGCCACGTGAACACACCCCACTCACACAAATCAAAACACACTCACACAGCCACCAAATCGACAGAGATCAACAAAACGCCAAACACCATGCAGCCATAAACGGCATACACACCATACTAGCCAAATAAAAAACAACAAACAACAAAACACATAAACACAAGAACAACAAGACACAAACTGACAAAAAACCCTTAAGCCATAAAGGCAGCCCTCACCGAACACAACTACAAAACCAATCAGTAACAGCCAATCCATTACCGTATAGCAAAGCAACAAAACCAGCCAACCAAAACAAAAACAACAAATCAGCACCGAGAAAATGATAAAACCGTGAAACAGAAAGCCCATTCAATCACCGAAATCAACTAGCAAACCATTCCCTAAAAACATAATAAAATAGTCACTTAACCACCGAAAGCTCCCTCCGAAAATCAGCCCTTGAACCACAAAAAATAATAGCCTAAAACCCCTAATACAGTCCTAAAATAATCACCAAACGGCAGCCTTAAACCAGTGAAAATAGCATCCCAAAACTGTGAAATAGCAGACAAGCAAACCAGAAAAACAATAAGCATTAACCCTTTACTATATTTTATTTTGTCGTTCTCGACGTGACATGCCTGGTTGGATGAGAAATACTATCCAACCGGGTATGCAAAGTCTTACATTAAAAATGGCCAAATTCTTTGGTCACACTTTCTTTATTTCGTATTCGATTCGTTGCTTATCATTTTCAATTCATCGTTATTTTATTATTTGCATTTTACGTCGTTATTTTATTTCGCATTTATATTCAGCGTTATTTATCTTTTTATTTATTTATTCGCTTTTATTGTCATTTTAATGTTCTGCCTTTATTCTTATTTACATTTTGTTTACTTTCATGTCTGTTTACATTGTGTTAATGATTGTATGTGTTATCCCTTGTGATATATCAGATGGAAACCAAGACATAAATTTCGTAGCCGAATCCGAATGGACGGTAGTGCGGTCTGTACTTGGGATACAACTCCACGTACCACACGGTAAATACTCACATAAGCCTGATTAACTTCCTTTTATTTGCTATTTATCCATTGACGCTTTTTCGCCTTTGATTATTTATTATTTTCATTTTCGCATCTTGTACTCGTTAATGTAATATGCTTCCATTGTTTCTATTAATGTTTATGGGTATGCAAATTTGTGTGTATTTGAATTATCTTGCGTGTGCTGCATAAGACTTGGTTATATCATTGCATAAACCTGTTCATTACAACTGGCATAAGTAAATGACCATTATGAACCCAACGGTTTAAGGTCTTCCCTTGCGAGGGGTGAGTGCGGCCTTAAATTATTTCCCAGTTCACACTGGGTGGCGACTCCTTTATTCTCTGGTTTAGTCCCCCACGGGCTACTCCGTACTCCCGATGGGCCATGAGCCTGGACAGTGTCACCCATCTCTGTGCCGTGTCCACAGTAACCATTTTCGCACATTTATGACCTAATACTCATGGATTAAGCATAATATGTTGAAGTGCCCAAATTTCCCTATATTTTAGGGTCTGGCCGAATTTCCCTCTTTGTGAATGGGGGTTGTTTTTTATTCTTGATGATAAAATGGTGTTAGTTCCTATGTTTGGATGATGATTTAGCTTGTAAGATGTTATGTTGTAAAATTTTGGAGTGGGAAGAGGGGTGAGATTCGACCAAGATAGGAAGAAAAAGAGGGTTATTTTGAATGTAATATGAAGTCTTGAATCAAGTTATTGTGCAATTGTGATGTAAAATGAATGGTATGGTTAGCTAGAATTATAAGAATGATGGAATTTAGGCATGTTGCATACCAAGTGTTCGATGTAACGCTAAGCTCGAGTTAAATTAAAAAATTAAGCATGTTTCATATGTTATAAAGAGTGTTTATAATTTTGAAAATTCTGCTGAGGGTTTCCGGATTATATGTATTAAATAAGATGGCGAGATAAGGGAGTTAGATAGTGAAGTCGGTTTTTGTCCCGTTCCGGACAGGCTGTGTTTGGTCACTTATAACTTAAGTTATATATGTTCGATTGGTGAATCATAAATTTATGGGTAAAATAGACACATAGGGGAGTAAAATATCCAAAAATCAGAATTTTTAGACTTAAGATGAGACTGAATCGAATTTTTGATTTTAGGCGACCTGCTGCCACTGCACCTAGTTTTTCAGCTTGAACAGACCGTAAACCTCGATTGATAACATGAGTTTCTGAAATCAAAATTGAGATCCGTAAAAATCACCATAAACAAGATACATTAAGGATGATTCTATTAAAAGTTCATCTCTTGATTCATTCCCAATTTGTTACAGTGAATTTTCAAAGTTAGGCATCAAACAATACATTATTAACGAGTAGGAGAATCTAAGTTTCTGCTACCACACTTACATAACTCCAAATTTAAGCCCGTAAAATTCATAGACACCATACATATATCTCTAATATTCAGCAAGATTAAGTGTCCATACATTGTATATTCTTTTATGCCATATGAAAATGTTTCGAGTTATAGAAACTAACGATTGTATGGACTTTATATTGATGTTAGGATATTAGACGGAACAGCTCTTGATTTGCCATAGCACAATGAGTGCATATTTTTTTCATAATTTTTTTTTTGATTTTATAAAGTTAAATGAATTTATTTATATTTAAGTTGTACTTTGAGATTATACCAAATTGCCTAAATAATTTGATGAGTTAAAAATATTTTTAGACCAGTTGAGGAATATTATCATATTTTTTGATATTTGAAATGATTACTTTTATGGCTTTTTATAGATTGGTGGAAAAACCCAATCTCATAGACCTTTGGAATTGACGGATTATGGAATTAACAGATACATCAGGCATGTGCAAATGTTGTTTCAGGACTATGGGCGATACTATATGACGCCCCTAGCTCCCAGTTTCAGGGAAAGGATGACAACATTGATTGGTGCTACTATCTCTAGTTCAGTGAATTGGGGGAAAGCGAGATGTAACGCCCCAAGACACTATTTAGGCATGTAGGGGGATCGTGATACGTATCGCACCTATATGTCATTTGTTTTCCATATGAGATTTTTAGAACAACAGTTTTATGAGATTTTTAGAAAAAACTAGTTTTACGAGAGATCTCAAAATTTTACAGAAATGAAGAAGTTTCCAGAAAAGTTTTGCAGAAATAGATTTCTTTTCAGAAAAAATGAGTTTTCGGAAAAGATTAGTTTTCATGTAAAATTGGATGATTTCATAAAGCATTTTAGTTCCCGTTTTAAATTGTCCACTCACTAGTTTGTTCAAACGATCTAACCCCCCACTCTCTAGTGTTTTCTATTTTACAGGTCTACTCAGAGGACGAGCTCGAGAGGATGGATACTGAAGGCAATCACTAGGGTTATTGGGTCCACATGACAGTCAAGTATGAGATATATGGATCAGTTAAATTCAAGGTTGTAATACTTAAAGTACAAGCAATGTGCTAGTTGCTTAAGAGTCATTACGTAACGTTGTCAGATTCAAAGTTACATGAGTTCAATGCGGCTACCCCGGAGTTGTAAAGAGCAATGGTTGTTTAATTATTTTAAGTTGGTCATGTAGCCCTCCAGTGTAAGTTAGTTAGAGGCTGAGGGTGGTAGGGCAACCTATCGCATGCTGGTTTTATCTCCGAGAATGGGATATTACACATGGCAAAGTAATTCTCTTAGGTTTCTAATTCATTATACATGGTTCATGCATCACGTTCAATTTTATGCCTAAATGTTTGATAATTTTATTATGCGATGAATAGATTTAAAATGAATGTTTACTTTATTTTATTTCAGCCATGGTTTCTCTAATAATTGTTATTCTCTCTAATGAAAAATTGATGAGAGAAAATTATGTAAATTGAAAAAGTAACATGAACGCCATTCTTGTCACTAAAGACCTTAAGTTTGTCATGACGGAGGAGTGTCCTCCCGAGCCAGTCAGAAACTCTAGCCAAGCTGTGCGCGATGGTTACAAAAAATGGGTCGCGGTTAATGACCCTATGGCTACAACATCTTTGATGATGGAATCATTGTTGGGCATGTTCGGGCAGCCTTCGGAGTGGCAGTGTCATGAGGCCATGGTCTCAGCAATGACCACTAGGATGAAGGAAGAGACATGAGTCAGAGAACACATTATAAGGATGATGATCTATCTCAGGGAAGTCGAAACTCAAGGAGCTCGTATTGATTAGCGAAGCAAGGTGACCATGATCATGGAAACTCTTGCGAAGTGTTTCTTGTAGTTTAAAAGAAATTATGCTATGAACAAGTTGTCTTTTACTTTGCATCAGTTGCTAAATGAGCTAACCAATTACGAGCCCATGCCGGTAGATCCTCGTAAGCCTAGTGGAGTGGCAAATATTTCTGAATCTTCTAAATCTACCACGAACAAGAAGAAATGCACTATGAAGGCTAAGACAAAGCCAATGAAGAATAACAAGAAGGGCTATAAGGGTGCTAAGCCCAAATGAAAATGGTTTCCCTGCAACAGGGATGGGCATTGGAAAAGTAATTGCCTTAAATACCTTATTGAGATGAAAGAGAAGAAGGCTACAGGTAAATGAGATTTACTTGTGATCGAATCTCTATTAGTGGAGGATGATGAATCTGTATAGATTGTAGATTCTGGAGCCACTAACCATGTTTGTGTAGGAAACTATTTCCTTTTTCACGGCGAAAGTTGCTTGTGGCACCGGGTCTGGTATGGATCTTCAAATATTTTTTTGTCTACTCTCTTTGTTGTAGTAGCCAAGATCAATCCTTTGGTGTCCAACAAACCGATCGATCACTCAATCTTCCGAACTATGACTCGAAACCAACAAACCGAAGTGTGAGCTTCACTCACTAAGATCAAATCTCTAAACTATTTAGAGACTAATATGTCACAATGGAGTTTGGCTTTAGGAATTTCACAACACTTGTGAATGCTTGAAATCTCTCTCTTTTCTCTCAAATATTTCTCACAACAATTGTGTGAATGAATGCAAAGTGTTAACCTTTGGAAGTGAGAGAAATGGTAGAGATTATATTCTCTTACACAAGCCAACTAACCTTGTCATTAAGCATCTAATGCTTTCTTGCAATGGCCAACATAAAAATGTGAATGCCCTACCAAAGCATAATAAATGTTAAGCTAAAGACAAAGGCTTTGTCATTAAGCATTCAATGCTTTCTTTCAATGGCAAACACATAAATGTGGAGGCCATACCAAAGCATAAAATGCATCAGCTAATGACAAAACTATTATGTGTCTCCAAGCCACCTAATAGACATAATTGCTTCGATGACATGGTAAGCGATATGACTTTGTCTCCATTGGTAAATAAAAATCAATATATTAATAATGATTTATTTACCTTCAATTATGTTATAGTAATTATCTCATAATTATTACTAACTTGATTATCTCATAATCAAGACTTGATTATCTCATAATCAAAGAATTCTATAAAACATTAAGTTAAACTAATTTAACATAGTTTTCATTTGTGACAATAAATATTATTAATATCATTAATAATATGTAAATAAATATAATATGAGCATATAATTAGAAAATCTAATTATATTAGGTTTGCGACAGTTAATCGAGCTAGCATGGGGACCAAATGGACCTACGGTTTCGAGCTCCAATAATTCCGAAATATTAATTAAACTCTTTAATCAAATATTAAGAATTTCAACTCTGCGTTATTACATTAAATACTCAAATTTGAACTCCCATTACCGTAGATGGAATAGATAAACCGAACAACTTCGGTGTCCATCGATTTAATCATTACATATGGATATAGCCCTTCACGAATATCTCATAAATAGAGTCGGGTCATAAGTCTGTTATACCCCTCTAAATATTTTATCTCTTAAGCACCATTGATTCTATAATGAACAATTAATTCATAAAAATTATGAATATAAAACTTTCTATTCGCAATAGAAAAGTTGAGCACTCAAATTGTTCAAATCTCGAATCAACTCTTAAAAGAGATATTCATCTGCATCTCGTAAGAAGTAGTGAATTCCATATATATGTAAAACATTCCCAGCTACATACCAAACCATATCCCCAAAATACGTAGTTATTGGCCGGGAATGGAACACCAACCTCGCCATAGTAATTCAAAGGACATAGCATGTCATGCATGAGTTTGTAATACACTCAGGATTTAAGATCGAATCCATATATGACCATCTATTTTATAAAATGAATTTCTTTGGTTAACGAATATTAAAAGAAATTCATATTTATCTGTGTCCAGTCCTATATGATCTCATCATACAAGGTGCCTCTTTCCCATGTCACTACATGAATGATCCCGGATCAAGGTCGTCTTACAAGTATAGAATGGACCGCAGCTATAGATAAACCACAAACAAAGTACCATCTTTGTTTGCTCTCTATGGACTATTTGGATTACAAACTCCAAACTTAAATGCTCTCGTGCATCAAACATACACTAAGTCTAAAGGTACAAGAGTAATCAAGGTAAACAATACAATTGGACAATATGCGATATAAATCAAAAAACTTTGATAAAATGAATAATGTATTTATTATTATAATAATCAATTCCATTTACAATACATGAAGCTCTATGACATAAATCCCAACAGATTGTTTTTATTTGCATCTACTTGACTCACGGAGGGACCTTACTGAAGGTGACTACACCATTAGGGTCAGGACATGTGATGTCGTTTGAGCAAGAGCACTGGTAGTTTCCAGCTTAAAATTTTCCAATAATTGTTATTTAAATTTGAAAAATGTGTTATTTATTCCTGGTTTTCGCAAGAATTTGATTTCTATCTCTAAAATTTTGGATGATGATTTTTCTGTTTCTTTTAATTGTTATTTGATTATTATTGGTAGAAATGGATTAACTATATGCACAGTAAATTCAGAAAATAATTTATATGTGTTAAGACCGTTTACACATAATTCACTACTCAATACTGAAATGTTTAAGGTCTAAAAACCTAAAACAATATGGCAAAAGATTTCTCACGATGACACATATCTGTGGCATCTTAGACTTGGTCATATTACCCTTGACGGTATAGATAACTTGAAAAAGAATGGAGCTTTAGACCAGTTAAAGCTTGGAAATTTACTAGTCTGTGAATCATGTCTTGAATGAAAGATGACCAATAGACTTTTTACTACAAAAGGTATAAGAGCCAATCAACCACTTGAGCTTATACATTTAGATGTTTGTGGACTGATGAATGTAAGAGCCTGATGTGTTTATGAATACTTCATCACATTCATTGACAATTATTCTAGATATAGGTACGTTTACCAAATGCAGCACAAGTTAGATACTTTTGAAAAGTTCAAAAAGTATCATGCCTAAGTTGAGAACCAATTAGGTAAGACGATCAAAACTCTACGATAAGATTATGGAGAAGAATACCTTGACAGAGATTTTAGGGAAATTTTAGTTGAGCATGAGATAGTGTCCCAGCTCACAACACCTAGAACACCAGAACAAAATGGTGTTGCAAAAAGGAGAAATCGAACCCTACAAGACATGATAAGATCTATATTTAGTTATAGATCACTCTCTAGTTCATTATGGGGATAAGCATTATAAAACTTAATGTATATCCTTAATGTAGTTCCATCTAAGTCTGTTCCTAAGACTCTCTTAGAGTTGTGGATTGGTCGTAGGACTAGCTTACGAAATTTTCGTATATGGGGTGTCCAATACATGTGCTGAAGAATAAGACTATTATATTGGAGCCACGTTCTCAGATGTGTCTATTTATAGGCCATCCTAAGGAGACTAGGGGTGGGTTCTTTTATTGTCCTGAAGATAACAAAGTGTTTGTGTCGAAAAATTCTACGTTTCTGGAGGGGGACTATATGAGAGAGTTCAAACCTTGAAGTAAAGTGTTACTCGAAATGTTACTTGCTGGTTCGACTAGCATACCATCGCCAACAACTGTTTACAAAAACATAGCACCTTCGACATCTGAGCGTCAAATACAAGTTTGTTAGAATGATATGCCACATAGATAAAGTGGAAGGGTTGAACGATAACCTGATCGCCACCGAGGAGTTAGAGAGGGACAAGTTGTTGCTTATAGTGATGGTGTAAATGATCTATTGACCTATAATAGTTCAATAAATGATTCAAATAAAGAAGAATAGCTCAAAGCCATGAACCTCGAGAAAAAGTCTATATACTTCAACTCGGTCTGGGAACTTATAGACCAACTTGATGGGGTAAAACCCATTGGTTGCAAGTGGATCTACAAGAAGAAGAGGGGAGCAGATGAGAAGGTACCGACCTTCATGTCTAGGCTAGTAGCCAAGGGTAATACCGAGAAAGAATGAGTTGAGTATGATGAGACTTTCTTTCCAGTAGCCATGCTCAAATCCATCTTCACTCTTCTCTCAATTGCCACATATTACGACAATGAGATATGGCATATGGACGTCAACACTGCATTCTTAAATGGCAATCTTTATGAGTGTATCTATATGGTACAACCAGAGAGGTTCATAGCCTAAGGTGAAAAGTAAAAGGTTTGCAAGCTGCAAAGGTGCATTTATGGACTCAAGCAAGCATCTCGATCTTGGAACATAAGATTTGATACCACGATCAAGTCTTATGATTTTGAGCATAAAGTTGATGAGCATTGTGTATACAAGCCCATCATTGACGGAAATGTGGTTTTTCTCATTTTGTACATTGATGATATTTTACTCATTGGAAATGATGTAAATATATTATCGGACGTGAAAACCTAGCTAGCTAACCAATTCCAAATGAAATATTTAGGAGAGGCCAGTTATATATCTGGGATCCAGATTGTTAAGGATCATAAGAAACAACTGTTAGTTATATCTCAGGCATCCTATATAGACAAGATCCTTGTGCGATTTGGGATCCAGAATTCCAAGAAAATCAATTTTCCTTATCGACATGAAATTTCTTTGTTGATGGAACAGTTTCATAATACACCTCAAAGAGTTAAGGAAATATAACAAATCCCTTATGCCTCATCAGTTGGTAGTCTCATGTATACTATGTTATACACGATACCAGACATCTGTTTTGTAGTGGGAGTAGTCAGTAGGTTTCAGTCCAACCAAGGATTAGGTCATTAGCTAGCTGTGAAACATATTATCAAGTACCTTAAGAGAATGAGAAATTATATGCTTGTATATTCTTTTAAGGATATAATCCTCATGGGATATACGAACTTTTATTTTTAGACATATGTCAATTGCAGGAAATCAATATCTGGATCAGTGTTTACCCTAGGTGGTGGGGTCATTGTGTAGAGGAGCATAAAGCAATCTTGTATTACTGACTCCACCATGGAGGCTGAGTATGTAACAGCTTGCGAAGCAGCTAAGAACGCAGTCTGGCTCCGGAAGTTCTTGGGAGATCTGGAAATTATTCCAGATATGGATAAACCACTAACACTTTATTACGATAATAGTGGTGCAGTGGTAAAATCCAAAGAACCAATAAGCTATAAGAGGGGAAAACATATAGAGAGAAAATATCATCTCATTTGGGAGATAGTGTAGGGATGAGACGTTTCTGTCATGAAGATTGAATCCGCAGATAACCTAGTTGATCCATTTAAAAAGACCTTGTCGCCTAAAGTGTTTGAAGGTCACCTAGATGGTCTAGAATTATGTGAGATGTCCCATTTTCTCTGGTGCAAGTGGGAGATTGTTGGAATATATGCCCTAGAGATTAATGTATTGAAACAGAATTATTTGTTATGAAATAAAAAAAATGCATTATTTATTTTTCATTTGTTTGATTTAAATCGCATATTGTAAATTATCTTGAATACCTTTGATTACTCATGTGTCATCAGACTTATTGTATGAGTGTCATACACAATAGGATTTAAGTCTGAAGTTAGTAATCTAAAACAGTCCATATAGAGCAAAAAAAGCGGGTATTTTATTTTTGGTTTATCTATAGCTGCGGTCCATTTTATAATTATATGGCGATCTTGATCCGCAATCGTCCATGTGGTGACATGAGAATGGAGGCACCTTATATGATATGATCATATATGACTGCACCTGGATAGAAATGAGTTTTTTATAATATCCGTTAAATATAGAAATTCATTTCAGTCTACTAGATGATCATATATGGATTGATCCGAATCCTGAGTGTACTACGAACTCCTGCATGGCAGGCTATATCCTTTGATTTACAAAGCTGAGGTTGATGTACCAATAGCTACGTATTTCGGGGACATAGTTGGGGACACTTTACATGGATATGAAGTTCACTCCTTATTATGAGAAGTAGAAGAGTATCTTCCTTAAGGGTTTATTCAGTACTTCAACGATTAGAGCAGTCAAGTCTTTCTATTATGAATAGAAAAATTAACATTCATAATGGTTATGAATAAATCATTCATTAGAGAATTAATGGTACTTAAAGTAAAAATAATTAGAGGGGTATAACGGACATTATGACTCGACTCTAATTATGAGATACTCGTGAAGGGCCAATCTGTATGTAATAACTATATCGATGAACACCGACGTAGTTAAGCTTAATTTTATCTATCAACAATAATGAGAGTGTAGCTTCGGGTTTTAGTGGAATAACTCGAAGTTAATAATTCGGTATATTAATTAATAGTTTAATTAAAATTTTGGGATTATTGGAGCTCAGAACCGTAGGTACATTTGGTCCCCGTGCGAGCTTGATATACTGTAGCAGATTAAATATAATTGGATAGCCCAATTATATACTTATATATATATATATATGATTAAATATTGTTATTTTGTCACACTTTAAACTATATGTTAATTTTAATATATGGTTTTATAATAAATAATTATATGATAATTATTTTTTATAAGTTATTGAATTATATTATATAATTTAATAAAAGTTTAAATTATGTATTTCCAAAAATAGATTTTTGGAAACCTTTTGGTTGTAATGGAAGTTGTGTTTTTAAAATGGTAAGAACATATTTGATATTGTAACATCCTTTTTTCATGATGATGACATTAAATAAAATATTGATGTTGCAAAATTTTTTGGATTCCAATTGCTAGGGATGGCCGAAACTTGTGTAATATGGAGGGAAGGGTTTTTTTTTATTGTGTAAACAGATAAATGTTATTCCATTTTCACCAAATTCATTTTTTTCCAAGCCCTAGCCACCCTAGTTTATATTTTCTCTCAAGAGTTGAAAGAAAAGAGGAAGTGAAAAAAATAAAAATAATTGTGTGATAATTGTTTGATCTCTAAAGTATTTAGAGGTTAGTTTGTGAGTGTAACTCGTACTAGTTTCCGTTAATTGTGAGGCATAGCACGAAAGGCCAATTGGTGTCGAACGAAAAATCACCATCTTCTCATTTTCTTTACTACTTCACGTCAGTGAGCAGAATTTGCTCACTGCCGCCACTTTATGTTGTGTTTTTGGGTTCGGATTGATTTGATTTTAATCCAGAAAATTGGAAAACATTAATTGGTGTTTTAAGACAATTGTAAGGCGGTTTTGATTGAAAAAGCAGTCCTAAAAATATTGATGGAAAAGGAGCAAATCAGGGCCTGATTCAGGGTGTGCTAGCTGCATATTCGGGTTCAAAATAATTCAGATTTAAGCCATTGTTCGAGGGTTGTTTGGGTACTGTTCTGGGGCTGAAATCTTGCTAAAAATAGAAGCAAAAATTCAGTGATGGAGTTGGTCACATTCGGTTCAGCTAAGGGAAGGGCAGAAAAAAATTTCAAGGCCGATCTCGAGTGCCTAAGGTTTTTCCGCTGCGCTAGGAAAGTGTTCCTATAATAACCTAGAAGACTAGAACATGTCGTATATTGGAATTGGAGTTCCAATGGTTTAACCCAATGTACCATGAGCAATGAAAGCTTGTATAGACATATGGATATTCGTTGGAGTCTACTGAATGACTCACAGGTGATTCCTAATAGTTGAAATTAAACACCACCGTCAATAGGAATCTCCTCGAGTCAAGTAGCATATGTGATCATTTAACTATAGGATAACATTAATTTTATGTATTATCCTCCAAACTTTGATACCATATATGTCAGAGACCTTTCATGGTCTGACCACTAGATGTTCATTGGGTGTGGACCGATGCACTCATTAATCAAGTGTGTATCAAGATATGATATGTCGGCCTGTATGTGTACCATAAGAGGTTAAGGTATCCATGTGAGTAAGTCACAATTATTAAGACTTTGGCCAAAGCCGATCACCCATGATGGATCGTATATATCAAAAATGGTGTTCTGATTAGCTGTAAAGAATTATGGACATGTCGACAATATGTGATGTGCGCCATGGAAACTTGACGGTGTAATCTATGTTTCCTAAGCACAACTAGAATAACCTACGACAGAGGAATTGTTAAACATATGTGTTGATCTCGACTTGTATAGTTCAGAAAGGTCATTCGTGTTCTTCGCAAATTCAGAGGTGTTCGAATTGAGTACATATGAGCTAGGCTTATATCACTAACATGTCTGGACTTAGAGAGTCCCGTAATATGAAGTGTACTTGTTGAGCACTTGGGTAGCCGATAATGTTTGATAATAAATAATACGATATTATAATTATCAATCAAAATAATTAAGTGTTATTTGATAAAATTAATTATTTACTTTGACCCAATTGGATTAATTTGATTAATCTAAAATCACACAAGGGCTTTGTTATAATTTCATAAATATTTCTACCAATGGAGGATATTTTGGTAATTACAAAATATGTAATAATAGGTGTATTTGGCTTGATTTAATTTGATTAAATCAAAGTGGTAGACAATGAACTAATCAAATTGGTTAAAATTTGTCTAGATTTAATTGGATTAAATCAAAGTGGTAGACAAAGGTGATTAGTCACACCTAATTATGCATATTTGGGCAAATTGGATTAAGCCCACCTAAAAGTTGATTAAAACTTTTATTAATTAAAAATTATATAATCATCACTATAAAAGGCAAGCTATGACAATTTTTTAAGCAAGGAAGTATTAAGGGAAGACATATGAAAAATTAGCCTAAAGAAGTGTTTAGAGACGTTTTGAAAGTTCTTTTCATTTTTCAACAAGGAGCAGAATATTATAGCTTTGGTTCAAGCCTACTAGGTAAGTTTGATCTTCTTTAAATATTATGTTTTTTTATTTGATACATAATAATATAGCTAGAAGTTGAAATTAGGCTAATGAATTGGGTACGGATGCTTTGGAAACATAAACACAATATGCTTGTGATTGGGTAAAAAATATTCATGTTAGACATGAACCTAAAATTAGAGTTTGGAACTCTAGATAAAAGCTTGGAGCGATGGCTTCCATTCTATAATCACTTGACCACCTTTGAGTGACCTAGAATTGTTCATGAGTCATTTCAATGTGGGATTCTAATTAGGTTTGTGTTTTTGATTCAAAATTCACATATGTGGTACTTAGAATAAATTTATGTTTTTGTAAAATATTTAATATTTTGAAAAACATGATTTTATTCAATAACATGTGTTGATGTTAGTTTTGATGTTAAAATAAAATTTTGAATGTTTGAAAGTGTTTAGGGATGGTTCAAAAGTAATAAGGGTAAAACACAATATTTCATTAGTTTTCTGGAAAGAAAGCTGATGGAAACAAGAAAATTAAAAAAATGGCACAACACGAGCACTGTAGCGCACAGTGCGCGTGCACAGGGCACAAGCGAACTGTAGCGCACTTGCACATGGTGCACGTAAAGTGTAACTCGTGTGCTCGTAGATTTTTATTTTTCCTCGTTTATTAGTTTCCGGACTCCGATTCAGTGTAATATCCCGAGTTTTTCGGAACACTATTGGAATATTTCTGAATTAAAGATAAGGATTTGGAAGGGGATGGTGTTCGAAAATTAGACTTTATGTGAAGGAAAATAGTTGAGAATATTTATAAGTGAAGTTACATCGCGTTGGAAAACGTGTGGTTTCCAGAACTGGTTACGCGATTTATTTTTTTATCGTTATACGAGTAAAAATTTATTGTTTCAGCTATAAAAGGTACAAACGAACTCTGATTGAGATGATTTTTAGACCATCGGACTCATTTTTCTGAGACAAACAACATTAATTTTGAAAACATTTTTGAAATTTGCATCAGAAGGGCTTCAAAATATGAATTTTCTAGAAAGTACCAAGGTAGGGACCTAAATGCAATTTTTGGGGGTATGAACGTAAATTTCATAAAATTCCCTATAAATACCCCATAGTTTCAAGTAATTGCAAAACACATAAGCTTTCAACTTCCCCCAAACAACCCCCCCATCTCCAAAAACTGACCCAACTACTGCCATGGAACGTCGGCGGCTAGGCGGCCACGGCCGGCCACCGCGACGGCACGAGAAGAGGCGCCCGGCCACCCTGCGTCCAATGGTGGTCGGCGGTGACGCCAGAAACGCAGGCAATGGTGAGAAAGGGAGAGAGAAATATACACACATGGGTATCCCTATCCCTGCTCATCATTTCATTTCACGTCCCGAGCCACCCGCCAAATCGAAGCTCTTGGAGTTATAATTTTTCCGATCCGTGCTCGATTGCACGCGAAATGAGGGAGGAAGATTCGTATGAGTAATGACCCACAATGAACAGTAACTTCGATCAAAATTCCATTGATTCTAGCGTGTTCGTGGGATCGTTGGGAGTCCGTATATGCCCTCGAAATCTCAGTAAGACCTCCCGGCAAAAATTCGTAAATTTCAAGTTTATCGTTAAATATTTGAATATATCCAGCAGTTTCGTAGAGTAGTGTAATGATATAAAATGAATTGTTTGAGTATTAGTATATTGAATACGAGCATTCAGTAGAATCCGAGTGAAAACGGAACGAGTTTGATCGATCTGATAGAATATGTAAGTGTTCAGTAAAAGTGGGTTTTACGTATAAAGATTTGTTTTGGTTTTGATGATAGTTACAATGATATTATGAATATGTTTGGATAAATCCGGGTAGGTTCGGTGGGTTCCGTAGTGTTTGAGGAAACCTTTTCGGAAGATTTTCCAAAAATGCGCAAACCGAGAATTTAAGATAAATGACCACTTGGGTTAGTTTATATTGATGTTTTAAGATTACTGAAACTGAAAGTATTGAAATCGGAGTTGATTTGGTTGCTTTAGAAAGATTCAGGATTTTATCATAGTTTAGTTGAGAACTCCGTAAGTTGTGTTTCTGACGATATTTCGCCATTTGTTTTGACATACTTGACTAGGACCTGGAGTGCTCGCGAATCCAGGTAAGTAAATCATGCGATGAGTACTTGATTGGTTGACTTGTGTTATTTATATATATATATATATATATATATATATATATATATATATATATATAAACATTACTGAAGTGTTTAGGATAAAACGAGGATAGTTAAGAGATGCTATTGAGAAAAAAGTTCGAGAGTATGCATAGTTAAGTTAATCGACTACCACAAGTATGGATTTCTGATTAATGTTATGATATGAAGGAAAATATTTGATGAGTTTGATGTCTACATGTATGTATTAATGCATGTAAGTGTATGGACTCGTAATGGTATGTTTATGTATAAGTATACGTATAAGCATATGTATAAGCATCGAGACACGTATTTACATATGTATGAGATGATAGGATATGTATGATTTAGGCATAAAAGATCGACAAAGGAAATAAGTTATGATTTCAGAGTATGTATTAGCATATGTATGTGTGCGTTTTTGTGGATTACTTTGTTATTGACTCGAACATGTTATTGTCGCTATAAAGGTTGGATTGCTTAATTATGATAAGGAATGAGTATAAGCTAAGTTCTTCATGAATGGATAAGTATAATTGATAAGTTTATGTATCATAGATTGCTATATGGAAAATCTGAAACTAAAAGTGTCTGAGCGGTATTGAATGATATGAGGTCAGTTGAGGATTTAGCATTTGAGTTTATTGTTATGTATATTGGTATGATATGAATATATGTATGTATATGAGTATTTGAATAATGTTCAAAGTGATTTCCATGGATGTACTTGTGTATGAGTAGTCATACGATGAGTTAGGTGTTCCATGATATGCATGCATGTATGTATGTTTGATTGTTGATCCTCTCGTGGTACAGTAGTCGAGCTGGTTATGAATTCATTCAGATGAAATTCATCTCATACCTATTCTTAAATAGGTAATAAGTCTCGTACGAGCATTATATGTGTAAGCTGGCTATATGTTTGTATTATTTGATGATGTGTTCTCTGATGTACACATTTTTATATGTGATATATTATTGATTGTACGATGTCTATAGGTGTGTCTGAGTGTATGTATGTGTACGAAATAATTCGTAAGATATATGAATAGTGTGTGGTTATGCAATGTGGATAAATGATTTGAAAACTGATGTGAATATCAGATTTTATAAAGTGTGTTTGTTATGTTGTATTGGTGTATGTGTGTGTGTGTATGTTGAAGAATTCTGAAATTGAAATTGCATGTATATGAGAGAATCATGTTAGGGTATGTGCGAATGCATATGAATCCCGAATATTAAGTTAACGTAAGATTACCGTGATTAAAGAAAGTTAGAGAGGTTTGTTTGGTATTCGTACTGATGTCTTGTGTGTTTTGGATATTTGGTTAACAGATTGGTGTATATGTGAACATGAAGACATGGGAAATTGACATGGGTAAAGTATAAGGGACAGTAACAAGTTAATAAATCTAAACTTGTAACAGTTTAATAATTATGATAAACTGCTCATATATTTGATGTGTTTTCTTGTAGTTTATGTTTGACTTTTTTGTTGTAATACTAGAATGGTTACTTACTGAGTTTTTATACCTCACACCAAACCAGTTTGCTAATTTTACAAGTTGTCTTCCAGATTGGTCAACCACGACAACTTTGAAAATCATGCTCGAGACGCGGATCACCCAAATGGCAGTCACCCTTGCAAGTGTCATGGGAAAAGTTTTAGAAGATTAGGATATCTGATTTATTGTTTTATTTATCGTACTGAGCATGTGGTTTGTATTAATAATTGAATGTTTTGATTGTTTATGATATTGAGGGCACAGAGTCCTCGAGTGTTGATAGATAGTGTGGGCGGAGCCCTAAGGTATGATTTTGATGAGACTTGTGTGGACCTGAGGTCCTTTTATTTGTTTGGAATATTCTTTGATTGCCTTGATGCTGGACAACGATCCAGGTTGTCCGATTTTAGGATACATCATGCCGGATTTTTGTAAATTTAGAGGCTTATGGAGATGAGTCAATCTTGTCTCCTGCCGGTAGCATCTTGCCTCTGGCGGGGTGTTACATTCAGCCCCGGTTTTTTCCTATGCACTCTTAATGGAATATAGTATTCTATTAAATTATTTAAAAATACACCCAAGTTTGATATCTATGGGTTAGACATACTTCTGATGCGTGGGGTAACTATCAGACCTTATAGGTTCCACATCTGTCCCAACAACTAGACACTTATATTAAGTAGAAAAAGAAGGGCTTGGGCGTGTAAGTGTGTGATTCGGTTATTGGCTTGACTTAGGATTAATAAATATATTAATATATTTAATTAATCAAAAGATGAGTCTTGGGCCTTCATTCTCTAAAAATAAAACAGTAAACATCAATGAAGATGAATGAAGAATTCCATTTCAGTAAATTCGCCAGGAGTCGAAACTTTAGTGCATAATTTTGACTTGCAAATTGTTGAATCCTAAAGGCAGAGCAAGAGCTTCAGGAAGGCAAGAAGCGCGAGGCGCATCTTACTTCGACATCCAAGAAGGCCAAGGCTTGGCCGAAGGCTTTTGGGGGCGTGAAGAAGAAAAATAAGGGCAAGGCTTAATCGTCACAGTCTTTAGAGAAGACAAATGACATATCCCAAGACGTCTGCCTACACTGTGCTAATGGGGTCACTGGAAGCGATACTACCGTAAGTACAAGGCGGACTTGAAGAAACCGAATGCGGGCAAGGCTCCGACTTTAGGTATCTTTGTTATTGAAATAAATATGTCCACTAAAAGTTTTAAAAATTGGATTTTTGATACTGGATGTGGTACTTGTTGGGTTTCTAGGTTAGTCCCAAGATCATTAAGCATAGAAATTATTTGAATACTCATAAGAAGTATGGCGAAATCATACTTACAATGATCGACTTTGAGATGTGACAAACAAAAACTTTTTCCTCCTCCAATATGCTCACGGCAATGGCTTATTTTTGTGCTCCAAGTTGAATCTTCAAGCTCCAAGCTTTATGTGTAAGGATTCTATGCATATGGGTGGGTTTCTCTATCACCTTCATAAGACTCCATATGTGTGTGCTAGAACTTGTGAAATTTTCAACTAATCTTCACAAAGCTTCTTCCATCTCTCGGCATTGAAGGAGAAAGAATGAAGAAAAATGGCCCAAGGTCGAATCTTGAGGGATAAGAGAGAGAGAGAGTGATATGTTGTGTTTGGTTTAAAAAACCTAATTAAATCATATACCAAAAATTAGTCAAAGCTTTTCCAAATGGCTTAGACAATTTTGGAGGCAAAATTACAATAAATGCATTCAACAACCACCATCAACTATTCACATCAATCAATGATGACGAGCATCATTTCACTCAAAGTGATGTGACTTCCATCACTTGATTGACTAGTGATTTGACGCTTGATGTGACTTGTGGGTCGCACTTAAATTCGAAATGCGATTGGGCCCGCAAACACTCTCGGGCTCCGGTTCGCTAATTCTGAATTAACAAATTTTCCGTTGCGACGTAATTAAATGAAATTTAATTAAATAATTATGCCTAGCAAAATTACTATTCACGTCGCTAACGAATTAATTCTAAATTAACTCATTTGCCCGAATTAAAATCTAATTTTAATTCCCCGTCGAAATCCAATTTCGTATAATATATCAAATATATTATTTTATCGATTAATTCCAAATTAAGCGTTCTCTCTCTTTAAATAATATTTTATCCCAGATAAAATATATCCATAATTATTCACTGGTTAATTTTCTCTCTCACATAATTAATCCCAGATTAATAAAGTTCGAGTCATACGTCATCGGTGAATCTTCGGGAAGCGACCCATGAGATCCCCGGATATGTTGGCAGTAAATCCGGTCGTCGGACTATCCGAACACGTACGTACCTAGTACTACGTTTTTACCGATTTACAAGACATGGTTGGCTTCTAGCAAAGCATCGTGCCTACCCAATTCTCCAAAAATATTCATAAAGGAATATGTAATCTTTATAAGACGTAGTATACGTAGCATTGCGTATTACGATCCAGTATCGGATGTCACGTGCTAGGCCTGTGGCTGGAATTGTGTCTGCCCCGTACGAAGCACATATCAGATATCTTCATATCGGATATCTGGTAACTAGTCTCTATAATCGGATAATCATGACCTAGTCATATTATCCCGATGACTCCAGTACATAAGAGCACCAGTTCCGTATCCTACGTGATCATCATCTCCACTATGACTGGAGTGATACTTCCGTCTTGACTTCACACCCACTACACTACGATTCTCAATATACCCAGAAGAGGCGTACACAGAACCTGTTAAAGCCCTGGACGACCAAAACCAAAGTATATTGATTGTCGCAAGTATTAGCGGTGCAAGTCTCAGGTTAAGACCAAATACACCTACCTTGATTCGGACTTCTATAGACACATAGTCATACTACCAATGGAATTTTGAGGGGTCTATCTAGAGCGAAGCTATTTTCTATACCATCGGTAAAACAAAACCTCCTAATACACTTGCATGAGTATCCTATACCCAAATATATGAGAACTATGTCGTTATGCTCCCACAACGCGCACAAGTGTAATACTAGTCTTTTACGCATTATCGATGTCCAATCTCGATAATACTCTGACTATGGACATTTAATGATTAAACCTTTATGGATTGATACTGTCTCATATCATCTCAATCCAGAACTAACCATAAAGACCTTTCATCATTTATACATCTTGGTAATCTAATTACAAATGATAAAATAGCAATTTCCTTTGTCACATAGTTAATTTGTACAACAACACCATGATCTGTACAAATAATGATGCTATGGGTCATAATTGTCCAACAATCTCCCACTTGGCCTATATCCAATCACTCAAGTGTCCTACACCTGAACTATGTAGGGTTCGCTCAAATTTTTGCTGAGAAAATGCTTTCGTCAGCGGATTTGCGGTGTTATCATCTGATGCGATTTATTCGATCATCACATCGCCACGATGTATGATCCGAACGAATCAGATGAATATTGAAGTATATATCTGGATCGTTGATGAGACCATTAATTCTTTAGTCTGTGCTGTAGCCTAGCTCAGCTGCTAACAAAACTACTCCTAATCTGATTAGGATTATTATCGATCCAAAAGGCTTCTATTGCTGCCTCAGCTACATCAATATTCCGCTTTTGTTGTTTATTCATTAACAGTATATTGCTTGGAAGATTTCCAGCTCACTGTTCCGTTATTCAAACTATATAGTACCTTTAATACGATTTTTAGTCATTTTTGTCGGTTAGGAAACTTGCAGCAGTGAACCCAGTCACTTCAAGTTCTCCTTCTCCATAGTATAAGAAAGCATCATTGGATCATCTAAGATACTTAAGTATGTTCTCAACATCAATCCAGTGACTATCACTTGGATTGGCCTGATTATTACTCCATATGCTCAAAGCATATGAGACACCAGGTCGCGTACATTTATTTCAATGTACGAGTTCTCGGAGAGTGCCAACAACTTTTAAATCTATCTGTTGGGTTTATAATATAGTCTCGAGATCAATTCAAGCAATGAAATCATGTGCGAATACAACAAAGAAGCATGGCGGAATCATACTTACATTGATCGGCTTTTTTGATGCGAGGAACAACAAAAATCTTCAAGCTTTCCTTCCATGATGCTCTCGATTTTGCTCCTCCATTTTGGGCTCCATATGGTCGGCCAAGCTCCAAGCTTAGGTGTGCATTCCATGCCCACGGGTGGGTTTCCCTATCACCTTCGTAAGACTCCTAACGTGTGCTAGCACCTCGGAAAAATTTTCCGCAAATCTTTCCCTTTGGCCTCTCCATGCTCGCGGCATTTGCAGAAAATTTTGAGAAGAAATGGCCTAAGGCCGAGAGTTTGGAAGAGAGAAAGAGAAAAATGAGTTAGTTGGTTTGTATTTCTAAAAACAAATAAAGATATACCAAATTCAAAATTTGGTAAATGGCAATTAAGCCATCCAACCACTACCATCAATCACAAGTGACAAGTTGTCACATCACTGAAAGTGACTAGACATCCCATCAATCAAAATCGAGTGCGCCCGAAAACACTCCCGGGCTCGGGTTCGCTAATTCCGAATTAATGAATTTTCCGATGCGACGTAATTAAATCAAATTCAATTAAATAATTTTGCCTAGCAAAATTACTATTCACATCGCTAACGAATTAATTCTAATTTAACTCGTTTTCCTGAATTAAAATATAATTTTAATTCCTCGTCGAAATCCAATTTCGTATAATATATCGAATATATTATTTTATCGATTAATTCCAAATTAATCGTTCTCTCTCTTAAATAATATTTTATCCCAGATAAAATATCTCCATAATTAATCCCAGATTAATTTTCTCTCTCTTATATTTAATCCTAGATTCATAAAGTGTGAGTCATACGTCATCGGTGAATCTTTGGGAAGCGACCCATGAGATCCCCGGATATGTTGGCAGTAAATCCGGTCGTCGGACTATCCGAACACGCACGTACCTAGTATTACGTTTTTACTGATTTACAAGACATGGTTGGCTTCTAACAAAGCACCATGCCTACCCAATTCTCCAGAAATATTCTTATAGGAATATGTGATCTATATCAGGCGCAGTATACGTAGTATTGCGTATTACGATCCAGCATCGGATGTCACATGCAAGGCCTGGGGCTAGAATTGTGTCTGCCCCGTATGAAGCACATATCGGATCTCTGGTAACTAGTCTCTATAATCGGATAATCATGACCTAGTCATATTATCCCGATAACTGCAGTACATAAGAGCACCAGTTCCGTATCCTACGTGATCATCATCTCCACTATGACTGGAGTGATTCTTTCATCTTGAACTATATACGGTTCGCTCAAAATTCTGCTGAGAAAATGCTTTCGTCAGCGGATTTGCATGGTTATCATCTGATGCGATTTATTGGATCATCACATCGCCACGATGTATGATCCGAACGAATCAGATGAATATTTGAAGTATATATCTGGATCATTGATGAGACCATTAATTCTTTAGCCTGTGATGTAGCCTAGCTCAGCTGCTAACAGAACTACTCCTAATCTAATTAGGATTATTATCGATTCAAAAGGCTTCTATTGCTGCCTCAACTGCAGCAATATTCCGCTTTTGTTTTTTATTCGGCAACAGTATCTTGCTTGGAAGATTTCCAGCTCACTGTTCTGTTATTCAAACTTTATAGTACCTTTGTTATGACTTATAGTCGTTTTTATCGATTAGGAAACTTTCAACGGTGAACCTAGTCACTTCAAGTTCTCATTCTCCATAGAATAAGAAAGCATCCTTAGTTCATCTAAGATACTAAAGGATGTTCTTAACATCAATCCATTGAGTATCACTTGGATTGGCCTGATTGTGACTCCACATGCTTAAAGCATATGAGACACCAGGTCGCGTACACTTTTCAATGTACAAATTCTCGGATAGTACCAAAAAAATTTAGATCTATCCCAGTAGATCCTTATTCCTAGAATAAAGGTTGTCTCTCCAAGAATTCTACGGAGAATTTTCATGAAACCCAAGCTTTCACCGATTTTATTATGGGAATATCATTTCCATGAAATGATATATCATCATTATTTAGGACATTCATTGTAAGTGTGCTCCCACTAACCTCCTTATATACACAAGAATCATTTTCGTTTTGAATTAAATCATATACCATTATGATTACATCAAAACGATAATTCAAAGAACGCAATGCTTGCTTCAATCCATAAAAGGATCGATTTAACTCGCAAACCTTGTTTGCTCATTTTGTACGACAAAACCGTCAGGATGTTGTAAACATCCTCCAAAAGGTTTCTGTTATGCAAAACGGTTTTGGCATTCAGCTGCTACATTTCATAAATGAAACATGCAGCATTAGCAAGCATTGTCCAAATGGATTTAACCATGGCAACAAGTAAAAGGTTTCGTTGTAATCGACACAATGTTGATAACGATACCTTTTCGCTACAAGCCCAGCTTAGTACGTTGGTATGTTGCCTTCCATGTATGTCTTCCTTGAAGACTTATATAGTACCACTAGGCACAATGCCTTTCGGTACAAAAACCAGTGTCCAAACTTGGTTGGTATACATGGAATCCATTTCAGATTTCATGGCAATTTGCCATAATAGGGAGTCGATACCTTGTATCACTTCCTCATACGTAGTCGGATCGTATTCCTCAATAAGATTGACATCTTTATGAGGTGAGATCAGAAACCCATACCTCCCAGGTTGTTTTCTGACTCTCTCCGAATTACGCGGTTCTTGTGTATTCAAAGATTATTGGTATAGTTTCATCCCTGATGAACTATTTGTGTTCCATTAGGAATCGGTGCCTGGAATAATATTACTCCGATTTTCATCGAGTTTTACTTTCCTCCCACTTACCACTGCATATCGGTATTCCTCTTAGGAAAATCGCATGGCGAGCAACAATTACATTGTTCTCTTGTGATTTGTATAATTATTATACTTTGGTTTCCCTAGGATAACCAACAACTTAGGAACTTATCCGATTTGGGTTTTAGTTTGGTATTATACAAACATATGCCCAGCATTCCCAAATCTTAAGGAATGAGAAAACCCGGTTTCTTTCCTGTTCATATCTAATATGAAATCTGTCAAACAGATTTTTATGGAACTTTATTCAAAATAAGTTTTCCAATGATTAATGCGTATCCGTTGAAGGAAATGGTAGGTCAGAGCGACTCATGATTAACCTTATCATGTCCAACAAAATTCGGTTTCTCCGTTCAGACACACCGTCAAATTGAGGTGTTCCGGGAGGAGTCCTCATTGAAAGAATACTATACTCTTTCAAGTATATGAGAAACTTATTGCTTAAGTATTTTCCATCATGGTCTAACCGTGACGTTTTAATACTTTAGCCGATCTGTTTGTCTACTTCGTGTCGAAACTCTTTGAATTTATCAAAAGTTTTCGATTCGTGTTTCGAAAGAAACACATAACCATAACGCGATGCCACATCTGTAAAGGTCATGAAACATTCATATCCACCTCTAGCCTAGCTAGACATGGGCCCACTTACGTCACTATGAACAAGGGCTAATAGATCGATGGCACTTGCACTTTTACCAAGTAAAAGGCACTTTAGGCACTTTGCCTAATAAACTAGATTCGTAGACATTATTTGAATAGAATCAAA
Organism: Zanthoxylum bungeanum; assembly: GCA_019454045.1. NCBI lineage: Eukaryota > Viridiplantae > Streptophyta > Magnoliopsida > Sapindales > Rutaceae > Zanthoxylum > Zanthoxylum bungeanum. Next base: position 78,112 of record SKCR01012876.1, read on the forward strand.
TCCGTCATAGTATCCACTATTCGAAAGGGTGGATATACGAGTCTTGTTAATTGTGTCCCAGACAACAATGCCACAAATAAGTCTTATCTGATCAAATCAGTTTGAGCTATTTGTTTGTAATGTTATATGTTTGAGATTCATTTATATTCAAAATATAAATACTTTTATTCACAACTAATGTGTTTATCTCAATATCATCTTTATAAAATAAAACATTTTTAGTGTTCTAGAATATAAAGGTATACCCGCAACGGGTTAAACCCTGATATAGAGATAATGTTTCTAGTCAAACTAGTTACATTGTAACAGTTTCCTAATTTAAGTACACACTCGAAGGGTAGTTCCTAAACTTAGGTTTCTACGGTCAAAACAGTGACTCTCGTCCCATTTTCGATTCGCAGATCAATCTCATCTGAAGTCAGTATCCTGCTTGTAAGCAGATTTTGCACATCAGTACCTATTTATGTACCACACTTAGTATATAAAATCTAATTTTAATACTAGTTGTGAACATGTTTATGACAAATATATTTGAAGCCGGAGCCTTGTCCCTCTTCAGTTCCTTCATGTCTACCTTGTCCTTACGACAATCACGATTCAGTGACCCCGTTTGCCACAGTTAAGGCACACATCTTTGGATATGTCCTTTGTCTTCCCAGAAGATTATAATGATTTTGCCTTTGCCATTTTCCACACCCCATAAGCCTTTGGCCAAGCCTTGGCCTTCCGGAATGTCGAAGTAAGATGCGCCTTGCGCTTCTTGCCTATTGCAAACTTTGGCTTTATCTCCTTGAGAATAGTCATTAACTCTCCAAGATTTTACTATTGCAATTTGTACTTCTAAGATCTAAGGATAGATCTATGAAGATCCTTCAATTTCAATATCATACTATAAAGATCTAATCTGTAGTTCTGACTAAGAAATTAAAGAGTCTTTGCAGCAAGCATAACGGATTAAGCACTAAAGTTATCATCCCATGAATATTCCAAATATCATGTTCTACTATTTGCTCAACTCCGGGCTTAGGCTCGAGACGTCACTATATCAAATAAAGTAACTTCTCAATTTTCGGGACTATCCTGAAGTTTTATTCCCAATTTGAAAATTAAAGCCATTTAAAGAAAATTTTCACCCAGGATTATGTTTTAAACACTAATCTTTCAATTATCTTGATTCTAATAGTCCAACTAATTAATCAACGATTTTAGGTACTGTTGATTATAATGATTACTATAGTCTAACTATATAATCAACTATACTTTAATTGATTAAATTCAATTATATTGATTATTATAATCCAATTATAAAATCAACTATTAATTGAAGTAGTTTGAATACAGTCCAACTGTTTAATTAAAACAATGATTAAATATTAGTCCAACTAATATATTATTTACGTATTGACGAAAAATTGAAATGAGCGCGTATGGCAAGTAACTAAACGTATATTGCAAATTTAATACTTGCCTCCCACTATTTTTCGGCGAGCCTCTAACCCTCTGTGGAGTACTCGGGAAACCTTGTTTCCTAGTGGGCTAGGAACCCGTTAAATAACACACAATCTTGACTTTGGCCAACAAATTGTATGATAAATAACTAGGTAGATCTCTAAGATCAATTGGATCCCATCCAATTCCTCGATCCAGTAGGTGGACATCCAAGTCCGAAACATATATCTTATATATGCCAATATATACAATATATTCCATAATCGTTTTCCTCTAAATCAATTAAGCCTTGGCTTTGGCACAACAAACTTAATGATCCCAGTTAAGCGGAACCAATTGACCTTGGAAAACTTCGTAATCAATGTCGATGGACAAGAAGTGATCTTGACTTTGTCCAACAAATCACAACTTGGACAAGACACCGATATGGAACAAAGCTTTCGTGATTCAAACACATCGGCGATGGACAAAGGTCTTGACTTTGGCCAACAAACCACTGCCAGTCTTGGATCTTGAGTAAGAATCAATCAATGGAAGGAAAAACGCTTAATATGTAGTAAGGGGTTTTTCCGCGTAAATTGGCATCCAATTTATTATCTTTGTTAAGGTCTCATCATCATACACCCTTAAGCATGCATTCTAAAAGCATAATAAGGCGCATAAGTAAATATAATAATGATATGCGGATGGATACTTAACACATTGTTCTTAGAAAAAATCTCTACCTTTCCTCTCTCCCGCTAGAACAAGTATTACTTCTACCCGATTACATAACACTTCTAAAGAAACCTCATTTACATTGAGGGGAATAGGTTAGAAGAGAAATACAACAAGAAAAGAGGTAATAGGCTGGACACGCAGGTCCAATTAATAAATTCTAAATTTATTACAACAATTTCTAAAATTTCCCTCACTCATATAATAGCCATCTGATATACATTATTCATACATCGCAATCATGTATTCGCACAAAGCATGTTATCAATCAATCTAATCCAATTAATTAATCTGAAAATTAATGACCATCCAATGTTCAAACAACAATTTGAATTTGCGTGAGTCCGACTCGTTTTACGAATAAGTACTCAAAGTACGAATTCACGAATTATATTAAACTACAACATGAAGTACTCTATGAGAAAACCCGATTTCTTTCATGTTCATATCTAATATGAAGTCTGTCTAACAGATTTTTATGGAACCTTATTCAAAATAAGTTTTGCACTGTTTAATGTGTATCCCTTGAAGGAAATGGTAGCTCAGAGCGACTCATGATTAACATTATTATGTCCAACAAAATTCGGTTTCTCCATTCAGACACACCGTCAAATTGACGTGTTTCGGGAGGAGTCTCCATTGAAAGAATATTATACTCTTTCAAGTATTTGAGAAACTTATTGCTTAAGTATTTTCCATTATGGTCTAACCGTGACGGTTTTAATACTTTAGCCGGTCTGTCTGTCTACTTCATGTCGAAACTCTTTGAAAGTTTCTGATACGTGTTTCACAAGAAACACATAACCATAACGCGATGCCACATCCGTAAAGGTTATGAAGTATTCATATCCACCTTTAGCCTAGCTAGATATGGGCCCACTTACGTCACTATGAACGAGGGCTAACAGATCGGTGGCACTTGCACTTTTACCAAGTAAAAGGTGTTATAGGTACTTTGCCTATTAAACTAGATTCGTATACTTTATTTGAATATAATCAAATCCGTTCTAGTATCCACTCTTCAAAAGTGTGGATATACGAGTCTTGTTTAATTGTGTCCCCGAAAACAATGCCACAATTAAGTCTCAACTGATTAATTCATTTTGAGCTATTTGTTTGTCATATCATACGTTTGAGATTTATTTATATTCAAAATATAAATACTGTTATTCATATCTAATGTGTTTATCTCAATATCATCTTTATAAAATAAAACACTTTAGTGTTCTAGAATATAAAGGTATACCCGCAACAGGTTAAACCCTTATATAGAGATAATGTTTCTAGTCAAACCAGTTACATTGTAACAGTTTCCTAATTTAAGTACCTACTTGAAGGGTAGTTCCTAAACTTAGGTTTCTACGGTTAAAACAGCGACTGTCGTCCCATTTCCGATTCGTAGGTAAATCTCAACTGAAGTCAGTATCCTGCTAATCAGCAGATTATGCACACCAGTACATATTTATGTACCACACTCAGTATCTAAAATCCAATTTGAATACTAGTAGCGAACTTGTTTATGACAAACATACTTGAAGTCGGAGCCTTGCCTGTTTTCTCTTTGTCCATACGGCAGTTGTTAGACATTATGTCCCATAGCGTCACTGTTTGTAAATGATATTGTATTATTGTACAAAATTAATTATGTGATAATGAAATTGCCTTTTGCCGTTTTGTAATATTATTTACTTTGACTTATAAATGGCGAAAGTCCATATGATTAGTACCTGGACTGAGAATGATATGAGACAGTATCAGTCCCCAAAGGTTTAATCATTAAATATCCCTAGTCGTAGTATTATCGAGACTGGACATCGATAATGCGGAATAGACTAGTATTGCGCTTGTGCACGTTGTGAAGGAACGACGGCATAGTTCTCATATATTTAAGTATTGGATACTTATGCAAGTGCGATAGGAGGTTGTGTTTTACCGATGGTACGGGAAAAACAGCTTCGCTCTGGATAGACCCCCCCGCGGAATCCCATTGGTAGTATGTCTACGTGTCTATGGGAGGCCGCATCAGGGTAGGTGTATATGGTCTTAACCTGAGACTTACATCGCTAGTACTTGCGACAATCGGTAAACTTGTTTTTGGTGGTTGGGGACCTTAACCGGTTCTGTGTACACCTCTTCTGGGTTTATCGAGAATCGTAGTGTACTGGATGTGATGTCAAGATGGAAGTATCGCTTCAGACATATGGAGGTGATGATCACGCAGGACACAGAACTAGTACTCTATAAAAGGTTGCAACCGTCGGGACAATATGACAAGGTCAGGATTGTCCGATTTAAAGAGACTAGTTGCTTGATGTCCGATATATGTTTCGTACGGGGCAGACACATCTCCAGCCCCAGGCCTAGCATGTGTCATCCGATACTGGATCGATGTACGCAATACTACTTATACTACGCCTGATACAGATCTTATATTCCTATAAGAATATTTCTGGAGAATTGGGTAGGCATGCGCTTTGCTAGAAGCCAACCTTGTCTTGTAATCGGTAGAAGACGTAGTACGAGGTACGTACGTGTTCGGATTATCCGACGACCGTATTTATACTGCCAAAATATCCGGAGATCTCTTGGGTCGCTTCCTGAAGATTCACCTATGATATTTGATTCGGACTAATTAATCTTGGATTAATTGCGGAGAACTGTTATCTTGGATAAAGTGCCTAATTTAGAGAGAGAGAACGATTAATTTGGAATTAATCGATAAATTATGTATTCGATATAATAATCGAAATTCGATTTCGACGCGAAATTAAAATTAGATTTTAATTCGGGCATACGAGTTAATTTAGAATTAATTCGTAAGCGACGTAAATAATAATTTCGCTAGGAGCGATTATTTATTTAAATCCGATTTAATTAACGTCGCGACGCTAGCTCGGTATTTCGAAATATCGAACCCGAACGCGTGAGTGGACGTGGGCCCACTTTCATTTGGGAACGTGTGGGGCCCACATGACACTTGTCATTATATGCATTATTTTATTGATAAGGCATTGCATGTTAATAGTGTACAAAAAACTCTAAGGCATTGCATGGTGATAGTGTGCATTACACTCAAAGGCTTGCATGGAGTTTGAGTGTTTGACACTCTAAGCCATTGCATGGTTTATGTCATAGATTTATTATTTATTTAATAAATTATAACATAAATATAAATTGATTTTTGGTAAAACAAAGATCAATTAAGACTTTACACAAAAATCTCTTTCCTCTCAAATTGCCGAGAACTCCATTGACAAGGGCAAGGAAGATTGATCTTCTATTCTTCTTTCTCCATTTTTGCTAGCACAAGCAAGGGATCAAAAGAGGTGATAGGAAACCATCAAAGAGCTTGGAATACAAAAGCTTGGAGCTTCAAGTCTTCTTCCTCTCTCTTGGCCGAATCTTCCAACACTTGGAGCTTCCACACCATTTGATCATCTTCTTCATCACATAGCTTTGTAAGTATGATTCCGCCATGCTTCAAGTCTTTTATATATATTCATTTATAGTATTTCATGAATGCTTAATCTTTCCTTGGGACATATAATAGAAACCAACAATGGTATCATGGAGCCATGGTTAAGCATGAAATACTTTAGGTTAAAATTTGACAAAATTGGTTGAAGCATGTTCTTGTGAAATTTGATGAATAAGTATGCTTGCATGTATATAGAATGATATTACATGGAATCAATTTTATGAAAAATGCATTGGATGATTTTTCCCCAAAATTTTGACCTTGGCCGAATGGGTGTGGTAAATTGATAAAAGCATGTTCTTGTGAAATTTGATGAATAAGTATGCTTGCATGTATATAGAATGATATTACATGGAATCAATTTTATGAAAAATGCATTGGATGATTTTTCCCCAATATCTTCACCTTGGCCGAATGGCATGAAGAAATTGATATAAGCATGTTCTTGTGAAATTTGATTAATAAGTATGCTTGCATGTATATAACATGATGTTATATGGAATCAATTTTATGAAAAATGCATTGGATGATTTTTCCCCTAAACTCATGCCTTGGCCGAATGTGTTGCTACTTGGAGTGGATTGGATTTTTTGTGTTTAAGATCATTGGATGACTTAGAACGTGTACGGAACGTAGATTAGTAATTCAATCGGATTGAAAAGCAAATCGACACAAAAAAACTCACCTTGGCCGAATACATAAGACATGTAAAGGAGTTGATTTTTTGTTAAAATTAATGTTGGACATTTATTTTGAACAATACATGATTAATAAATTAAATGGGTATTTTTTGAAATATTTGGTTTAATATATTAATCTTGGTATTACACTTTAATTAATTGGACTTTAATGTTTGGAATATTAAAATTTAATTAATGGGCTTAATTGGTGAATTGGGCTTTTAATATTGTATTTGGGCATAATGGGCTTGGTTGGACCAAGTGATTTGGGCCAAATGGATTGGATCCAATTTGGGCCTAAATCACTCCATTAAGTCCAAATATAATATAATGGGCTTTAATAATTTAATTGGGCCTTATGGGCTTGAAATTGGTTTTATGGCACTTAAGGGTGATTCCTTATTTGGGCTTGGTAATTGGGTATGACCCACATTGACCAAAGCCCAAGCCTTAATAAATCAATTGAAAGCCCATTTGACTTGAATTAAATTAAACATTGGATGTTAGTTGGGCTTTGAGACCCAATAGAATTGGATTTAGAATCTAAGTCTTTAAAGCACATTAAAAGTGTAAACATTTAATTTGGAATTAAATAATTGAATTAGTATTGAATACGAATTAAATTAGATTTAATTAGTAGTTCGATATAATTCGCGAATTCGTACCTTATGTACTTATTCTAAATCGAGTTGGACTCGCGCAAAATCAAACCGTTGTTTGAACATTGGATGATCACTTTAACAAAGACTAATTAATTGGATTAGATTGGTTGTAAAAGCATGTCTTGTTTGAATATATATGTATGTGATGAATGAATAGTGTATATCGGATGGATATTAGAAGGGAAAGGGTAATTTTAGAAATTATTGTAAATTTGGAATTTATAAATTGGACCTGCGTGTCCAGCCTTATCTCTTTATCTCTTTGTATTCTCTTCTCACCTAATTCCCCTCAATGTAAATGAGGTTTCTCTTATTGTATTATGTAATTGGGTAGAAGTAGAATAGTGCTAACGGGGAGAGGAAGGGAGTGATTTGTTCTAGGAACAAGTTGTTATATATCCATCCGCATATCACTATTACTTTACTTTAACGCGCTTTATGATGTTTTAGAAGCATGCTTAAGGGTGTATGATGATGAGACCTAACAAAGATAAATTAATTGGTTGCCAATTACGCAAAAATCCCTCAAACAATATTAAGCGATTTTCCTTCCGTTGAATGATTCTTTCTCAAGATCCGAAATTGGCATTGGTTTGTTGGCCAAAGTCAAGACCTTTGTCAATTGAGGATGTGTTTGAATCATGAGAGTTTTGTTCCACATCGGTGTCCTGTCCAAGTTGTGATTTGTTGGCCAAAGTCAAGATCACTTCTTGTCCATCGACATTGATTACGAAATTTTCCTTGTCAATGGGTCCCGCTTAACTGGAATCATTAGGTTGTTGTGCCAAAGCCAAGGCTTAGTTGATTCAGAGGAAATGGTTAGGAAAATGTATTAGATACATTGACATATGTTTATTATAATGTTTCGGACTTGGATGTCCACCTACCGGATCTAGGAATTGGATGGGATCCAATTGATCTTCGAGATCTACCTAGTTAAATATATCATACAACTTGTTGGCCAAAGTCAAGGTTGTGTGTTATTTAACGGGATCCTAGCCACTAGGAAATTCTATTTCCCGAGTTGTCTACAGAGGGTTAGAAACTTGAAGAAAATAGTGGGAGGCTATTATTGAATTTGCAATTTCATTCAGATATTTAGCCTTACGCGTCTTTCAAAATTATTTCGTCAATATTTTAAATAATTAGTTGGACTAATATATTGTTATTTTTATATGTAACAGTTTGACTGTACCCATAACATCGTTGACTTTATAGTTGGACTATAGTTGTCAAGATGATGGCAAAGGTAATATCCGCGACATAATCATGGGCGATAATGTCTTCAAAGGGACAAACTTTGCCGACTGGGAAATGAACCTCAAGATAGTGCTTGGGGCTGAGAGGATACTGTATACTATTCAGAGACCTCTCCCGCCTAAACCCACTGAGCCACTGGAGCTAGAGTTATGGAAAACTCATAGTGATGATTGTGACCAAGCTCAGTCAGTTATGCTAGCTGCAATGACTCAGCATTTCAGACGCCAGAATAGGGATTTGGATCCCTATAACATGATGGCAAGATTGCGTGATCTTCACCGCACCAATAAGCGGATGAAGAGGTACGAGCTAGTAAGGAAACTCTTCCGCTCCCGGATGACAGACGGCGCATCAGTTGAAGCCCACGGGGCTCAAATGATTGCCGATATTGATGAGTTGGCCAATATGGAATAGTCTTGGAGGCTGATCTGACTATAGATATGATCTTGCAGTCACTTCCTGATACTTGGAAACAAATCATAGTCAACTACAAGTTGATGGATACTGACGACACTCTTGGAGAGTTGTTGTCTGTGCTGAAGGAGTCCGAAAGGGAACTCCTAAAGGGGAGCAAGCGCGAGGCGCATTTTGCATTGACCTCTCATGCGCCAAAGGGTGGCCCCAAGGCAATTGGAGGTGCAAGGAAGAAGAAGTTCAAGAAGAAGGGTAAAGGCAAGTTGACAGTGGCTTCTAGGAAGCCAAAGGACAAATCTCGCGACATCTGCCTCAACTGCGGCAAGAGGGGTCACTGGAAACGTGACTGCCGAATGAGCATTGTGCAGAGGGAGGATATCAAGGCTGGCAAGGCCATTGCCTCTGGTATGTTTGTTATTGAGATAAATATGAATACTTCTAGTTTTAAAAATTGGATTTTTGATTCTGGTTGTGGTGCTCATATTTGTACTGATGTGCAGGATCTGCATGATAGCAGGGTGCTGGCATCAGGGGAGATGGATCTACGGGTCGGAAACGGAACACCAGTTGCTGTTTTGGCCGTAGGGACTTTTGTTTTAGTACTGCCCTCAGGGCATGAACTTAAACTTTTGAACTGTTATTTTGTGCCTAGTTTAACTAGGAATATTATATCTGTATCTTTGTTAACCCAGCAGGGTTACACTTTTGTATTCAGGAACACAGGGTGTTATTTATATAAAAATGATACAGAAATTTGCACAGCTGTTGCAAATAACGGTCTTTATATTTTGAATAAAATGAATCTCCTAAAATGACAAACAAAAGGCTCAAAAGGAGTAATCTAAAAGATGAAGCTTATATGTGGCATTGTCGTCTAGGACACATCAACAAGACTCGCATATCCACACTTTCAAAGAGTGGGTACTTGGACGAATTTGATCCCAATTCATATGACGTCTGCGAATCTTGTCTTTTAGGCAAAATGCCTAAATCACCTTTTAGCGGTAAAGGTGAACGTGCCACAGAACTGTTAGCTCTCGTTCATACTGACGTATGCGGGCCCATGTCTAGCCAGGCTAGAGGTGGATTTCACTACTTCGTAACCTTTACAGATGATGCATCTCGTTACGGTTATGTGTATCTTATGAGACACAAGTCGGAAACTTTTGAGAAATTCAAAGAGTTTCGACACGAAGTGGAGAAACAAACAGGGATGAGTATCAAGACATTACGGTCAGACCGTGGTGGCGAATACTTAAGTTATGAGTTTCAAGATTACTTGAAAGAATATGGTATTCTTTCACAGTGGACTCCTCCTGGAACACCACAATTAAACGGTGTGTCCGAACGGAGAAACCGCACCTTGTTGGACATGGTGAGGTCAATGATGAGTCGCACTGAGCTACCAATATCCTTCTGGGGATACGCATTAAACAGTGCTATACTTATTTTGAATAAGGTACCGTCGAAGTCTGTTGAACAGACCCCATATGAGATATGGACAGGAAGGAAACCAGGTTTCTCTTTCCTAAAGATTTGGGGATGCTGGGCATATGTTAAACGTTTGGAAGGCCCCAACTTGAACCCAAATCTGATAAATGCCTTTTCGTTGGATATCCTAGGGAAACCAAAGGATATTACTTCTATTACCCACAAGAGAACAAAGTATTTGTTGCTCTACATGCGGTTTTCCTTGAGAAGGAATTCCTAAATGCAGTGGTTAGTGGGAGGAAAGTAGAACTCGATGAAGATCGTAGTGATACTGTTCCTGGCAATGAATCAACGACGGAACAAGAACAGACCATCCGGGATGAGTCTGTACCACAAACTTCACATACACAAGGACCGCGTAGGTCGGAGAGAGTCAGAACAGTACCTGAGAGGTATGGGTTCCTGATCTCACCTCATATAGATATTAATCTTATTGAGGATAATGAGCCGGCTACGTATGAGGAAGCGATACAAAATATCGATTCCGCTTTATGGCAAGAAGCCATGAAGTCCGAGATGGATTCCATGTACGCCAACCAAGTTTGGACACTGGTTGATGCACCAGAAGGCGTAAAGCCTATTGGATGCAGATGGATCTTCAAGAAGAAGACCGACATGGATGGCAACGTACAAACGTACAAGGCTAGGCTTGTAGCGAAGGGGTATCGTCAACAATATGGTATTGATTATGACGAAACCTTCTCACCCGTTGCCATGATTAAATCCATTCGGATAATGCTTGCAATAGCTGCATATTTCGACTTCGAGATATGGCAAATGGACGTTAAAACGCTTTCCTTAACGGAAACCTTTTGGAGGATGTTTATATGCAACAGCCTGACGGTTTTTCGTACCTAGACTTGCAAACAAGGTTTGCAAGTTAAATCGATCCATTTATGGATTGAAGCAAGCATCACGGTCATGGAATCAGCGTTTTGATGAGATCATAAGGAATATGATTTCGTGCAAAACGCAGATGACCCTTGTGTATACAAGAAGGTTAGTGGGAGAGCACTTACTTTTATTGTCCTTTATGTCGACGACGTATTGCTTATAGGCAATGACATTCCCATGCTAACGTCGGTGAAAGCTTGGCTTTCATTAAAATTCTCCATGAAAGATCTGGGAGAAGCAGCCTTTATTCTTGGAATAAAGATCTACAGGGATAGATCTAGAAAGCTGCTTGGACTCTCCCAGAGTACATACATTGATAAAGTGTTGAAGAGATTCAACATGGAACAATCCAAGAGGGGATTGGTTCCAATGGTACGTGGTACCTCTCTGTCTAAGGACATGTGTCCTAAGACTCAGGAAGAGAGAGACCACATGAGTCGGATACCGTTCGCCTCGGCAGTCGGATCGATCATGTATGCCATGATATGTACACGACCTGATGTCTCATATGCTTTGAGCATGTGCAGTCGCTATCAGGCCGATCCAGGTGAAGGTCACTGGATAGCAGTTAAGAATATCCTTAAGTATCTTAAACGAACTAAGGATGCTTTCTTAATTTATGGAGGTGGAGAACTTGCGGTATCTGGGTATACCGATGCAAGTTTCCAAACCGACAAGGATGACTACAAGTCGCAATCCGGGTACATTTTTTGCTTGAATAACGGAGCAGTGAGCTGGAAATCTTCCAAGCAAGATACTGTTGCCGATTCAACAACAAGACGGGAGTACATCGCTGCAATCTGAAGCAGCAAAGGAGGCAGTTTGGATCCGAAAGTTCCTAATCGGATTAGGAGTAGTTCCGTTAGCAGCTGAGCCCGTTCCATTGTATTGTGACAATAACGGGGCTATAGCACAGGCTAAGGAACCAAGGTCTCATCAACGGTCCAAGCATGTTCTTCGACGTATCATCTGATTCGAGAGATTATACATCGTGGCGATGTAAAAGGTCGAGAAGGTCACATCAGATGACAACATTGCAGATCCGCTGACGAAAGCTGTTCTACAGCAAGTTTTTTGAACGACACATACATAGTTCGGGTATTAGATGCTTGAGTGACTGGCTATAGGCCAAGTGGGAGATTGTTAGACATTATGTCCCATAGCGTCACTGTTTGTAAATGATATTGTATTATTGTACAAAATTAACTATGTGATAATGAAATTGCCTTTTGCCGTTTTGTAATATTATTTACTTTGACTTATAAATGGCGAAAGTCCATATGATTAGTACCTGGACTGAGAATGATATGAGACAGTATCAGTCCCCAAAGGTTTAATCATTAAATATCCCTAGTCGTAGTATTATCGAGACTGGACATCGATAATGCGGAATAGACTAGTATTGCGCTTGTGCACGTTGTGAAGGCACGACGGCATAGTTCTCATATATTTAAGTATTGGATACTTATGCAAGTGCGATAGGAGGTTGTGTTTTACCGATGGTACGGAAAACAGCTTCGCTCTGGATAGACCCCGCGGAATCCCATTGGTAGTATGTCTACGTGTCTATGGAGGCCGCATCAGGGTAGGTGTATATGGTCTTAACCTGAGACTTACATCGCTAGTACTTGCGACAATCGGTAAACTTTAGTTTTGGTGGTTGGGGACCTTAACCGGTTCTCTGTGTACACCTCTTCTGGGTTTATCGAGAATCGTAGTGTACTGGATGTGATGTCAAGATGGAAGTATCGCTTCAGACATATGGAGGTGATGATCACGCAGGACACAGAACTAGTACTACTCTAAAAAGGTTGCAACCGTCGGGACAATATGACAAGGTCAGGATTGTCCGATTTAAAGAGACTAGTTGCTTGATGTCCGATATATGTTTCGTACGGGGCAGACACATCTCCAGCCCCAGGCCTAGCATGTGATCATCCGATACTGGATCGATGTACGCAATACTACGGTATACTACGCCTGATACAGATCTTATATTCCTATAAGAATATTTCGGGAGAATTGGGTAGGCATGGCGCTTTGCTAGAAGCCAACCTTGTCTTGTAAATCGGTAAAGACGTAGTACGAGGTACGTACGTGTTCGGATTATCCGACGACCGTATTTACTGCCAAAATATCCGAGATCTCTTGGGTCGCTTCCTGAAGATTCACCTATGATATTTGATTCGGACTTAATTAATCTTGGATTAATTGCGGAGAAACTTTATCTTGGATAAAGTGCCTAATTTAGAGAGAGAGAACGATTAATTTGGAATTAATCGATAAAATTATTGTATTCGATATAATAATCGAAATTCGATTTCGACGCGAAATTAAAATTAGATTTTAATTCGGGCATACGAGTTAATTTAGAATTAATTCGTAAGCGACGTAAATAATAATTCGCTAGGAGCGATTATTTATTTAAATCCGATTTAATTAACGTCGCGACGCTAGCTCGGTATTTCGGAAATATCGAACCCGAACGCGTGAGTGGACGTGGGCCCACTTTCATTTGGGAACGTGTGGGGCCACATGACACTTGTCATTATATGCATTATTTTATTGATAAGGCATTGCATGTTAATAGTGTACAAAACACTCTAAGGCATTGCATGGTGATAGTGTGCATTACACTCAAAGGCTTTGCATGGAGGTTGAGTGTTTGACACTCTAAGCCATTGCATGGTTTATGTCATAGATTTATTATTTATTTAATAAATTATAACATAAATATAAATTGATTTTTGGTAAAACAAAGATGAATTAAGACTTTACACAAAATCTCTCTTCTCTCTCAATTGCCGAGAACTCCATTGACAAGGGCAAGGAAGATTTGATCTTCTATTTCTCCATTTTTGCTAGCACAAGCAAGGGATCAAAAGAGGTGATAGGGAAACCATCAAAGCTTGGAATACAAGAGCTTGGAGCTTCAAGTCTTCTTCCTCCTCTTGGCCGAATCTTCCAACACTTGGAGCTTCCACCATTTGATCATCTTCTTCATCACATAGCTTTGTAAGTATGATTCCGCCATGCTTCAAGTCTTTTATATATATTCATTTATAGTATTTCATGAATGCTTAATCTTTCCTTGGGACATATAATAGAAACCAACAGCAGTCACGCTTCCAGTGACCCCGTTTGCCACAGTTTAGGCAGACATTTTGGGATATGTCATTTGTCTTCCAATAAGATTATAATAATTTTGCCTTTGCCCTTTTCCACCCCCAGAAGCCTTTGACCAAGCCTTGGTCTTCTGGGATGTCGAAGTAAGACGCGCATTGCGCTTCTTGCCCATTGCAAACTCTGGCTTTGTCTCCTTTAGTATAGCCATTAACTCTCCAAGAGTTTTCTATTGCAATTTGTACTTCTAAGATCTAAGGATAGATCTATGAAGATCCTTCAATTTCATTATCATACTATAAGGATCTAATCCTTAGTTCTGACTAAGAAATTAAGGAGTCTTTGCGGGGAGCATAATAGATTAAGCACTAAAGTTATCATCACATGAATATTCCAAATATCATGTTCTACTATTTTCTCAACTCCAGGCTTAGGCTCGAGACGTCACTATATCAAATAAAGTAACTTCTCGGTTCCTATGACTATCCTGAGATTTTATTCCCAATTTGAAAATTAAAGTCGTTTAAAATATTTTCACCCAGGTTTAAATTTTAAACGCTAATCTTTCAGTTATCTTTGATTGCTATAGTCCAACTATTTAACCAACGATTTTAGGTACTATTGAGTATAATTATTACTATAGTCTAACTATATAATCAACTATAATTTAATTGATTTAAATTCAATTATATTGATTACTATAATCCAATTATAAAATCAACTATTAATTGAAGTAGTTTGAATACAGTCCAACTGTTCAATTAAAAACAACGATTAAATATTAGTCCATCTAATATATTAAATTATATTGACGAAAAAATGAAATGAGCACGTATTGGCAAGTAACTAAACGAATATTGCAAATTTAATACTTGCCTCCCACTATTTTTCGGCGAGCCTCTAACCCTCTGTGCAGTACTCGGGAAACCTTGTTTCCTACTGGGCTAGGATCCCGTTAAATAACACACAATCTTGACTTTGGCCAACAAAATGTATGATAATTAACAAGGTAGATCTCTAAGATCAATTGGATCCCATCCAATTCCTAGATCCAGTAGGTGGACATCCAAGTCCGAAACATATATCTTATATATGCCAATATATCTAATATATTCCCTAATCGTTTTCCTCTAAATCAATTAAGTCATGGCTTTGGCACAACAAACTTAATGATCCCAGTTAAGCGGAACCCATTGACCTTGGAAAGCTTCGTAATCAATGTCGATGGACAAGAAGTGATCTTGACTTTGGCCAACAAATCACAACTTGGACAAGACAACGATATGGAACAAAGCTTTCGTGATTCAAACACATCCGCGACGGACAAAGGTCTTGACTTTGGCCAACAAACCAGTGCCAGTCTTGGATCTTGAGTAAGAATCACTAAATGGAAGGAAAAACGCTTAATATGTAGTAAGGGGTTTTTTCCGTGTAAATTGGCAACCAATTTATTATCTTTGTTAAGGTCTCATCATCATACACCCTTAAGCATGCATTCTAAAAGCATAATAAGGCGCGTAAATAAAATAATAATGATATGCGGATGGATACTTAATTACATTGTTCCTAGAACAAATCTCTCCCTTTCCTCTCTCCCGCTAGTACAATTTTTACTTATATCCGATTACATAACACTTCTAAAGAAACCTCATTTACATTGAAGGGATTAGGTGAGAAGAGAAATACAAAGAGTCAAGAGGTCATAGGCTGGACACGCAGGTCCAATTTAATAAATTCTAAATTTATTACAACAATTTCCAAAATTGCCCTCACCCATCTAATATCCATCCGATATGCATTATTCATACATCGTATCCATGTATTCACAAAAAGCATGTTATCAATCAATCTAATCCAATTAATTAATATGAAATTAATGACCATCCAATGTTCAAACAACGATTTGATTTTGCGCGAGTCAAACTAGTTTTAAGAATAAGTACTCAAAGTACGAATTCACGAATTATATTAAACTACAACATTAAATCCAATTTAATTTGTATTTAATACTAAATCTATATTTAATTCTAAATTAAATACTACACATTTTAATGTGCCTTTACTACTTAGATTCTAAATCTAATCGTTACGGGTCTCAAAGCCCAATTAACTTTCAATGTCAATTTAATTAAAGTCCAATGGGCTTTCAATTAATTTTGGTCAATATGGGTCAAACCCAAATACCAAAGCCCATTTAAGGAATCACCCTTATTTGCCAAGACACCAATTTAGGCCCATTAGGCCCAATTAAAATTAAAGGTTGATTTTATTTAAATACATACAATAAAAATTTATTGCATTCACTTATTGCTCTCAAACAATCTATAGTAGAAAATCATTATGGAACAATATGAGATTGTTGTGAAGCCTCATGATGAGAAACAAGACAAGTTCAAAAGGCTGGACTTTAAATATTGGCAACAGAAAATGTTGTTTTATCTAACAACATTGAAACTTGCACATGTCATCAATAAGAATTCCAAGTGGCAGACGGAGTTAATCACTCTACGGAAAAAGTCAATGCAATTGATGCATGGAAACACAATGAGTTTTTATGTAAGAATTACATTTCGAACTGCCTTGATGATTCATTTTATGTTGTTTACAGATCTTATAAGACTACTAATGATATATGGGAGTTCCTGGAGAACAAATATAAGATCGAAGATGCTGGTTCAAAGAATCTCATTATCGGGAAATTTTTAAGGTAACAAATGTTTTATTTCGAAGACCGTTGTCAACCAAGTCGAAGAATTAAATATTCTTCTCAATGAACTTGCGGCCAAAGGCATGGCTCTACTGGTGCAATTTATTGTCGGATATGTGATAGAAAAATTACCTCAATGTTGGAAAGATTTCAAGATACATATAAAGCATCAAAAGACTGATATGTCGATGAAGGATCTGGTTCTCAAACTCAGGGTGCAAGAAGATCACCCCAAGAGTGAATGGCTGAATTTTTCATAATTTGAATCCAAAATAAATGTCATTGAGAGTGGAGGGACGCCTAAGACTAAGCCTAAAAACTAGAAGAACAAATGGAATAATAAATGAAAGATAAAGCTCATAAATTTCTTGCTGCAAAATGGAAGAATTTCAAGGGAATTAAGGGTGCTTGTTGAGTTTGTGGATAAACTGGACATAAAGCACAAGACTTCTACCACAAGAAAGAAAATCATGGTCCAAATGATAATAACAGCAGCAAATAAAAAAATATTATTAAAGAAGAATTGGTTGGTTTTGTTGTTTCTGAAGTAAATTTATTGACTGACAGTAAGGATTGATGGATAGATACTGGCGCAACAAGACACATTTGTGGAAACAAAAATATGGTTTTCACCTATACTCGTAACAATAGCGATGAAAAGTTATTTATAGGCAATGCAACTACTACAACTGTTGCTGGAAAAGGGAAAATGGTTATGAAATTCACTTATGGGAAAGAACTTGCCCTCATGTATGTATTACATGTCCCTAAAATTATTAAAAATCTTCTTTCTGGTCCTGTTTTAAGCAAGATGGGTTTTAAACTTGTATTTGAATTTGAAAAATTCATTCTCACTATAGGGAATATTTATAGGAAATAGCGACCTCTTAGAATGGCTCTTCAAACTCAATGTAATTATTGATGGTAATATAGATAAAATAAATTAGGCTTTTGTTTACTTGTTTCAATCTTTTACATTATGACATGGTAGATTAGGACATATTAATTTTATATGTATGCATAGAATGATTAATCTTGGTTTGCTACCTAATTGTACAAAGGATAATATGCATAAATGCGAAACATATGTTGAATCAAAATTTGCTAGCAAGTAATATAAATCTGTTACTAAAAGATCAAATGATTTGTTAGGATTAATTCAAACAGATTTGGGTGATTTTAAATCAATACCAAGCCGTGGAGAAAATAATTACTACATTACTTTCATAAATGATAGTAGTAATTATTGTTAAATATATTTGGTATATAGCAAAGATGGATTTTTGACATTGTTTAAGACATATAAAGCTGAGGTGAAAAACAAGTTAGAAATGAAGATCAAACTATTGCGATCTGATAGAGGATGAGAATATGAATCTAATTAACAGATAATTGAACTCGACATGATAATGTAAGCACCATCATTCTTGATGAAGGGTTTTGATAATGCAACGCTGGGACTTCGACACGCATTCGCGACTATTACAAAAAGATTTCTAAGTAAATTGGATGTAAAGACTTAATAGCTTAAAGAAGACATCAAGTTAAGCCTTATAGCTAAGGAATCTTAATGTAATTGAGTTTATAATTCAAGTATTCTAAGCTCGTAGAATTTATGCACATTCATAAAATACATTTGGGTCATGTGCATAATATTTTAATCTTCAAAATCTATATTTTTGCGCTATGACCTGTAAGTTGTATATGTAAACATAAATTGTAAATGTGGTTAAGAAAATAATGACGTGAACTGAAAACATAAATGTGATCTGAAAACCATATACATGTCTTGAAAATTGAAACATTACTTGAAACCATAAACGCAACTTGAAACTGTACTCTTAAAATGAAAACTGTAATAATGACTACAAAATATTTGCAAACTGTAAAATATAAACTTGAAAAAATGACTGTAAACTGTAGCATGACCTGAAACAGAATCATGGACTGAGAACGTAAATATTAACATATATTGTAACCATACACATTAACTTTAGGCATAAACATGAACTGACGTAATTGTGACTATAAACTGCAAAACTTATACTAAAATCCTGAACTAAAAATTGTAACATGTAAAAATGAACTAAAAACTGAATCACAATCTGAAATGTAAACATGACCTAAAAACATAAACGTCTGAATCCAAAGCTTATACTTAAAATCACATGCTAAAAAATAACTTGTCCACAAAAACTCACCAGTATCATAACCTGAGGCCATGAAACCTACTAATTGGGACCTAGCAACTGTAAGCAGAGGAACATGAACATGAATATGAATATGCCTAAGAGGGTCACTAAAAGACCATTAAGGACTGCTGAACTGAGTATGGCCAGGATAGGTATACATGAGGGGACGTTACTCTATTGGTGATTTGAAAACATTTCATTTCTTATTCTGGTAAACAGTTCACTAAAAATTTAAATTGGAAATCATAAATTGAAAACTATAAACTTGATACATGGAATGCATGATCTATAAACTTGTAAACATTACACATGAGAAACACAAGCTGAAAACTGTGAACATGAACATGATACATAGGATACATGACTTTAAACTTAAAAACATGACAAAAAAGCTGAAAATATAAACTGTGGACTTGAAACATGAAATATAATCTATAAGCATGACTAATGGAAAACATAAACTGAAAATTGTAACATGACAAGTGAAGAACGTAAACTATAAACATGTAAGCATGACTCATGGAAAACGTAAACTGTAAATACATAAACATGATACGTGTAGATTGTAACTTAGGAACTGTAAACATGAATTACTGACTAAGAACATGAATAATCGACTATACACATGAACTATAAACTTGCCTAACATGGACTGAAATATAGAAATCATGAATTCAAAACACGTAATCATAAACTAACATATGTACTGGTTTATGCATACAATGCTCGTACGAAATTAATTACCTATATTAGAATATGTATAGGATGAACGTTAACCGAATGGATTTCCTAACCAATATTATAAAATGGGAACACACAAACTAAAAACGTAAATTACGAATATGTAACATATGAACATAAATTGAAATCATGGATCGTAAAAATGTAACATGGAAATGTAAACTGAAAACATACATACACGACTTGTTAAAACATAAACTGTAGTCATGAAACATAAATCATAACTATAATACATGAACTATAATAAGGTAAATCACAACCGTAATAACCTGAAAACATAATAACAAAAATAACATTCACTAACAGAATCGACGACCTATTGCTCACGTGCTCAATTGGAACTGGATGGATTCTCCTCCGTAGAATCTATAAAGTATGATTTTATGCATAGTTAACACATGTGAATATTTATATTCCTCAACTTGCGTGTGAATAATGCATGTGCCTCCTACTAACACAGAACTTAGGGCATTATCTAACATCTTATGGTAAGATCTAGAAAAATTGAAATTGGTCATAGAATTGGCTCTATGTCGCGATGCCAACTAGAGGCACCTCGCATCATGACATAACTTATTATGCATCGTGACTCAAGTAAGGAAAAACTTGAGTCTGAGAGTCTTATTTGGTATCACATTGTGACGTGATCCCGACACCAGGTCTGATTTTTATCACACAACTGCTCACCTTATAGAAAAACCAATACACCACAAAACCCAAATCCATTTTTTAAAAACTTATAACATGGCTCAATATGACAATAGTTCATGGCAACGAAAGCTTTCATGCCTAGTTTTCTCATCCAAATCAACCTATACACAAAATTAAGATAACCCACCCATAGTAAGCATAATCAAGTCTCAATTAACCATTTTCTTGCACATGGACATGAATCTAGCTTGGGTTTCATTAAGTTAAATAGTAAACCCTATAAATCATACTTAGGCTACTTGATGACTAATAGAGAAAGGTAAGGAGGCTTACATTATTTCAATTAGCACTTGGAATTTGAAAAGAAAAGCACAAATTTCTCATGTTGTGTGTTATATGAAGAAAAAAGAAAAAAATTAGAGAAACATTAGTGTATTTGGTCATTAGGGTGATGGGGTAAAGAAGAGGGAAATGGAAATTTATATTAGCCACAAGTGATAGGGTTTTCCTTATTAAAATATTACAAAATGTAAGGCCTATATGCTAAATGTCTCACAATTTCCATCACAGCACGGTGACTCAAAATTGGGTTCCGAATTCATCTTAGTTTCACATGAAATGAGAGAAATGATTAACATGAAAATTGTAGCCTCGTGTATGTGTTTTCCAACGGTAC
The DNA here is from genome assembly GCA_019454045.1 of Zanthoxylum bungeanum. NCBI lineage: Eukaryota > Viridiplantae > Streptophyta > Magnoliopsida > Sapindales > Rutaceae > Zanthoxylum > Zanthoxylum bungeanum. Next base: position 99,247 of record SKCR01012876.1, read on the forward strand.
CAAAATAAATAAAAATGGATATATGTAGCTCATGATATTGTGGAAATACTGAGGGTTGTTTATAAAAGCAAATAATTTGAAAATGGTACTGAAAGTTTAGAAAAATTATTACGAACTCTTGAAAGGGTTACATGGTTTTCAAATCAATTAATACATGATTATATGCATAACAACATATCGTGTATGAACGAAATGACATTAATTGACATGTCATGATAACTGGAGTGTTACCAAAATTACTTTAAAATAAAAAGAGTTAATAACATCAGCATACTTGACAGCTCAATTAAGAGACATATGTTGGAATATATGCCATAGAGCATCATGTAATATGTAAACGGAACAACTTGTTTAAATAAAAGATGCATTATTCATTTATCAAATTATTTTGAGTTAAATCACATATTATAAATTGTTTTGTATATCCTTGATTACTTATGTGCATTCAGACTTAGTGTATGAATGTCATATACAAGAGGATTTAAGTCTGAAATTAATAATCTAAAATAGCTCATAGAGAGCAAACAAAGCGGATACTTGTTCGTGGAATATCTATAGCCGCGGTCCATTTCATAAATATATGACGCCATTGATCTAGGATCGTTCATGGTGTGATAATAGAAGGAGGCACCTTATATGATGTGATCATATAGGACTGGACCCAGACATAATTGAATTTCTTATAATATCGGTAATATCCAAAAATTCAAAAACTCTTATGAAAGGATTTTGTATTACAGATCGGGTCTCGGAATGAGACTATATCGGAGAATAAGAGTTTAAGTGTTGAAATATAGCTCAAAATATTTTAAAATAGAGATTTGATGCATTGGAAATCGCGTGACATGAAATAACCGCTTACGCGATTTATGTATATTATTCTATACAAGGAAAATTTCTTATTTCGACTATAAATATAGCAAACGAACTTTGGTTAAGCTTATTATTGAACCATCAGACTCATTTTTCCTAGATGAACAACTTTCGTGTTGAACACTTTCAGAAATTTGCATCATAAAAGCTTCAAAAATGTGAATATCTGAGAAACTCTCATGATAGTGACCTAATTGCAATTTTCTGGGGTTTGAATGTAACTTTCTGAAACTTTCTTATCAATATCCCTGTTGGAAAATTATGACCCATAGCATCACTATTTGTACAGATCATGGTGTTGTTGTACAAATTAACTATGTGACAAAGGAAATTGCCCTTTTATCATTTATAATTGGATTACCTAGATGTATAAATGATAAAAGGTCTGTATGATTAGTTCTGGATTGAGATGATATGAGACAGTATCAATCCACGAAGGTTTAATCATTAAATATCCATAGTTAGAGTATTATCGAGATTGGACATCGATAATGCGTAAAAGACTGGTATTACACTTGTGCGCGTTGTGGGAGCATAACGACATAGTTCTCATATATTTGGGTATAGGATACTCATGCAAGTGTAATAGGAGGTTGTGTTTACCGATGGTAAGGGAACAGCTTCGCTCTGGATAGACCCCTCGGAATTCCATTGGTAGTATGACTATGTGTCTATGGAAGTCCGAATCTGGGTAGGTGTACTTGCTCTTAACCTGAGACTTGCATCGCTAATACTTGCGACAATCAATATACTTTGATTTTGGTCATCCAGGGCTTTAACAGGTTATGTGTACGCCTCTTCTGGGTATATTGAGAATCATAGTGTATTGGGTGTGATGTCAAGACGGAAGTATCATTCCAGTCATAGTGGAGATGATGATCACGTAGGATACGGAACTGGTGCTCTTATTTACTACAGTCATCGGGATAATATGACTAGGTCATGATTATCCAATTATAGAGACTAGTTACCAGAGATCCGATATGTACTTCGTATGGGCAGACACAATTCCAACCTCAGGCCTAGCACGTGACATCCAATACTGGATCGCAATATGCAATACTACGTATACTACGCCTGATATAGATCACATATTCCTTTTAGAATATTTCTGGAGAATTGGGTAGGCACGGTGCTTTGCTAGAGCCAACCATGTCTTGTAAATCAATAAAAATGTAGTACTAGGTACATATGTGTTCAGATAGTCTGACGACTGGATTTACTGCCAATATATCCGGGGATCTCATGGGTCGCTTCTTGAAGATTCACCGATGACGTATTATTCGAACATTATTAATCTGGGATTAATTAGATGAGAGAGAAAATTAATCTAGGATTAATTACAGAGATATTTTATCTGGGATAAAATACTATTTGAAGAGAGAGAACGATTAATTTGGAATAAATCGATAAAATAATATATTCGATATATTAAACGAAATTGTATTTCGATGCAAAATTAAAATTAGATTTTAATTCGCTAGCGACGTGAATAGTAATTTTACTAGGCATAATTATTTAAATAAATTTTGATTTAATTACGTCGCAACGGAAAATTCATTAATTTGGAATTAGCGAACTTGAGCCCGGGAGTGTTTGCGGGTCCACTCGCATTTCGAATTCAAGTGCGGCCCACAAGTCACATCAAGCGTCAAATCACTAGTCAATCAAGTGATGGATGTGTTGTCACTTTGAGTGATTCACAACCTGTCACTATTCATTGATTGATGGAGGTGGTTGAAGACTTTAAACTCTTGTACCAAAATTTTGAATTTTGAATTTTGTTAATTGTTTTTGTTTTTAGAAAACATATACAAAACTTTCATCCTCTCTCTCTTTCCTAATCCATCATTCACGTCAATTTCAACAAAAATGCTTCTCTCCCAAACTTCTTCCATGGCCAAAAGTTCAAGGAAGGAAATGGTGATTTTGTAGCAAAATTACCAAGAGCTAGCACTCTAAAGAATCAATACAAGGTGATAGGGAAACTTTTCCCATGAGCTTGTAATCTCATCACAAAGCTTGGAGCTTGGAGATAACTCAAGGAGCACAAGGAGGACCTTGGCCGAGAGCTTCATGGAGCAAGGGCTTGTGTTCATCGCATCCAAAATCGATCAAAGTGAGTATGTTTCCGCCATTCTTCTTTGAGTATTCACATGATTTCTATGCTTAAATTGATCTTGGGACTTATCTAGAAACCCAACAATGGTATATTGAGCCATTTTGAGCATGAAATATACTTAGGGTAAAATTTGGGTAAATTGGATTTGAGCATGTTTTGACTAAATTACTTGTTTGAGCATGCTTGTATATGGATGACTTGGAGTTGTTTGTGATCAATTTTGTGAAAAATTGATTGGATCAAATTTTCCCCAAATCTTTGGCTTGGCCGAAAGTTGGTGCCCTAATTGTCATGGTGATTTTTTATTTTTTGAATCATTGGATGAGTTTGAATGACTTAGGAAATGTTAATTTGAGATTCAATTGGATTGAATTTGGAATTGGACAAAAATTCCCTAAATGTCGTGACTTGTAGCATGTAAATGATTGATTTTTTGATTCAATTGTGTTGGACATAAGTTGATGTTGATAAGCATAATTAATTGAGTAAATTAGTGATTTGGAAATGTTAATTTGGTTAATTAATTATGGCTATACACTTTGGTTAATTTAATAATGAAATTTGGAAATTTGGAATTAAATTAATTGGGCTTATTTTGTAATTCGGCTTGTAAAAGTTGTAATTGGGCTTAATGGGCTTGGTTGGGCCAAGTTTGGTGTAGGCTAATTGGTTGGATCCAATTGGGCCCAAAACCATATCCATAAAGTCCAAATATGACTTAATGGACCTTTAATTTTAATTGGGCCTAATAGGCCTAAATTGGTTTCTTGGCAAATAAGGGTGATTCCTTAAATGGGCTTTGGCATTTGGGTTTGACCCATATTGACCAAAAGTCCATGCCTTAAGAAATTAATTGAAAGCCCATTGGACTTTAATTAAATTGACATTGGATGTTAATTGGGCTTTGAGACCCGAAAAAAATTAGATTTGGAATCTAAGATGTAAAGGCACATTAAAAGGTGTAATTATTTAATTTGGAATTAAATAAAAGAATTAGTATTAAATACAAATTAAATTGGATTTAATGTTGTAGTTTAGTATAATTCGAGAATTCGTACTTTGAGTACTTATTCTTAAAACGAGTTGGAATCGCGCAAAATCAAATCGTTGTTTGAACATTGGATGGTCATTAATTTTCAGATTAATTAATTGGATTAGATTGATTGATAACATGCTTTGTGTGAATACATGGATGCGATGTATGAATAATGCATATCAGATGGATATTAGATGGGTGAGAGCAATTTTGGAAATTGTTGTAATAAATTTAGAATTTATTAAATTGGACCTGCGTGTCCAGCCTATTACCTCTTGACTCTTTGTATTTCTCTTCTCACCAATTCCCCTCAATGTAAATGAGGTTTCTTCAGAAGTGTTATGTAATCAGGTAGAAGTAAATATTGTGCTAGCGGGAGAGGGGAAATAGAGAGATTTGTTCTAGGAACAATGTGTTTAAATATCCATCTGCATATCATTATTATTTTATTTATACGCGCCTTATTATCTTTTTAGAATGCATGTTTAAGGGTGTATGATGATGCGACCTTAACAAAGATAATAAATTGGTTTTCAATTTACTCGAAAAACCCTCAACACATATTAAGCGTTTTTCCTTCCATTGAGTGATTCTTACTCAAGATCCAAGATTGCCACTGGTTTGTTGGCCAAAGTCAAGACCTTTTTCCGTCGCGGATGTGTTTGAATCATGAAGGCTTTGTTCCATATCATGTGTCTTGTCCAAGTTGTGATATGTTGGCCAAAGTCAAGATCACTTCTTGTCCATCGACATCGATTACGAAGCTTTCCATGGTCAATGGGTTCCACTTAACTGGGATCATTAAGTTTGTTATGCCAAAGCAAAGGCTTAATTGATTCAGAGGAAAAAGGTTAGGGAATATATTGGATATATTGGCATATATAAGATATATGTTTCGGACTTGGATGTCCACCTACTGGATCTAGGAATTGGATGTGATCCAATTGATCTTAGAGATCTACCTAGTTAATTATCATACAATTTGTTGGCCAAAGTCAAGATTGTGTGTTATTTAACGGGATCCTAGCCCACTAGGAAACAAGGTTTCCCGAGTACTCCACGGAGGGTTAGAGGCTCGCCGAAAAATAGTGGGAGGCAAGTATTAAATTTGCAATATTCGTTTAGTTACTTGCCAATATGCGCTCATTTCAAATTTTCGTCAAATAAATTATTTATTAGTTGGACTAATATTTAATCGTTATTTTAATTAAACAGTTGGACTGTATTCAAACTACTTCAATTATAGTTGATTATATAATTGGATTATAGTAATCAATATATTTGAATTAACCAATTAAATTATAGTTGATTATATAGTTAGACTATAGTAATCATTATATTTAATAGTACCTAAAATCGTTGATTGTATAGTTGGACTATAGCAATCAAGATAATTGAAAGATTAACGTTTAAAATATAAACCTGGGTGAAAAATATTTTAAACGGCTTTAATTTTCAAATTGGGAATAAAACTTCATGATAGTCCTGAAAACCGAGAAGTTACTTTATTTGATATAGTGATGTCTCGAGCCTAAGCCCAGAGTTTAGCAAATAGTAGAACATGATATTTGGAATATTCATGTGATTATAACTTTAGTGCTTAATTCGTTATGCTTGCCGCAAAGACTCCTTAATTTCTTAGTCATAACTAAGGATTAGATCATTATAGTATGATAATGAAATTGAAGGATCTTCATAGATCTATCCTTAGATCTTAGAAGAACTAATTGCAATAGAAAACTCTTGGAGAGTTAATGGCTAAACTCAAGGAGAAAAAGCCAGAGTTTGCAATAGGGTAAGAAGCGCAAGGCGCATCTTACTTCGACATCCCAGAAGTCCAAGGCTTGGCCAAAGGCTTATGGGGTGTGGAAAATGGGCAAAGGCAAAGTCATTATAATCTTCTGGGAAGACATAAGACATATCCCAAGATGTCTACCTAAACTGTGGCAAACGGGGTCACTGAGGCAGACATGGAGGAAGTGGAAACAGGGCAAGGCTCCGACTTCAAATATGTTTGTCATAAACATGTTCACTACTAGTATTAAAATTGGATTTTAGATACTGAGTGTGGTACATAAATATGTGCTGATGTGCAGATTCTGCTGAGAGCAGGATACTGACTTCAGATGAGATCTATCTACGAATCGAAAACAGAACGAGAGTCATTGTTTTAACCGTAGAAACCTAAGTTTAGGAACTACCATTTGGGTATGTACTTAAATTAGGAAACTGTTATAATGTAACTAGTTTGACTAGAAACATTATCTCTATATCAGGGTTTAACCCGTTGCGGGTATACCTTTATATTCTAGAACACTAAATTGTTTTATTTTATAAAGATGATATTCAGAGAAGCACATTAGATGTGAATAACAGTATTTATATTTTGAATATAAATGAATCTCAAACGTATAAAATGACAAACAAATAGCTCAAACTGATTCGATCAGATAAGACTTAATTGTGGTAGTGCTGTCTGGAACACAATTAACAAGACTCGTATATCCACATTTTCGAAGAGTGGATACTAGGACGGATTTGATTCTATTCAAATAATGTCTACGAATCTAGTTTATTAGGCAAAATGCCTAAAACACCTTTTACTTGGTAAAATTGCAGGTGCCACCGATCTGTTAGCCCTCGTTCATTGTGACGTAAGTGGGCCCATTGTTAGACAGTTATGACCCATAGCGTCACTATTTTGTAAATGATATTGTATTATTGTACAAAATTAACTATGTAGTAATGAAATTGCCTTTTACCGTTTTGTAATTTATTTACTTTGATATAAATGGTAAAAGTCCCTATGATTAGTTCCGGATTGTGATGATATGAGACGGTATCAATCCATAAAGGTTTAATCATTAAATATCCCTAGTCGTAGTATTATCGAGATTGGACATCGATAATGCGGAATAGACTAGTACTGCACTTGTGCATGTAATGAGGGCACAACGACATAGTTCTCATATATTTAAGTATAGGATACTTATGCAAGTGCGGTAGGAGGTTGTGTTTTACCGATGGTACGGAAAACAGTTTCGCTCTGGATAGACCCCGCGGAATCCCATTGGTAGTATGTCTGCGTGTCTATGGGAGTCCGCTTCAGGGTAGGTGCATATGATCTTAACCTGAGACTTGCATCGCTAGTACTTACGACAATCGGTAAACTTTAGTTTTGGGGTCCAGGGCTTTAACGGGTTCTGTGTACACCTCTTCTGGGTTTATCGAGAATCGTAGTGTATTGGGTGTGATGTCAAGATGGAAGTATCACTTCAGACATATGGAGATGATGATCGCGATGGATACAGAACTAGTACTCTATAATGGTTGCAACCATCGGGATAATATGACTAGGTCAGGATTATCCGATTCAAAGAGACTGGTTGCTTGATGTCCGATATGTGTATCGTACGGGGCAGACACATTTCCAGCCCCAGGCCTTACATGTGATCATCCGATACTGGTTCGATATACACTATACTACGGTATACTACGCCTGTTATAGATCTTATATTCCAATAAGAATATTTCTGGAGAATTGGGTAGGCATGGCGTTTTGCTAGAGGCTAACCTTGTCTTGTAAATCGGTAAAAACGTAGTACTTGGTACGTACGTGTTCGGATAATCTGACGACCGTATTTACTGCCAACATATCCAGAGATCTTGGGTCGCTTCCCGAAGATTCACCAATGACGTATGATTCAAACTCGATTAATCTTGGATTAATTACGGAGAGACTTTATCTTGGATAAACTACTATACATAGAGAGAGAACGATTAATTTGGAATTAATCGTAAAATATTATATTCGATATAATAATCGAAATTCGATTTCGACGTGAAATTAAAATTAGATTTTAATTCGGGCAAACGAGTTTATTTAGAATTAATTCGTTAGCGACGTAAATAATAATTTCGCTAGGCGCAATTATTTATTTAAATTAGATTTAATTAACGTCGCGACGTAACTTCGGTATTTCGGAAATATCGAACCCGAACGCGTGAGTGCACGTGGGCCCACTTTCATTTGGAAACGTGTGGGGCCCACATGACACATGTCATTTTATGCATTATTTAATTGTTAATACATTGCATGGTGATAGTGTACAATACACTCAATGGTTTTGCATGGAGTTTGAGTGTTTGACACTCTAAGCCATTGCATGATTTGTGTCATAAGTTTATTATTAATTTAATAAATATTAAGGCATAAATATAAATTGATTTTTGTAACAAAAATCATAACACTCCTCGCTCTCTCACATTGCTGAAACACATGCAGTTTTGGGCTCTCCATTTCTTCAATTTTTGTGGCAAGATTTGAAGAAGTTGTGCATTCAAAATCACAACAAAGGCTAACACCTTCAAGGGATCATACATAGGTGTTATGGGAAACTAATCCTTGAGCTTGGAAGGATCAAACTTGACTTGGAGTCTCTCTTTTCTTCTTGGCCGAGAGCATCACTGTACAAGGGAGGAATTTCGCATCATCTTAGCATCCACTTTCAAGTATTGTAAGTATGATTCCGCCATACTTCAATTAATTCATTCATGTATTTATATATTTTGCTTGTTCTTGTTGATCTTGGGGCTTGGTAATTATTTCCAACAATGGTATCAGAGCTTAAAGAGCATGCAAATATATTAGGATGTTATTTGGGGAAAATTGTATGAAGCATGATTTGATGAGTTTGCTTGATTAAATATGCTTAGATGTATGTTATTTAGATTATACATCATCAATTTGTGGAAAATAAATTGGATTAATTTTTCCAACCCAAATTAGGCTTGGCCGAATACATGCAAGCATATGGACTAGATGATTTTTTAATTTTAAGACATTAGATGACTTGAAATAATATGGAATGATGATTTGTAACTCGATTAGATTGAAAACGAAATCGGAACCATTTTAATCACCTTGGCCGAATGCTTGATGAAGATTAGGGACTTGATTTTTTGATTAAATAATGTTGGACATATATTTAAGATAAAATATGATTAATGGATTAATTTGATATTTTGGGAATATTGATTTAAAGGATTAATCATGATAATACACTTAATTAATTAAGTTATAAAATTTGGAATTTTAAAATTTGGTTAGTTTGGCTTAATTTTGAATTGGGCCTAAAACTATTATATTTGGACATAATGGGCTTGGTTGGGCCAAGTAGATTTGGACCATTTGGATTGGATCCAAAATGGGCCTAAATCACACCATTTAAGCCAAATGTAATAAATGGGCTTTTATGTTTAATTGGGCCTTATGGGCTTGATATTGATTTTATGGCATATGAGGGTGATTCCTTATTGGGCTTGGTAATTGGGTTTGACCCATACTTTGACCAAAACCCAAGCCTAAAGAAATCAATTGAAAGCCCATCGGACTTTAATTAAACGGACATTAGATGTTAGTTGGGCTTTGAGACCCGATTGTATTAGATTTGGAATCTAAGTTATAAAAGCACAATAAAAGTGTAAATATTTAATTTAGAATTAAATAATAGGATTAGTATTGAATACGACATAAATTGGATTTAACGAGTAGTTCGATATAATTCGTGAATTCATACTATAAGTATTTATTCTCAAATTGAGTTGGACTCGCGCAAATGCAAACAATTGTTTGAACATTGTATTGTCACCTAATTAAAGACTAATTAATGGATTTGATTGGTTGTATAACATGCCATTGAATGAATGATGTGGATGTGATGTATGAATAGTGTATATCGGATGGATATTAGAAGGGAAGGGTAATTTTAGAAATTATTGTAAATTTAGAATTTATAAATTGGACATGCGTGTCCAGCCTTTCTCTTATTGTCTCTTTGTATTCTCTTCTCACCTAATTCCCCTCAATGTAAATGAGGTTTCTCTTATTGTATTATGTAATTGGGTAAGAGTAGAATAGTGCTAGCGGGGAGAGGAAAGGGAGTGATTTGTTCTAGGAACAAGTTGTTGTTCATATCCATCCGTATATCGCTATTACTTTACTTTACGCGCTTTATGATGTTTTAGAAGCATGCTTAAGGGTGTATGATGATGAGACCTAACAAAGATAAATTAATTGGTTGCCAATTACGCGAAAAATCCCTCAAACAATATTAAGCGATTTTCCTTCCGTTGAATGATTCTTTCTCAAGATCCGAAATTGGCATTGGATTGTTGGCCAAAGTCAAGACCTTTGTCAATTGAGGATGTGTTTGAATCATGAGAGTTTTGTTCCACATCGGTGTCCTGTCCAAGTTGTGATTTGTTGGCCAAAGTCAAGATCACTTCTTGTCCATCGACATTGATTACGAAACTTTCCTCGTCAATGGGTCCCGCTTAACTGGAATCATTAGGTTTGTTGTGCCAAAGCCAAGGCTTAGTTGATTCAGAGGAAATGGTTAGGAAAATGTATTGGATGCATTGACATATGTATATGTTTCGGACTTAGATGTCCACCTACCGGATCTAGGAATTGGATGGGATCCAATTGATCTTCGAGATCTACCTAGTTAAATATCACACAATTTGTTGGCCAAAGTCAAGGTTATGTGTTATTTAACGGGATCCTAGCCCACTAGGAAATTGGATTTCCCGAGTACTCAACAGAGGGTTAGAGACTTGCAGAAAATAGTGGGAGGCTAGTATTGAATTTGCAATTATCGTTCAGATACTTAGCTTTACGCGCTTACACAACTTATTTCGTCAATATTTACATATTAGTTGGACTAATACAATGTTATTTTTTATGTAACAGTTTGACTGTACCCACATATCGTTAACTAGATAATTAGATTATCGTAGTTAAGATGGCAAACAAGGGAAATGTCCGTGACATAATCATGGGTGATAATGTGTTCAAGGGCACCAACTTCGCCGACTGGGAAATGAACCTAAGGATAGTCCTTGGGGCGGAGAGGATACTGTATACGATACAAAAACCTCTCGGGCCTAAGCCCACTGAGCCACTTGAGCTGGAGTTATGGAAAACTCACAGTGATGATTGTGACACGGCTCAGTCGATCATGCTTGCTTCAATGACTCAACACTTTCGCCGCCAGAATAGGGACTTGGATCCTTATGATATGATGGCAAGATTGCAAGATCTTCACCGCACTAATAAGAGGATGGCGAGGTACGAGTTAGTGAAGAAAATCTTTCGCTCCGTATGACTGATGGTAGTTCTGTTGAGGTCCATGGGACTCAAATGATAGCCGATATTGAAGAATTGGCTAATATGGGTATAGTCTTGGAGGCTGAGCTGTCTATAGATGTACTTCTACAGTCACTACCCGATACTTGGAAACAGATTGTCATCAACTACAAATTGATGAATTCGGATGATACTCTTGGAGAGTTATTATCGATTCTCAAGGAGTCAGAGAAAGAGTCTGAAAGGCAACAAGCGCGAGGCGCACTTTGCATCAACATCTCAAACGCCGAAAGCTGGGCTCAAGGCAACTGGGGGTGTTAAGAAGAAAAAACATAGAAACAAAGGCAAGGCCAAGTCAAAAAGGCTTCTGGGATGCCAAGGGACAAGTCTCAAGATGTTTGCCTGAAATGCGGCAAGAAAGGTCACTGGAAGCGTGACTGCCGCATGAACAAGGGACACAAGGAGGACATACAGGCGGGCAAGGCACCGGCCTCAGGTATGTTTGTTATTGAGAT